>CAMZMU010000119.1:1277299-1675332 GCA_947311845.1 Poa pratensis | reverse complement strand
CAGGGGGACAAGTCCTACTGCACCTTACGGCGGACCGACGCCTAGCCATGCCGGTTAGGCGGAGATGGGTCAAATCCATCGGGCTCTCCGTAGGGGAACATCAACTGGCAATCCTTTCTCTCTTGCTTGATCTCAAATCTTGCCTTGGGAACATCGTCAGGTATACAAATTTGAATGGAGATAAGGTAGCAGAAGAAAATTTTAGGTAACTTTTAACTAAGAGGGGTAAGGTTTAGAATAATTTGAAAAGATGAGAGGAGAGTAAGCTATACTTAGGCTTCCTTAGCTGAAAATATTTTAGATGATAATTTAATGATACCAAAAAATATTTTTCTTTCCTATCTGGCGTCCATGCTAACTAAGGTCTCCTATAGTCAGGATGGCTCTGATACCAACTCTGTGGGGACCCCAGACCGGCAGTCTGAGACCTCCAGTATGCATACATTCACGATCCCATGATCAGTCAGTCGTGAACAACATACTTAAGTTGGCATTGCAGATACATCATTCATTACATAACGAATACACGTTTCGCAAAATCTGGTCACATGACCCAGTCTTAAACAACCGCCACGCAGGGCAGAAAACACATATAGCAGCGGAAAACTGCAAACACAAACGTGGCAAAGCCCAAGTCATGCCTTGACTACCTACAGGCAGCTGACTGGGAAGACGGCCTAGTTCGCAAAGACGTCGACGAACTCTCAATCTTCCGCATACTCCTCATCTTCGTCGTAGTCTTCTCAATGAAAATCTGGACATTGGAATATCCAGGGCACAGCCATGAGTACAATTATGTACTCGCAAGACATCCCGAATGAAGCTTATAAGATGCAATCATGCTTATATGGTGGAATAGGTAGGCTATAATTAGGGTTTACTACCCATGATGGATGAAAAATTCATCATGGTTGATTAACAATTTTATATCTCTGTTGAAAAAGGATACTTCAAAATATTATAGTTTCTCTGGTGGATATTGCATACCCGAGAGATTTTGACAAAGAAGGTTTTAAGAGAAGAAAGATTTTCTTTGCAGAACTTCTTGTAAAACAACCTCCGGTTTTCCATCATCCGTACCTCCCAGGTACAAAGTTCACCTTTCCAGTACCTCCCAGGTACAATTCCTTTTCCCAAAACTTCATTTTGAAAACATCGACACAATGCTAGACGACATTGCCATTCAGCTGTCCATGACCGCGGACGCGGCTATTCGAATAGTTTTGACTCTGCAGAGTTTGTACACTTTCACCACACCATCCGGTACACCTGCCGTGATCACCACGGACTGTTCGTGACAGTATGCGAACATCAGGTAACCAATCATAACTTCCACTATGCCGATGCTAGTATGCGATTACCTCTTCAGTGGGTTTGTTCTCCCCGGCACCGAGTGAGCTAGC
The DNA here is from genome assembly GCA_947311845.1 of Poa pratensis. Taxonomy (NCBI): domain Eukaryota; kingdom Viridiplantae; phylum Streptophyta; class Magnoliopsida; order Poales; family Poaceae; genus Poa; species Poa pratensis. Next base: position 1,673,929 of record CAMZMU010000119.1, on the reverse strand, counting down.
CGTATCGATCCGGTTGCCCCTAGACATCACACCGCCATGACAGGAGACCCACCGTTGCTTCCCGGTGGCACTCGTAGTCCACACTTTGTATGCCCATATCCAACATTCGGTTCCGGGGACTCTAACCCCTTCTAGCCAATTGAGGTAAAGTCTCACACTAACACAAACAAGTTTCCATTAAGCCCGTGCCCATTTTGAGTAATGTGGTTGTACTGTAGGGCTGTCCGGACAAGACTAGTCTATGTGTCGTTTTCGAAAACACTTCCAAAAGCAATCTTCTTCACCATTCTCCCGTGGACAAGGTCCCACCTTTCCCGGGGTTTTCCGTAAAACCTTTGTTTTTCCAAAACACATTTGTTAGGGTGTCCACTTAGGGACTTCAAGATTACTATCTTGTGGTGGTAAATATACCATATGGTGGCTAAGGGCTTGGTAATACCAAGTTGTAACTAATGGCAATATAATAATTTATATAATAACACTAGTAGTAATATCCATATCAAAAATAGTTTTGTTTGTCCAAATTTTGTAAAACTTCAGAAGTAAAACATGCATGACGTATAATGATAATTATAATAGAAAGCATTGGGATGGCTTGCCTTGGTCCTGGTTTGTCCCTGGTCTTGGGCAATATAAGATATCCAGACCTTCTCCAATAAATCCCGCAACTGTTACCTCTTCCTCGTCGTTATCTAACGTCGCAAAGAGGAAAGATAAACCTCCAATCAGAACCAAACAAAGACAAACATCACAAGCATAAGGACATACAGCAAGCAAACATCATCACACAACAATCTCCTAATTTTCAAAAGAGAAAAACAACTAGATACACATAGTTGATAAAAAAAAGGCTATTAAAACTATGCCTGGGGTTGAGAAACCTATTCTTCAACCAATATGCAATGGAATCAGTGGGTGTTCCACTATCAAACCAAGGCATAAAGAGGTCAACTAGCCTCTGGTTACTTATAAAAATCACCTAAACACAAACTAGATAAAAAAAACTATCCATGCTAGTGAGTCACAAATATTCTTAAATACCATTCTAGCTATTCATGCTTGGCTAAAGGCTAAGTAATGTCCAAACAATGGTGACATGTTAACCAACCAGTAGCAACATGACTTGCTACTGATATTCAAACAACAATCTCTAAAATCATGCCACACAAATGATTTCATCCTCAAACAAATTCTAAAAACTAGGAAAAATCTAGGAAATAAGCATTCTAGTGATATTACTCCTTAACAACCACAAGCAACACCAAAAATTTTCTAACATGCTATTTATAAGAAGTAACACACTCATATCAGAGAGTATCAAACCTACACATGCTAGAAATCACAAAAAGAACACTAACACAATTTATAAAACTAAATAAAACTAAAAACAATTAATATCAGAAAAGCATCAAAACTAGTTTTGCACACCAAATTTAATCTACAGCTCAATAAATCACACCAAGCTAGGATTAGGTACTCCTAAACATATACAAGCAAACAAAATTGGATTCACATCAAAAATTATCACCAAATAAATTACAAAAATCCTAGAAGAGCTCACTGGACATTTACAAAAACACATGCCATTTTAATTGGGTTGATCTTTTGCAAGCAAGGCCAAGTGCTACTGCTAGGTATCACTTAGGGCTTTCGAAAACAGTTGAGTTTGCAAATTTTGGATCTGTAAAACACAAGTTATTTACAAAGTGGTGTTTCTGACCAGTGGCAACAAAACATTTTTCATGGATACACAAATTAATATTTTTGTGATCTGCAAGTTGGACATGGTTCGAGACTCATTGATTTACCACTGTGATTTTGGTTTGCACAAAATCTAGATATAAGTATTTTAAACAGATTTAAAATGGAGGGTCAGAAACAGATCTGAGGAAAAAAAGAATAAACAGAAAAGGAAAAAGACTAAAACATCACCCAGCCCATTTTGTAACTCCTAAAATCATGAAAACCTAGGTACAGATACTCCTAAGCATACATAAGACAACACAATTGGACTCAACTCAGTTGGCCTTTTAAAACAAGCGCTAAAAATCCTATGGTCCAGAAAAGTTGCTGTGGGAAAAGATTAACTGCTCTTAGCCCGTTAAATATTTTTGGGTGAGGCCAACGCCAACGGCTTAGTATTTTCATAACCTTTCCACAGAATTTTGGTTCATATTATTTGGACTTATAAAACGCAAGATACACTAATTTTAGTGAGGGTCCAGTGAAGAAATCCGAAACCAAGCAATTTAAAGAGAGCAGTGCATGCAGCCTGCATGCAACCACTGATCAAGAGATCAACGGCCCAGGTGCCTCTTCAACCTCACGACGCAGGAACGCACAGGAAACAGAAATGGAGGCCTCGGCGGCTGGATTTCTCACCGTGGGGCTGGTGGGGGCGATGGGGATGGTGCAGGAGAAGTGCAGAGTGCTAGGGGCGGTTGGTGATGGCCTCAGAACTCTCCGACATGCTCTAGGTCGATGGCAGCACCGAGGTCGTCCGTGACGGGCATGGTACAGCGGCGGCAGCTCCGGGGTACCTAAAAACATACAGAGGTGCCCTTGATATAGATCTTGGTGAGAGGAAAACGTGGGTGCAAGAATGGAGATCAGAGGTGGACTGAGACGACGGCTATTTCCTTGGCAAGCTCGCAGTTTGGGCCGGAGAACTCGGAGTTCCTCGCTGACAGAGAGCTAGAGGGGCTCTGTGCTTTGGTGGGGAGGAGAGGTGAGTTGCTGGGATGCTAATGGGCAAGGTTTGGTCGTGGGAGAGGGCATGTGGCCTTATATCCAAGAGGTGGCCGGTCCCTGGTGGACTTGGAGCACAAGCTCGAGTGGGGAGGTGCACGGGGAAGGAGGTGCATGAGTGAGAGAGAGGTGGGGGCAGAGTTGTGGCGTGCTGGAGTGTGGAATGAGGGAGGGGGCACGGTGGCGTGGAGGAGTGGAGACAAGGTGGTGTGTGGGAAAAATAAGTCAACTTCTCCTCTTCTTCCTTGTCTCACTCTTCACTCTTCCTTCTCTCTCTCAAGTTGACTTCCAAAATCCATCCAATGACAGGGCTAGAGAGTGGGGACATAGGGGAGTAGAGTGGACAAAGTTTCCCTCCCTGGTTTGCCCAAAAACAGCACGAAAACGTGCTCCCAAAAATCACCCCGAACAGTTTTCTGTAAAATTCAGAAATTTGAAAAACGGCTAAGTGTTGGAACTGCTAAGGCATAGCAAAAGTTCGTGCCTGTTTCACCTAGCGAATAAAATCCATTTGGAAAACTTTCAACTGGTAAATGATCACCAAGTTGAATACTTCCAGGAAATATTTTTGAACCATTTTTGAAAAATGCTAAAGGCTAGGGAAACATGCTGAACAGTGGGCTACTCTCTGTTTTTATATCTGTTTTCTGTTTCCAGTTTTTTTTTTTTCTGTTTTATTCTGTAGCCACAAAAACATGCATGCAACTAAGGGTTCCAAAAGTCAAAAGGGTGATCCAAGGACATGGAGTTGAAGTACATACACCATAGATCATCTCCAACTCAAAGATCCCATAAAAGCACATTTTTGCCACATAAAATAACAGGTCCAAAACAGCAAGTTTTAACAGATTTCAGAGAAGAAAAACCTAATTAGAAAATTCTAAAAATTTATTTTCCTCAAACCACAAGCACTAACATACCACACATAGATGATCAAGAGTACAAGCACAAGTGGGTTCACACATAGGTTCATAATTTGGAGTCTCACTTATATTCTACAAAAGGCTAAAAATAAAAACGGGGGATTAAAAATGGGGGTGTGACAGTCTAGGTTAAGAACGTCAAAAGCAAAATCATCAAACCTATAGGAGACTTCCTAGATGTAATACCCCACAGTTTAGAGAGTCAGAAGGGTAGAAATAGAATATGTGCATTTGCATAGCATGCATCTGAAAATGCGGGAAATTTTGGCGCGTTAAATTAAAGCGATGCAAAGTGATCGATGTTTCTCTCGACTCGATGAGTTAGGGTTTAGATCATCATGTTGAGAGCGATAAACTTCGACATGATCTTTTTAACCAACTAGAAACTAGGATCATCCGTCGAGCCATTCCAAAAATTTGACATGACCTTTCCTAATTATCAACACTCCCACTCACAATTTATAACATGACAAGATATAATTTCATGAAACAAAAGACACACACATAATTTCATCTATATGATCATACAAATCGGATATACATCTATTATCATCTCATCTCTATTCATCACATTAACACATACTTGATCATATCACAATTCAAATACACCAAGTCCTAATTTCAGTCATATGTTCTCTTATCATTACACTCATCTCAAATTCCAAATATAAATGTCCAAAATACAATATGATACACCTATTACAAATGGGACATTTATACAAACTTCACAAGTTGAAGTTGAAATAATAAATCCTGCTACAACATTTATAGAATATGTACATATCTCATCCAAATGAAAAGAACATTACAAATGAATAAAAAAAGAATCCTAAAACTAAATCTTGATCTCCTCATCATTATCTTGATTATCTTGATCTTCTTATATATCACCCAATCTTCCCAATTTTATTCCTGCAAGACAAAGAAAGCAAGAGAGAGGAAGGAATGCAACCACGTGGATTTGGAGAAGTATTTCTCTCAGAATTGCATAGAAGAACTATGCATGATCATCATTGAGATTGGAAGCTCCCATATCAGTATATGTCTTAGCAACTTCTCTAGTAAATAAAATGGTGTGGAATTCAAAAGCTTGCTGTTATGTAAAACCAGTTTGGTTACAAGATTAGCTACCTTGTTAACAGATTTCTCTTGCATCCACAAAGCAATTGAATATCAACTAATTCCTTTAGGTTCAGCTAAGAAATGTTCTAATAATTATAGTCAACAACAAAGCTCACTGTCGGGGGGCTACCCCCGGGTAGGGTCGTGATATGGTATAAGCTGTGTCCAATACTGGACCGAGGTACAAAAAACCGACATACCCGGGCCCAGGAGGGGCCGGGTTATGGTGTTGGTAAAAACCGACATGTGGTTACCGAGATACGGTGGTCGAGAGACGGTGGTCGTCATACCTAGCCGACATATTCTTACTGAGGTATAATGACCAACATATGTATGTCGGTATCCTGTGTGTTTTCTTATATGCAGGTGAGGCTATTCAGGAAAGGGAATCCAGCATATCCATGCTGGGTTATAGAGAGGAGGCACCTTATGTCGGACGGAGGTCAGCGTTGCTGTCACATTGTGTTTAGCCTAACAGAGTGCCAAACTTACCTTGTTATGCACATTCTAGGTCGCATGTTCGTACCTTGACAGGTGGGCCACGTGACAGTGGGTGACACGGAGGAGGCTCTCATGTCTTTTGGCACCGAATGTCTCGAAGAGGCCCACTGCCAGCAGCTGTACCGCTCTCAGCGCAGGCCCACAGTCAGCTGTGCTTGGTGCAGCTACCGGTCTCCTAGAAAAAGGCTTCAAATTAGGAAGACGGTAAGTTGGTTTCATGAAAAAAAAAACATTTTCTTCTTTTCAAAAACTCGTTTTGCCGTTTTAATATATACAAACTCTTTTTTATCCTGAGATTAGTTAGGCTAACCAAACATAGTTTTTACGTTGTTAGGCCCGCAAAGGCGTTTAAGGGGGACTAATTCGCCAAAAACTCATATCCAAACAACATCCAACTGCGTTATATGACTGGTCCACTTGTTTTGTAGACCGTTCTCTCAAATGCAATCTTGCTCATCCTCCTCACGGTAGCCAGACGTTGCTCCCTTCATCTGACTTACCCACTCCCACCATTGAACACCACTAAACCAAGGTTTCAGTTCTATTTTCCCGAGGGGGTTTGGGATTCTCGGTTACCGTGGAAACCGAGAAATTCCGGAAGGTTACCGGACAAATTAAAAATTTAAATTTTGAATTCAAATATTCTTCCGAACAGGGAATTCAGCTTATAAACCATATTTAGGAACAACATTGTGTTTAGCCTAACAGAGTGCCAAACTTACCTTGTTATGCACATTCTAGGTCGCATGTTCGTACCTTGGAGTATTATATTTTTAGTATTTTCCATAACATGGTGATTTAATCGATAACGAGAAAGAATAATACTTAAAAAATGACACCGACCAATGAAATCGAACCCGACCCCTGAATGAGGGAGCAATGCGTCGCTACCGCTACGTATTCGAGATTACAAATTCTGGGAGAATAATTTACATTTACCAAACTTTGGCATTCAAATTCAGTTTTTTGAGATATCTCGGGATTTTTTGACTGGTATACACCTTTCGTGTGGGTGCTCCGGAAACCAGGTTACCGGTCAGTAACCGGAGTTACCGACAGGTAACCAAAACCTTGATGAGTACGCAGGTGACACAACCAAAACCAATCATCCCAACATCAACCTCAGACGAAACACATGGACTAAAGAATATCCTCTTTTAGAGTATGCAACAAATACAACCAGAACCATCTCCTTAATGTCCCAAAGCAAATCACCTCTGCTACCTGTGCCACACACGTTACTTAACATATAGTTGAAATGAACCCAAAAAACACTTACCCATCTCTAGCTGATCCCATGGTATGCTCCTCATAAAAATGTTATATACAAGTTTATGCTTGCTTACAACTAATCATATATAGTAGCAACCGCGATCAAGATATATTTCTTGACTCGTACCCTTTACAAATACTAGCTTTAAGAAATACACAAACACACATGTGTATATGCAAAATTTATGCAAGTATCATAAATTAATGTCCAAGTTATGGTATCATGTTCTTCTTGTTTGTTAAATCTTACGTATGTATTATTTTGATTGTATTGTGTCAAAAAAACTTCTTTTCAACATACACAGTTTCAATTTAGAATGGCGTGCACATTTTCACGGATAAACGTTAAATTGCATAACAACCAGTGCCACAATTAATATTTAAGAATACTATTGTATGGTTAAGTACAAAAATATATTACTTGACTTCGAATTGTAAACAAGAAAAAACTATAATTGGTATAAAAGTCTATTACAAATATTACTACATTGATCCACCACTCGGTTTTGAGGAACCAAACCGGTGGGCTTGATCCAGTCCGTCAGTCCGAACCCTGGAGGAGGCAGAAGCTTAAGTCATGATGTCCAGATCCAGATCGAGAAGGGGAGGAGGAGGAGGCAGATCCTAATTACTTGGGGACGTCCTTGAGGCCCTGATCGGCTAACCAAACATAGTTTTACGTTGTTAGACCCGTAAATGCGTTTAGGGAGAACTAATTCGCCAAAAGCTCATATCCAAATAAAGTCCAAGTGTGTTATATGACGGGTCCGCTTGTTTAGTAGAGTGCTCTCTCAAATGCAATCTTGCTCATTCCCCTCGCAGCATCCTGACGTTGCTCCGCTCACCCGACTTATCCACTCTGCATGTGCCAAGAGTGATGTGGGATCAGTTGGCCCCATGCGACGACGAACACCATTCCGTTCGGCCACCTCCAACGCAGACCTAAAGCATCCAGAATGGATGCAGTCGACGCATGTGAGGGTCTGAAAGCGGTGGCACCAGCGTAGAGGACGTCAACATAGAGAGTGCCGGCGCCCCCTATCACATATGTATTCAAGGAGAATAAAGAGGAGGAGAGCGGATCGTATCAAAGTCAAAAACTGGAGAAAAATTGGCAAGCAATGACAGGTGGGTACCATGTGCAAGGAAAATCTTATCGGCGTTGACTTGATGTGTTTTTGTACTATAATTTTAAAGACCTCCCAACTTGATTAACATTCTAAGAATTACTTATCAGAATAGTCAGTTTTTTCTTTTCAATGAAATTTGGAAATTATAGGAAGGTGAAGAGAGGGGACTCGAGAAATAAAAATTTAACCGGAGCTCCTTTGTACAATACATGGCTTGTGCATGACAGAACGCTTGATTCCATGAAACTACAAAGATAGTCTGCAAATGTGGCAGCACCAAGAGTGTTTTAGTTGGATCCTGATTGTCCCACATAACATGGTTGCAGCTGGTGCACCTGCAGTTCCCTGGATACGTTCTCGCCCTTTCGGGTGCCGCTGGGGGCAAACCCCCCTATTGTGTCATCGGTGGGCTGAGCATCTCCAACAGACGTGCGTCGCGCCCACGCTGTATAAAAAATTTGCAGCGCCAAAAAGTCGTTTTGGCGCGCCGCTCATGTGTTTCGCTTTAGCAGACGCGCCAAAATGGCGCGCCAAAACTTGGCGCTTCAGCAGACACGCTAAAATAGAGCGCCAAACCAAACTACGCGCGATGAAGTTGGATCGAAAAATTAGACGGAAATAGAAATATATTCGATTCGACGAACACGCGCTACAACGCACACACCCGGATTAGCCTAAAACGCGCATATAGGCGCGCACGCACACACTACGCGCCGGCGGGAAGCGCCGGCGATCTAGATGTCCCAGTCGGAGTCGTCGGAGAAGTCGGCGTCCGAGCTCGTCGTGTCGGAGACCTCATCCTCAAGCGCCCGCCACATCTCGTGGCCGGCGGGCCACCAGGCGCGGCCGCGCGCCAGTCCCCCCTCCGCCTGCGCCTTCATCAGGCGCCTCTCCTACCGCTCGTCGTGGAGCTCCAGACGCTGCTCCCCCGCTCTGCCGCCATGGTGTTCCAGTGCTCCAGCTCCGCATCTCTCTCCGCCGGGTGCGCCTGGTACCACGCCTGCACGGCGAGCGCGTCGCGCTCCTCGACGAGATCCAGCACGGCGCGGAGGCGGAGCGCGCGGCGGTCTCTGTCGGTGACAATGGCGGGCGCAGGCGCCAGGTTCGCCGCCTCCTGCGCCGAGCGGCAGTCTGTGAAGTTCATCGTCTGCGGCGTGCGGCCGAGCCGCCACGCCGCCGCGTACGCACGCCGCCGCGTCGTACGCGCGGGCGGCCGCGTAGGCGGACTGGAAGGTCCCGAGCGGGACGCGCATGTCCCCGTTGCGGATCTGCGCGATGTACCGTTTTCGCGGCGGCGGACGCCGAGGTAGCCGAGATAGCCGTTATTTCGCGGCGGCGGACTGCTGGAGCGCGCAAAATCGCCCCGCGCGTAGGAAAAGCCCGTTATTTCGCGTGCGCGCTCCATTTGCCGCGTCTGCTGGAGAAGCTCTTACGCTCTTTGGATGCTCTCTATTAGTCGGAGACATCTTTAATTTTCTTTCTTCGGATCTCGTGAGCCCATACTCGTTGTTCAAGGGAACCCCCTCCTGCATTCGAGTTAGTTTATTCTGGATTTGGTGGCCGTAGACTGTCGTGCGCTGCCACCAACGACGAGTATGAAATCCTGCTCCTGAGCCTGAATAATAATCCACACAGGATTTAGGATCTCAAAATTTATAAAGTATTATAGAGTTGAGAGAAACTTCACGCACGATCTTGCGGTAGCGTGTTTTGACTTACATGGGGGGCATGGGGTATATGGGGCATGCATGAACAACATAAAAGCAGCGCCGAAACGTTGCTGATGCAGGTCCGCCTTCAGAAAGTTAATACGCATGCCTGCCCTGCTCGCTGCTCGGTCACTGAGAATCAAGCACAGATGCATTCACGGATGCCTGCTGCTGGCCGTTGGAGAGTTGATGCGCAGCCCATACAGTACCAAGGCAGATGCTCTCTGGATTCCGTCTCTGTATAGCCACCTTGGACGGTAGCGCATTGCTACAAATCCACTTTGGTTTGCCATCGACACCCAATGCTCGAGTGTTGTATCTTTCAGCCCTATCTGGTCTGCGTACTGTGCTTGAGCAGACCATACTTTTTTTTTTTGCGAATTGAGCAGACCATACTTGACTGTCTGTAACACATGTAACACAGACTCTTGTCGTCAATTCAATATTTCAATGTCAAAACCTCTTCAAGAAAAAGAAAACGATCTGCTCACGACAAGGCGTATGCGGCGTGCGTAAAAACGTTTATATCCGTTACGTGACATATCAACGGTTCAGCATGTAAATACAAGGTGCCGTGGGACTCCTCTTTCTATTTTTTCAAAAATGTTCGATTGGTCTATTGATAATCAACAGGACAGATGTTCAAAAAATATCAATCAAAAGTAATGAAATTATAAATAGGCATTCGAAGGAGACTAAAAACGTCCAAGCGCTTGTCAGTTGCTGGCTGCCCTCTCATTGGAATACTCTTTTGAGCTGACGGGGGAAATAAAAGGTCAAGAAAAAGAACGTAAATACCCAGGAGAACATGGGTCTAGGTGGACCTGAATTTCAAAGAATCTAAAAAATAGTAAAGTTTCGGATTTCTTAAAATAAATCATGCATATTACCTTGATCCTTAATGTCGGACGTAAAGTTTGCGGAACACAATGGTCAATGACGCGATGCAACGACGTGTCCTCAGCTGGGCATCCGCTGTGTCGCCCATCGAGATCGAGTCAGAATCCCCCGACTTCATGAAGGCCATCAACCTCAGGACGCATAAGGCTTTCTCTCCTCATCCTTCGGTGTAGGCGACCCGGAGGCGCATTGGGACTCATGCTCCTTCTCCACCATCGTCTACATCGACAACGACAACATACTCTAGGACAACTTTGGCGCTAGTTTAGTTCAAATTTCATTCAAAATACTGTACTATATCTTTTTTTTTGTCTTTTTTCTCACGTGTTACATTTTTGTTGTATGTTGGATTCAGAGTCGACATGCACGTAAGTGCAAGCATTCTGTCCAGGCATGATACGTGCCTTCTTTTTTTTTTCAGTATATTTTTCTCGGTTTTACGTACAGTTCAATAAAAGTTTAGTAATCGTGGGCCAGAGGCATTTATTACTCGTGACACCGCGCCAGGTACAGCTCGGGTAGATCTAGTGCCCGCTGCGACAGCTTGCCACACTGACCAGCTCACTGCTAATTTTAAATCGCATGGGGACAGCGCAATGATCGATGCTAGATCTGGCATTCGACAAAGGCGCAGCTGGAGCGTGCGTAAAGACGATGACCGAAACAGCGACAACTCTGGCGGCACGCTACACTTTTTTTTTTTGAGAAAAACGAACGTATAATCATAGATAAGAAAGTACAATACAGCATACGTACGCACACATACAGCTGGGAACACAGCACCAGCGCAACAGCAGCAAAGCTGAGCCACCACACAACCTGTCTACGACCACCGCCGGCGACGCCGGAGAAAAAGAAGACAAGCCTCCACCGCACCTGGGAGGAGAGCACCACAACGCCTTCAAAACGCAAGAGCCGCCCGACGAAGAACGCCGAAACTTGAGACGATGAACGACCATCGGCAAAGGCACTCTCACTTCGCGATCCAGCAGAAGACGCCGAAGGAACGGCCGCCCCGCACCAGACCAGCCACCCTTCCACCACTTCCCCTGCACTGGGCTCACATCCAAGCTGAGAACGAACCTCCAGCATACCTTACAAGCCCCACCCCGCCGACGGAGGAAACGGCGAAGCGTCGACAGCCGGGCCGAAGGACGGGATCCCCACTCCACGCGGACGCCGCCGTCGCCAAGACGACCACGCGGGGGAACTCCCACGGATCCATCGCCGCAGCAGAACACCACGATGAGAAGGAACACGCTACACGAGTGTGCAGTTTTCCCGCTCATGTTTTTTTCTTCTTTTTACGATCTTCCCGCTCATTGTCCTTTTGGGGTAAAAAAGCTCGAAAGAAGGTGCTGAGGCTGAACAATCCTATATCGTGTTTTTGCAGTCCAGGAACAATCCTGTTTCTTCAGTTCAGAAACGGACGGGCGGAGAGAAATATCACATTCAGTTGCAAGTGCCTGATCGATGTTGTTGAGTAAAATAAGATTGCCTTCTAATATTTTGTTGTGTTTTTATTAAGTTGGTTTTGAATAGCTGCATGATTAGAAAATTAGCCAAGAGAATTAACTTGTTTGTGCATGATCGATGGCTTAAATAGAAGCTACCTAGTTTTACTAGTATTCTTGAGGTATTGTTAAGCCAAGAAAATTCGTTGGAAATTATAGGTGAAGGACGTATTTGTCGAAAGACCCATGTCGTTTGATTGGCCATGATTTTCAAGTGCTTCGTTTTACAAATGATTTTTCACAAGACAAAAATATCAAAACATAGTTTGTGCCACGAATGATTGTCTACCTGAAAAATCTAGCAACTGAGAGATGATGGATGGGAGCCTATTTTGTTTGCTGCTACTAACTTTTGTGTTGGAAAAAACATTGTGGTGTCAAGTATGGATGATAACATTTTTTGCAAGTTTAGGGGCTGTAAGTGCTCTTCTCTCGCGCGTGGGCATGGTCTCCACGACTCCACGGTCTTTGCAGCAGGCTGGTCTCTGAGCGGCTCAACTTGTAGGATTCAGAGATTTGGCAAGCTAGGATTCTGACATAATAGCACACAAAGTAGGAAACTTGAGAGAAATTATAGGAGCAGGAACGACGAGGTAGTGTACAAGAGAAACTGACGGGTTCAAATGCGTGTACACTTTCTCTGCACTCTCATGGCGCTCCCGGCCTGCGAAGTTCAGTTAACCTGATGACACCACTCGCGGCCTACCAAGTTCAGTTAACCTGATGACAGGCGTCGCATTTCGACTGCATTGTACGCGAATCTCCATTTTCTTGTAGACCGCGGAGTTCCCCGTAGTAGTAGAATTGTACACATGCAGCCAGCTCTAGCGTGGCGGAGATGACCAGATCTCTGGAGTATGCTGAACAAAAGAACGTCGTAGCAGTTCTCCTTGCTATGATGGAAAATAGAAGAAATCAGTAGCAAATTTCTGCTACAATGAACCGCATGAAAAAATCAGTAGCAGGCAGCGAGCTGATGCGTGGGCCAGAGCCATTAACTACTCATGACATGGGTAGAGCTCGGGTATATCTGGTTTTATAATTAGCAGGAGTTGCTAATTTCAAAGAGCGAGACGCGGGCGACAGCGAGAGCACCGGGAAACGGGGAAAGCAACAAATTGCAGTCCACAAAGGTGCGGCTGGAGCGTCAAAAGAGGCGGCAACCATACCCGAAACTGCGAGCAGCTCGTCACGGTGGAGTACTTTTTACGTGCGTTTGGTTCTCGACCAAAACGTGCATTGCATGGGACCGTCCCTATTATGAAAAATTTCTATGTATGCGTTTGGTTGTTTCAACATAAAAAATAAATAAATATAGGCCTCAACTATGATGGTGAAGCCCGTGGGCACCGCTAACCTTCATGAAGGCGTCGGTTGTGGAGTTGTGTGCTCCTCTTTCTTCCGTGTCCTTGCTTCGGAGGGAATCGTCTCGAGCAGACTTCGGGCAAGGGCCGTGAAGGATGGTTTGTTGTCGTGGCATCTGTCCATGTGCGTTTTGTGCAATTTGGCGACGATGGCGCGTTAAGTAAACTTCGAGTCCCGGCTCGGTTTTCGGTAGTCAATCATTCCAGTGTGTTGATGGGTTCTCATGTGCTTTCGTTGTGTTGTCGTGGAGTCGGAGCTATGGTGGAGAATGTACAGGCGGTGATGATGGCGAGCAACCGGTCGGATTTCACGCAAGGCTCGGTCGGCGCAAGCACTACATATTTCTCATGCGCTGCTCGTCGACAAAGTTGTTGGCGTGTGCGCCTGAATGTTGGCATGGATCGACATGTGTTTCTGCGTTTGCTGGAGGCTAGGGCTTTGTCGGTTGTCATCGAAGGTGAAGACGGAGTCACTTGCTCGAGAGGAGTGATGATAATGGCGATTGGTGGCAACCTCACGGTGGTCCTTCAACCCGTCGACGTGTCTGTGCTTTGTGTGGATGGCGAGGCCGGTGTGTGGTGCTTTAATTGGTCGTGTTTCATGAAAAATTGATGCATTTTGTAGCGATTTTTGCCTTTTTCTTTTTCTTCTTAAGCAATGAAAATAGCAAGTATTTTTTCCTGTTTCAAAAAATTGCCCCCACCCTCTCCGTCGTGGACATGAGGATGAGGCAAAAGTTTTGAACAGGCCAAAAAAATCGTGTGATATAGACAAGCATGTACATTACCAAATTGCATAATAAAAGCTCCACACATATGGTATGTGCAACCAAACACGACGAAAGTGTTAGCGACGCGGGCTCTTTGCGTGAAGAACCATCATGCACCCAACGTTTTCGAATTATAATTCTTTGGTGGAGACGGATTTCGCCCGTCAGAGCGGGGCTTTGTTTGAAGAACCTACGTGTCGACGAGTACTGCGCGGGTGCATGGCCTACGGGTGGGGCCGACCTACTTTGGGCTGGGTGGGTCGAGCACGTCATTTAATGTGGGCCCACGAGCGGGGAGGAGGCAGCGTAGCCCCTCACTCCCTTCAAGAGCTACTAGCTCGATCTGTTGAATTGTCAAAACAAAAAAAATAGCTCGATCTGTTTGTCCGTGTCTCCCTTCGTTTTCTACTGCCACTAGTAGTCTAGATACTCTAAAAGCGCCTCCAAAAGAACTCGCTCTCGCCGTTCCCCCTCACTGCTACAGTGTCAAGGCGATTTTTGGGCTCCTCCCCGTCAATCCACCTAGCTCGCCGGCGAGCCGTGGGTTCCCTCTTCCTCCGCCGGCCGCTCCGGCGGCGGGAGGATGGGGGAACCCCGGATCTCGGCTTGTAAATAGTGTAGGGTTTGGTGAGGGTCCTCCCGGCGTCGTTGAGGTGTTGGCGGCGGTGTCAGCGAGGTTTTGGGTGTCGGTGCGCTCCTTCATCGACGGCGGAGCTCCTTGGATCTTCGGCGTGGCGCGCGCGACTTCTGGAGGCTGGGGATCCACGGATCCGTCGGCCTCGTCCGTCCCCGGGTATTGCGAGTGGTGGTGCTGGAAGAGGGGATTCAAGGCGGTAGCGGTGCAGGGCTGTGGAGTGAAGGCGGAAGATCGGTGGCGCTGGCCACGGATCTGGAGCTGCTTGAGCTTGGGGGCTGCCCCCAGCCGATGTTTGTTCAGAGATGGCAGATCCTGCTCTACGGAGTTGGTGGATGTTGCGGTTCGTCAACGCCTTCGGGCTAGAAGCTTTTCTGCTCCTCGGGTGGTCGTTTTCGGCGGCTGGTTTCTTCGACGGCTCCGGCGGTGGAAGGTCAGTGCGTCGGAAGATCTTGAGGTTGAAGTTGGAGGAAGCCACGGCTGCCGTTCTTTGTTTTTCCTCTTTGCGTGTTCTTGGGCGTGTTCTTGTTCTTCCTTTGTAATTTCATCAGTTTGAATACTATGTCCATTATCAAAAAAAAAAGTAGTCTAGATACACTGGCTGGCGCGTGATGAGCCAGATTTATTTTGTTTTCTGAGAGGAATGGAGAAATTAAGAATTTCTAAGGAGGACTAGTGAGAAAATGTCACTTCACGGATGGTGGAAAAGTAATTCAGACCATTGAGATGCGGAATATCCCCCGCCCCTCCCGCATCGCCCGCGCCTGGCGACTCGGGGGAAACCCTAGCCGCCCGCAACCCTAGGAGCTCCCGCGCCCATCCTCAGCTCCGCCGCCGCCGGAGGGAGCGCCGGCAAAGCCGCACGCGTCCAGGGAAGGTGGCGGCAGGGCGACGGTTCTCCTGGTTCGGGCTCTTCGCACAGCGGCGCGGCCGGTGCTGGAGGCGCGCTGCGCGCAGGCGGCGCGGCGGGCTGGCGGAGCTGCGGGCGTGAAGCGTCGCATCGCGGCGGCGCAGGGTGCTGGTTGCGTGCGACCGAGGCGCGGCGCCCTTCTGGCGGTGGCTCGAGCGCTGCGGTGCGGCCAGGGCCCGATCTGGGCCCAGATGGGCTTGGCGGGCCGCGGCGGCTCCCAGCGCGTCGCGCCTCCTCAGGGCTTCGTGGTGGGGTCACCATTGGGCTGTGCCCGCGACGTGGCCAGTGTTTGGTTCCCGGGCGGCGGCCCGCGATGGTTGGCGACGGCGGTCGGCGTGGCTGCGGCGGGCAGTGCGACGGCCGGAGGATGGAGGTGGTTCTGCTGCTCTTTGGGCAGTGCTTCCGCCGGCGAGGTGCACGGAGAGGCCGTTCGTCCCCGTCCTGGTTGCCCCCGCATGGTGCGGTGCTCCCGGTGGTGGTCGACGAGATTATTTGCCTCCAACTCTGGTGGTATGACAAGTTTGCTTCCCGATCCCTGCAAGGCGCTCTCCTCCGTCCGGCTCACGGTGGTTGAGGCCTTGTCCTCGACAGTTTCGTGCCATGGACAAAGAGGACGGTGGTGTGGTGTTTGGAACCGGGGGAAACCCTTGGCCGGCGGCCACGACATCGTCGACGCTCCGGCGCCGGATCCCTCCTCGGAGGCTTTGTTGAGGTTCCTTCCCCACCACCCGCCCTCCTGTTTGGGTGAAAACCCGGTTCTCCTTTTTGGGCAGTGGCGGCGTTCCGACGTCGTTCCCTCCGTGGAGGCGCTGCCCGGGGACGACAGGGGTGGTTCGCGAGCGGTCTCGTGGCTCGTGTAAGCTGGTGACGGTGTTGTGTTTTGGTGGTGATGATGCGGCCATCTTGGGGCCGACGGCGTGTGTTTCTCTCCTCGGCAGGTCTTCACGTGGTCTCGGTCACCTGGATGTGCTTGCCCAAGACTCTCCTTTGGTTACTGTTGCGGTGTGGAAGTTTCGTGCTTTTGGTTGCGTCTCGGCTCAACTTTGCTCAATGACGACACAATGTGTGTCTCCCCCACCTGCTGCTTCTCGACCCTCGTGGCGGAGCTCCCTAGCTAGGTGTGTGCTAGGTGCTAGGCTTGACACTCGCCGATGATGTTGGTGGTGCTCCTCAGTTGTGCCGTGGGGTTCGAGTCGCACGCCGGTGCGTGTGCGTGGGGCTGATTGAAGACTCTTGGCATTGGTGATCCCTCGACTGCACCCCCACCTCTTGTGTCTCTCGGCGACTCTTGCTTTCCTTTTCTAGTGGTCTTTTTTATCTTGTATTTTCTTTGTTCTCTCCCATGTATCCCCCTGTAAAACTGCTATTCTGTTGTAAGAACATGGGCCGCCAGGCTACTTTCGGAAATATAACAACCGGTGGGGAGCAATCCCCCCGGCATTCTCGAAAAAAAAAAAATCAGACCATTGACGATGCGGCATGCGCGACAGGAGATCCCACCTTTTGGATAGAAGATTTATATTTTGTTGATGTCGCACTGCGCAAAGCCATCAAAATACAAAAGAAACGAAAGATGGCTTGACCACTCACGAGATTCGAAGCAAAGAAAACGCAAGGCATGGCTCCTACCAGAGAGCATCCAAAGAGCATATGCTTTTGCACAAGCACTCTCGGATCAGATGTGCTCATGCTGAGAACAACGGCTCATCGATCGGTTATTAGTTCAATGCCTCATGGAGGGCGTGACCGAGTGAGGGGCTACAACGATGCACAAAGTCACGAGTCTCTCGTGGAGCAACTCGCTTCTCGCAATAACAAACCGAACGCGTCGGTGCAAGACCCAAGTGCACAGCATATCCACTATCAAAGACTTGGGTGCTCGGAGGCGCCAGGCGGGGCCTCCTTGTCATACACACGTGTAGCCGCGATTTTTGTCGACGCGCACGTGTACTTGGGTGCTCGGAGGCGCCGGGCGGGGCCTCCTTGTCATACACACGCGTAGCCGCGATTTAAGTCGATGGGCACGAGGTCGTTACACGTGCGCGGGAAGCTTTTCGCGGTGGCGCGGCGACTTACGATCTTAGTCACCGAGTTAGTGCTCGGAGTCAAACCTCGGACACAATTTCCATTTGATATTGCCTTTTTCTTTGACCGAGAAACTTTCAGACCTTAGAAGCTTCTAGAACCATCACGGGATGCAACGGCGGTGCGCCTCTGAGCACACACAACGGCGTCGTTAGTCTCACTCTCCCTCTCCCTCTCCTCCACTCCTACTTCGCCAGTCTCATCTTCGAGCAATCGCGTAGCGTGGGTCGTTCAGAGGAGGCCATACCCTCACACCCTCACCCTCAAACAAGCATGGCAGTTCCACCGTTATGGCCTCCTTGTCCCGCCAAACTTCCCGTCGAAAGGTGTTGGGTGGTTAGCATGGCTGACTTCGTCGTGCCGCCTATCCCCCACCAACCTCATATGTTTAACCTCGCCCTTCTCAAGCGGTGGAACATGATAACACCATCGTATCGGCTTCTCGCTAATAAACTCGCAGCCAATTGGGTCACGCGGAGTGAAGCTTCCGCAACAAAAGTATTCCACGAATTCCATACCGGGTACTGTCGCCAATGCGAGACGACGCATACAACATCAAATTTCTCGGCATGAGGTGGCCTCTGGTGGCATCGCCCACCGGCCAAGGAAACTCATTAGGCTTCATGAAGGCCATCGAGGTCTCGGCGCAGCAGACCTTCTCCTCCGGTGGCGCTTCAACCTCACGCGCTGCGTCTCGGGACGTCTCCTCCACCTCGCGTGATGCGTCCTCTTCCATTATCATCTCTACCTTAACGACGGATGGAAGTGTAGCTAATTTCCCTTTACTGATTCGTATAACGCTTTTTTACGGTTCAAGAGATAGAGTGGTCTGATTGTTCAACATTAACCTGTTAATCCTCTAAATATGTGTTCCTTGTTCTGGTTACATACAATTAGATACCGAGGCGTCCGTTAGAATAAATTATCTATGCCTTTTTAGTGGATATCAACAAAAGAAAATGTAGCTTTCTTGCACCAAGGATGGTGAGTGCAGTTTAAATTTCATCTGGGAGTAGACATATATTTTAGAGAGTTTCTGAAATTTTGTGTCCTAGTGTTATTGTTCCAAAAAAAAATTCAATATGTGTTCCAACGAGTTAAGGTGGCTTTTGCTGATTCTCTCTGATTCTCCCTCTAGCTGATGGTTTCTATTACACAAGAGATGGTGATTCTAATTTTCATTTAGTGAAACCTAATGCTATTCAACATTTCATAGTTTTGGACAGCTCGGTTCACAAAGCACATATAGTCATGATTAGTCTAATGGAGTCGATCAGTGCATATGTATCATGATTAGTCTACTGATTTATGTTAGTTACTTGACATAGCTCTGCACATATTTACTCTACGGCTTTCTATCTTGAAGCAGCAGAAAAGGGAAAATAATTTTATGTCACTTTATTAGAAGCCTACTGTGACAGGAGAGGTTTGTGCAAGGCCATGCTCTAGTACTCACTGGTATGCGAAGGCAATACACAGATGCATCGTGTTGAGTTTTATGCAAGTATATGTAACAGTATTGGTCTTCCAGGGGCTACGCAGTTGATTTTTTCCTTGGGATAATATTCCCATATTTCTTATTCTCTGTGATGACTAAACACCAACCCCTGTACATTAATTTGATAATTTCTGTTTGTAGTATCTCCAAGATCTCCCCGTACAGTTTATCATGAGAAATGTTTGCACTGTCCATTTGATTCGTGCGCTGCTGGAACCTGAATTTGCATCTTGCGGCAACGGTGTAGCATGGTACCGTCGTCGTGGACATGATTGCCCGGGTCTGTCACACGCCGTCGACGTGGTGCGCCGGCGTCTCAGGCCTCCTGGATGCGCCGCCGAGTCTGCTGCCAGGAGCATGGCAGCGAGGCGTTCGCGACTGGGCGCGTCGGCGGGTTCGGATTGGCTGACTTTGTGAGAGGCAAAGTCAGGTGACTTTGAGTCACTGACATGTGAGCCTACCTTGTGTGGGGTCCGCAAATCAGTGACCCAAAGTCAGCCAAAGTCAGCGAGGAAGAAGTCAGCAAATCTCATAACGTTTGAAAACTGGACTCCTGACACGCTAAGATAGACAATTGCTGCTACTGTACAAACGCGGTGCCGTGGCGTATATGGATAGGACACAGCGTTCGTACGCAGATTTGAAATTTCTTTAAAGCGATTGATTCGGTGGAGAAAAATACGGAGGAAAGTCGCGATACTCCAGCCCAGCGCGCAGTTTAAAGTTTCAGCTGGGAATATACATGTATTTTAGAGAGTTTCTGAAATTTTGTGGCCTAGTGTTATTATTCCAAATGTATTATTGAGGAAATTGCACATTCCACCATGCTCACGTCATTTCGTTGCGCAAACCACCAGTTTTACAGATTTTTTGCACTCTCCACCATATCTATGACTAATCTGTTGCAAACCCGACTAATTCGTTGCAAACCAGTCCAAATGCCCTATTTGTTCCAATTGATAGTCGACTGACATTTGGGTCTAACATGGATACGCCGAACATTTTTTTGTAATCAGGTGGCAAGTTATTGAGATTGTCGATATATATCTCTTTTCAGGAAAGAAAAAAAATATTGTTCTGAATATATTGAATATAATACCTGTTTCTGATTATAAATGTTTATAAGTAGGGACAAAGGAAATAATATGACGATCTGCGAGAGTGTTTGTTCCGGTTTTTGGTACGTTTCCCCTTAATTGGTTAATTAATCAGTCAACACATTTTTATTCTTAATCAATAAAAATAATAAATATCTCGTTGAAGAAATGTATCGTCTAATGCTGTCGTTTTCAGCGATCTCAATTTTTTTGCCATGCCCAGAAAGTGGGCTGTAGCCTGTACTCTTGTTTATGGATGGTTAGTGTTAAATTTTGATGTCAATAGTGTGTTTAGACTAGGTTACAACATATTAGACATGCACATGGTGGAGAGTGCAAAAAACGTGTAAACCTGGTGGTTTCTGCAACGAGGTGACATAGGCATGGTGAATCTGCAATTCCCTCTGTATTTTTCAATACGTGTTTCAGCGAGTGAAGGTGGTTTGCTGATTCTCTTTGATGCTATCTCTAGCTGATGGTTTCTAGTACGGAGTAGTAGTATTACACAAGGTAGTGATTTTAAATTTAATTTAGTGAAACAGGATGCTATTCTCTATTTTGTATTTTTTGGACAGCTCGGTGAAACAAAGCACATGTATCATGATAAGCTCTGATTAGTCTATTGGAGTTAGTGCTTATGTATCATGATTAGTCTACTGATTTATGCTAGTTTCTTGACATGGCTCTGCACATATTTTACTTTGTGCCTTTCTATCTTGAAGCAGCATAAAAGAACCTGCCTAACGTGACAGGAGGTTTGTTAGTGCATATATATGTATCATGATTAGTCTACTGATTTATGCTAGTTACTTGACATGGCTCTGCACATATTTTACTTTGTGCCTTTCTATCTTGAAGCAGCATAAAAGAACCTGCCTACCGTGACAGGAGGTTTGTTTAAGGTCATGCTCCAGTACACACTGTTATGCGAAGGCACTACACATATGCATCGCGTTGAGTTTTATGCAAGGATGATGCAACTGTCTTCATCTTCCAGGGCTACGCATTAGATTTTTCGATTCAAATGTATAATCGAGCTCATTGGAAGATGAATAACTGAAAATGCCCGCATCAAACAGTTTGAACAAGCTGTAAAGTTTCCTGTGTTAAATTGGACGTTTGATAAGCTCTGATTGTAGTATCTTCAAGATCTCCCGTGCAGTTTGTCATGAGAAATGTAAAACAAGAAATAATTTATACTTTAACCATAGGGATATATTGTGACAGAAAAGCTAAACCACTTGATCGACCGAAACGCTTCTATACGCGCGTGCGAGCGCTCGCACACGGTTTCCTTCCTCCTTGCTCCCATCTCATTCTCATTCCCCTCTCTATGTCCGCCTCCAAATACTTCCCTAAGACAGACCCAACCGAGACGACGCCGGCAACGCCGCTGCGGAGCCGTGGCGGAGAAGGCGGCCATTGAGGCCAGATTTTATCGGTGGGGATGGGGTGCAGCTGTGGGGATGCTCGCCGGTGGAGGAATTTAGAGGGATAGTCGGCGACAGAGGAGTGGGAGGCAGTTTGAGGAGGGCGCGGCGACGAGGCGGTCCGGCCGGCATTGGTTGCGAGGGTGGTCTTCTTCCTTTTCGACGACTTTGTCGTCTTGCGGTCCGAAATCATGTGAAGCCTTGCACGCGCGAAGAATAGCCTCCTCCCTTGATTGAGTACTTTAACCATCTCACAACTTGTGCTGTACAAGTACCATGATTTTGTTTTGGAAGAAAAAAGGTAAAGGAGAGCACAAATTATTACAACAAACCGCCCTCGATCATGCTTACAAATTTACAATCTAGCGATCGCCCGACCAGTAGCGCACGAACTCCGGGACCCGAGGTACGCCAGCCCGTCAAGGTCAACACGCCCGGCTGCGGATCATCAGCGGCGCCGGCACCACGGCGGGGACGTCCGTTCTGCCGTTGGCTCGTTAACGTTGTAAACAAGAAAGAATTTATACTGTACATTTGATTCATACAGTGTTCGGAGCTGAACTTGTATCTTGCGGCAACGGTGTAGCATGGTACCTTCGTCTTGGACATGGTCGCCTGGGTCTGTCACACGCGCGCCGCCGGCGTACCACGCGGGCGTCTCGGGCCTCCTGGATGCGCCGCCGAGCCGAGTCTGCTGCCAGGAGCACGGCCGGGCATGGCAGCCAGGCGTCCGCGACTGGGCGCGCCGAGGAAACGTTTGAAAACCGGAGTCCTGACACGCTACGATAGACATACGTACGTACGCTGCTACGGTACAAACGCGGTGCCGTGGCGTATATGGAAAGGAACCAGCGGTGATTTGGAAATTTCTTAATGTGATTGAGGTTATCACGGCAGATGTTACCATAGGGTAACTTAATTGTTGGGCAAGGCGCTCTGGTCCTTCAGGAGATTGTCACGCTCGTTGGGGAAAAAGGGTTACTCAGGTTCAGCCTCTCCATTGGAGATAAGACCTATTTCCTGTCTCTATGTTATTGATCTCAAGGTTTCGGTAACTCGGCTACGACAACAGAGCCGGGTTACGAGATAGGTTACAAGGGTTTCGCTTTATAGCGGTGATATCGATCTAGGATTACCTATCTCGCTAAGTTCTGTGAGCCTGTTTATATAGGTGCCAGGTCTCCCGAACGTACAGGCAAAGACCGAGTTACATACAAGATCGGAGTCCTATTCTAGGTTCTTCTTGACCTTTCGTAGCCTCCAAGTCACCCGGTTCCTTCCTTCACTCGGAATCTAGTTCTTCTAGGTCCTTCCTTCTTTGACCGAGTCATGTTAAGCGCTACGGCCCAACTATAACCCGGCCCATGTCTTGTAAGCGTGACCCGGACCAGGCCTTGGGCTGGCCGACTGATACTTCCTTGGTCATGAGTATACCGGGTTATTATCCCCCAACAGTAGTCCCCAAGTTTGACTTGAATAAGCTCATTGGTTGCTTCACTTGATAATCTTGATCTTGATCTGATTACTCGAGGGTAGCTGTTGGTGGGATTATCCAAGTTAAACTCATGAAAACCAAAAATAAAGATCATTAACACTGAATGGCCGGGTTATGTTTCAGACCAGCTCCTTTTGGCGGTTCATTTATAACCCGGGTTTTCTCTTGTCCCAAAGCTTTTAATGACTCGACTTTATCTTGCACTTAATTCTCTCCAGTCACCGAGGAATATCCTCTGACACATTCTATCTTGTCTTTGTCCTGTAGTCAAACAGAATCTTGACGCCTCGATTTTCACGCTCCTAGGGTTTCACCCTGGGCTATAAATAGTGGGCTGCGGTGAATAGGGTTTCACTTTCCCCATTCACCGCGCCACTTCATCTTCAACCTCCAGTTTTCTCTCTCCTGTTCTAGGGTTAGGGTTTCACCCGAGCTCGTCGCGTCGCCGCCAGCAACCACCGCACCGACCTGCAGCAACTCGTCGCCGGGAGATCCGCAACGCATTCGCTCCTCCCAAGGATCGGTAAGATCTGATGCTTGTTCTTGATTTATGTTCATATTTTTGCAAGTCCTTTCTCGAATTGTTCTTGAGCCTTTTATTTTCCAATATGTTTCTATCATTTTCTAGATCTTTAGAACTCATGGCTCCAAAGGATCCAAGGAAGTTCAAGCTCAAGGAGAAGTCCGGCGATGGAGCCACCGCGTCGGCGTCGAAGAAGATAAAAAAGAAAGCCAAGCCAAGATCCGGAATCACAGCCAACTGGGTCAAATCCATGGCCACTCACACCAAGCTTGAAGAACTGGCCGAGCCTAGAGTTCCTCCTCTTCAGTCGGAAATCGAGTGGAGAGGGACTGAAGAGGAGACCCGGCCTTCCCTCCAGGAAGGTGAAATCATCTGCTCCTTGAGCATGTCAACCGGGTTTCGTCCCCCGGGTCATCCATTCTTTAGAGCTCTCCTCCATCATTACAAACTCCGGGTCTTTGATCTCGGACCCAATTCTATTCTGAACATTAGCAACTATATTGTTCTTTGTGAATCGTACTTATGCATTCCTCCCAATTTAGCTCTTTCCTGGAGCTGTTCTTGTGCAAACCTCAACGTGAGCACAAGAATGGCCCCCTCCTAGTTTGCGGTGGCGTTTCTATTCAGCGCCGCAAAGGCTCTGCCATGCCTTCACTCGAACTTCACACTCATGTGAAACACTGGCAGAAATCGTACTTTTACTGCAAAACTAAAATACCATCTGGTGAGCGCCCTTTACCGGGTTTATTCAGTTGAGCCCCTCATCTTGAACAGCAAAATGAAATCTTATGCCTCTGAAACTGAGAGAGAAGCTCTCCAACCTCTCCTCAAGAAGATATCTGTTTTAGTTAAGCATGGGCTTCGTGGAACCGATCTAATCAAGACGTGGATGGGTTGGCGAATCCAGCCCAACAGTATTCGCAAAAAACTTCTTTGTGATACTCGGGCCACCTGACTGACTCTCTTCATTACTCGGAGAAGTCCTACCCCACCACTGCACTGAACAAGGCCATCAAAGCTTTCCTCGCTGAAAAGATCGAACTCATCAAGGATAATGGCCTCCTGCCATTCAACAAGAATAATCCGGCTCCACCAGTAAATTCCGACTGATAAACATCTCACTAACATATTCTTTCTCAATTGTCTACTGATCATATCACTTTTGCTTTTTCACTAGGATTCTGATGCCTGTTGGCAAGTTGAGACTCCCCTACCACTCCCGAGGCAGATGAAGATGAAGATGATGATGAGGCCTTGTCCTCAAGTGAAGAAGAAGAAGAGAAAGAAGAAGAAAAAGAAGAAGGTGAACTTGACTCCCTCGGCCACTTCTTCATAAGCTTGATTGAAAACAATACTCCATCCACACTATCCACTGATGCCACTTGACATGGGTATGCCTATCGGGTACCCTACCATGAGGGTACCTGGTGCACGTATCGACTAGGCCCAACTATCAGAGCCTACATGAAGCCCATGAAGGGAGGCCCACGAAGATGGAGTATCCTCCAAGTTTGGCGAAGCAATAGTCGGTTTAGAGTTTCCTTACTTGTAAATCGAGTCGGTTACGAACACCCGAGACCCAGCCTATTATTTAAGGACTGGGAGGGCCATCGAACCAGACAACGAACCACCAGAGCCACAAACCCTAGCGAGATCGACATCTCGCCGGGATCCTTGTAACCATCATATTCACAAAGCAATAACAGACAGGCAGGACGTAGGGGTGTTACCTCCACACGAGGGCCCTGAACCTGGGTAAAATCTTTGCCCTGCTTGTCAGCCGACGATACTTCCAGCTCTACCACGTTCTCTCCCCCATATTCATAACCTAGGGACCTTAACCATGGGTCTTGATGAGTCTACCCCTCGTCAAGTGGCGCCGTCTGTGGGAAAGAATAGCGCTGGACTCGAAGTTTCGCCGGTCCCAACAGCAAACGGCAAATCGCCGATCACACCAGCAAACGGCAACTCGCCGATCTCATCTGCAAACGGCAACTCGCCGGCCATGTCAGCAAACAGCAACTCGCCGATCCAGGCGACACACGGCGACTCGCCGATCCACTCGAAAAGCGGCAGCCTGCCCGCTTCACCTGCAAAAAGCGCATCTGCTCTTCCAATGAATTTCAATCCGCACTCGCCAGAGCTTCAGGAGGCGTTTTCCGGCCTTGAATCAGGTTTGAGCTTGACTGTTGGAGCATTCAATTTTTTCGTAAACAATCTTGGCACGCAGGACTCGACAGATCCGCAACAACTGGCGCTGGGTGCACTCGAGGCTCCGTCGACTGCTCGCCCCATCGTCGATTCCTGAAGCCTGCTCGCCCGCAACAACCATGTCGACCGGCGAGCTCGACAGGTTCATGATGACGGAACTCCAAGGCGAGGAGGCAGAATCAGCATACAACACAAGCAACATCGACTTCAACCTACCACTCGACGAGAGTTTCGACTGCGGGATCTCCCTCGATGACTTCTACGAGCCCGCGATTCATAACGACACAACGTCGACTCGGAGATCTTCACCAACACCAACCTCGACTCAGAAATCCATAATGGCTTCGCCAACACCGAGATGAGCATAGGCGATGAGCACATCGACAACGAGATTCGCCTCGAAGATCTACTCGATGAACACACTGGCTCTGACATGAGCCTCGACGGCGACGTCGAGTCCATGACTGGAATCGACAGCACATACACCTGTCCTCGGGTCACGCCCCATCAGGTCTACGTGGCCTTCACCGCAGAATCATCCGCAGACGCAGCCGCTCGCAGGCCTGCACAATTCCCATGCACGGTAACCATGCCGGATGGGGTCACAACCTTGACAATCACGGAGGAGATGGCAGCAAAAGCAGATAAAGTCATAAAGGAGTGCACAATGATGCCACCAAATTCCACCCCAGAGGAGATGTTGACCTTCCAGTACTTCAACTGGCAGGAGTCAATTCGACTGCAAAACTACCGAGCGACGCTCGAGGAGCGCAAAAGGCAAGCCAGCCTCTCGAGTGCCCGAAGAAGGGAGCAATCCCTCGGGTCCACACAGCAACCAACCCCACGACCTAGGTCGCGGTTGGCAAGCCTTCCAGAACATGAAAGGGTAGCAATCACCCGTAACCTGTCGTTCATGACAGAGGACGCTAACGGAATCCCAGTGCCCAAAACTGCTGCGGGTGCATTATTCTCCGTAGGTGCTTACCTCAAGGCAATGCAACCTCCGGCGAATGACCCTAACGCAGCCCTGCATCGCCAACAACTCAAATCGCTAGCTCTAGCGGCACAGGCTATACAGCCAGAAGACAAAACTCCAGCAAGGAATCGCGATCGCGACATAGTCGACTCACGACACGCAGCACATCATCGCAGTGGTCGCAGCCACCACTCGGATGAAGGAAGGAGAAGCACGCGCCGGCACAGGTCCAGCAGAAGCAGATCTCGAAGATCCTATAGCAGCGATTCATACTCTGATCGCGAACCAGAGCCATGCGGAGCATTGTGCTTCACTCGACGCATCCGTGAGACGCGGATGCCCAAACGGTTCAAGTTGACAGGCGAACAACCCAAGTACAACGGTCGCCAAGAACCTTCTGGGTGGTTAGAAGATTACAGACTCGCCGTGGCATGCCAGCGTGGCACGAACACCACGGCGATGCAGTACATACGACTTATGCTCGAAGGAACTGCCCGCGACTGGCTCAATCGCTCCCTCCATCATCATATGACTCGTGGGACGATTTCCGCAGAGACTTCATCAAAAACTTCGAGCCTCTGTGTGAGCGCCCGAAGACATTCGAGAATTAAGGACATGCACTCAACGATCAGACGAGTCGTTGAGATCATACATACGGCGGTGGACCGAAATACGCAATTCGGTTGGCAAAGTGTCAGAAGACAGGGCCATGGATGCCTTCATACAAGGTCTCGCCAGGAAGGACTTCAAAGAGGCACTTGGTCGTGAAAAGCCAACCTCCCTGGCTGACCTCATCAAAGTTGCGACTGAGTGGGCAGATGGAGAGGATTCTGTACGCAGATCCCGTGCTTCCCCAACACGCGACAACTACGAAAGCGGCAGTCGAGCCGCAGAGATTCATACAGAGAAGATCGCAGGCGCAAACGTTCCAACGTCCTTACGACGATAACAGACCCGAGTTCATGGCGGCTGGATACACACAGCCGGGAGGACCAAGATAGAAGCAATCGACGCTCGGATGATCGACGGGACAGTCGAGATCGCGAGCAGCGGAGCGACAGCTACAAAAGGCAAGAATGGCGCAAACGTAGCGACGCAAAACCCGAGCGGTCATTCGAGGAAAAGATGGACGACTGGTGCAGATTCCACCTCTTCAAGGGGGACGACGGAAAACTACGCTCCAATCACACCCTAAGGAACTGCAGGGAATTCGACCAAATGGCGACTGACTACATGATACGACTCAAAGGAATGGCCCAGCACCTGCTCAGCCCACGCCTGCACCCGCACCACAGCCGAACGCTGTGCCCGCTCTCATGGCGCCACAGCCGCCACCCAACCACCACCACAGCCTGCTCCAGGCGCAAACCTCGCAGGTGCCATACAACCCGTACTACGGGCGGAAGATGATCAATATCCACAGCCCCACGGGCAGATGTACATGATACAAAAGGGTCGCCCCTCCAACAGGCAGCAAAAGCTAATCACTCGACAGGTGAACATGGCTGTCATGGCACCTCCTGCCGTGCCGAATTTCTGAAGGGATCGGAAACCATCATAAGCTTCAGTCGAGAGGATCATCCCCCAGCTGTAGTTCGACCAGGGCACGCGGCTCTGGTACTCGACGCGCAAATAGGAGGCTACGCCATGACCAAGGTCTTCATGGATGGAGGCAGCGGCATAAACATCATCTTCGCGGACACGCTCCGCAAAATGAACAGGTCAGTCGAAAACCTCCCAAAATCTTCAAATACCTTCCACGGTATCGTTCCTGGCAAAGCAATTAGCCCAGAAGGCACCATACAACTCGACGTTACGTTCGGGGACAAAGCCACTTCAGGACAGAGTCGATTGAGTTCGAGGTCGTCGACTGGAAATCACAATACCATGCTATTCTTGGTCGCCCGACGTTTGCTCGATTCATGGCGGTGCCACACTATGCGTACCTCACGCTGAAGATGCCAGGACCAAAGGGAGTCATCACTGTCCGTGGAAACTTTCAAAGGTCCGATGCTTGCGACCGCGAGTTCAGCAAAATCTCCGAGATGTTCGGGGTGGAAGAATCACTCGCCGACTTGGCGATTACCAACGACCGCACACTCCTTCCGGAGCATAAGAAGTTGGCAGTCGACAGATCCTTCAATGCTACAAATGACACAAGGTCGCATCAGGTGCACCCGACCGATCCGTCCAAGACAGTCAACATATCTTCGAGCCTGCCTATCGCATAGGAAGGCGCGCTCGTCGAATTCCTCCGTGAGAACTGGGAAATATTTGCGTGGTGTCCAGCCGACATGCCAGGTATTCCCAGGGAATTCGCCGAGCACTCTCTCCAATTGTTTCCAGATGCAAAGCCAGTCAAGCAAACGATGCGTCGAATCTCCGGCCCAAAGCGAACCGCAGTCGAATCTGAAGTCGACCGGTTACTCGCAGCAGGATTCATTAGGGAAATCAAGAAATCACAATGGGTGGCCAACCCCGTACTCGTAGAGAAGAAGCATACAGACATCCTTCGGATGTGCGTGGACTTCACAGCGCTGAACAAGTGCTGTCCAAAGGATCACTTCCCGCTACCCGAATCGACCAGATCGTCGACTCCACCGCCGGATGCGCACGACTCTCCTTTCTGGATGCTTACTCAGGTTATCACCAGATAAGGATGAAGCAAGAAGACGAAGAAAAAACGGCGTTCATAACCCCACTCGGGGTCTACTGCTACACAACTATGCCCTTTGGGCTCAAAAACGCGGGTGCAACATACCAGCGCATGATGCAGGACTGCCTCAAAAAGCAAATTGGACGCAACGTCCAGGTCTACGTGATGACATTGTCATTACCACAAGGGAAGAACACACTACTCGACGATTTGAGGGAGACGTTCGCAAACCTCAAACGCTTCCATATCAAGCTCAATCCTAAGAAGTGCACGTTCGGCGTTCCAGCCGGGCAGCTCTAGGGTACCTAGTCTCTGCCCGTGGAATCGAAGCAGACCCGGAGAAAATACAGGCCATCCTCACAATGCAAAGGCCTTCAAAGCTTCATGATGTGCAGAAACTAGCAGGACGAGTAGCAGCGCTCAGTCGATTCATCAGCAAACTGGGTGAAAAGGCTTACCATTCTATCGACTGATGAAGAAGGCGGACAAGTTCGAGTGGACGCCAGAAGCTGAAGCAGCCTTCACAGATCTCAAGCGGATCCTCACAAGCCCTCCGATCCTCGTCGCACCTAAGGAACGGGAACCACTCTACCTGTATGTCTCGGCTACAAACAGGGTGGTGAGCACCGTACTGGTAGTCGAACGCATGGAGGAGGGGCACATCCAAAGCATACAACGTCCAGTCTACTACCTGAGCGAGGTTCTCTCCATATCAAAACAGCGGTACCCGCACTATCAAAAGCTGGCATACGCTGTATTCATGTCCTCAAGGAAGTTGACACACTACTTCACCGAGCACCCGATCACCGTGGTAAGTAACTCAGCAATCGGTGATATCCTCACAAACCCCAATGCAACGGGTCGAGTCGCAAAATGGCTCATCGAGCTGGCTCCAAGAGACATCAAGTACGAGCACCCGAAGGCTATCAAAGCACAAGTCCTACCCGACTTCACAACCGAGTGGATAGAGGCCCAATTACCTGGAGCACCAGACGTGTCCAATTCCTGGACCATGTACTTCGATGGGTCCAAGAAACACGAAGGCGCAGGCGTCATCCTCATATCACCAAAAGGGGACAAGCTACGTTATGTTTTGCAGATGGGATTCAAACTACCCTCCAATAACGAGGCTGAATACGAGGCTCTGATCCATGGCATGCGGATGGCAAAAGCACTTGGGTGCACTCGATTGATGATCTACGGCGACTCCAATCTCGTGGTGCAGCAAACAATGAAGGCCTGCGACGCAATCGCGGACAACATGATCGCTTATCGCGACCTGTACAACACACTGGAGGGCAGCTTCGAGGGCTGCGAGTTGAGGCACATAGGAAGGGAAAGTAACGAAGAAGCAGACATGCTAGCCAATCTTGGCTCAACTGGCGCACAAATTCCACCTGGTGTCTTCCTCGAGCGCATCGAACACAGATCTATCAAGGAGAAACGAGAGCCTCCTCCGTCGACTACGCCACCCAAAAGCAAATGCCTAGCACAGAGGACCCCCCAGTCGAGGTATTTCTCATTGAGCCAACTGGACTCAACCTTTTCTGGCTTACATACTCCGTGGCGAGCTACCAGATGACATAACCGAGTCCCGACGCGTGACTCGAAGATCAAAAGCATACACCGTTATCAACGGCGAGTTATACAAGCGCAGCATATCAGGTATGTTCCAAAGATGCATCGCATTCGAAGATGGCCAAGCCATACTTCGAGACATTCATGCAGGTACCTGTGGGCATCACGCCAGCAGTCGATCACTCGTAGCCAAAGCCTTTCGCGCAGGGTTTTACTGGCCTACAGCACTCAAAGACGCGGAGGACATAGTCAAAAGGTGCGTCGGCTGCCAGAAATTCGCAACAAGGCCGCACGCACCCGCATCGGCGTTGAAGACTATACCGCTGGCCTGGCCTTTCGCCCAATGGGGGCTCGATATGGTTGGGCCACTCAAAAAATCATCGCATGGCGGGCATACTCACCTACTGGTGGCAGTCGACAAGTTCACAAAGTGGATCGAGGCGGTCCCCATCACAAATTCGACTGCTACTACGGCAGTCAACTTCATAAAGAGCATCATCTACCGCTTCGGTGTCCCAAACAGTATCATCACTGATAACGGCACAAACTTCACGGCTGAGGAGTTCAAAACCTTCTGCAAAGAGCAGGACATTACGCTCAACTACGCATCCGTGGCACATCCACAATCCAATGGCCAAGTCGAAAAGGCCAATGGACTTGTGACGAGTGGGATCAAGAAGCGCCTCCTGGTGCCACTCAAAAGAGCTGCGGGTGCTTGGGTCGAAGAACTACCATCTGTGCTATGGAGCCTACGCACAACTCCCAACACTTCTACGCAGTTCACCCCATTCTTCATGGTCTATGGTGCAGAGGCAATTCTGCCATCAGATGTAAGGTTCAATGCGCCACGAGTTGAAGCATACAATGAAGACGACGCAGAAGAAGCACTCGAAGACGCAGTCGACTTACTCGATGAGCGCGAGACACGGCCTTGGCCCGCACAGCTGTTTACCAGCAGATCTCCGCAACTACCATAGCCGTCGACTGCGAACCAGGTCCTTCGTCGTTGGTGACCTGGTTCTTCGACTGAAGCAAAAGAAGGTGCACAAGCTCGCTTCCCCATGGGAGGGTCCCTTCATCATCACGGAGGTCCTTGGTGGAGGCGCATATCGACTGAAGCACGCGAAGACAGGCGAACTCTCTCATAATCCTTGGAACGTTGCGCATCTGCGCCGTTTCTACGCATAAAGTGCTCACAATGTAATAGGCTATATGTCGGATGGCTGCAGGTTTCAGACGCGCTCTTTTCCTTACCAGGGTACCTAAGGGGACTGGAAGGTTTTTAATGAGGCGGCCTGCAGCCTAACATTCAAAAGAGGAATAAAATCAATGTTCCTTCGACTTCTTTGTGGTACTACCGCATAATTCATACCTTAACCGCACCCGAAACCCTCGGGGGCTGTGTTATCGATCAAATGAGCTCTCGCTCTTGCAGAAACACAATGCCTTAGCCGCACCCGAATGCTCGGGGGCTGCGTAACAAGGATCCAAACAAAGAACACAAAAACTCTGCAGCCGCACTCGAATACTCGGGGGCTGCACAGTCATTGGTTCACAACCAACACATATTTCACAAACCCCGCTCGACTGACTCGGGGGCTCGACAAAAAATCAAAGTATACAAACTATACAATATACAAAGAGTCAAAAATTACACTCGGGGGCTGCCCCCTATACAAAAATTGCACTCGCAAACTATTCTAATCCTCAGGCTCGTCCTTTACGGGCAGCTCGGGACCGCAAAGCTGTTCGCGAGTGCACTCGATTAGTGTCTCCGCAGCTTGGATCGTGTCATCCAGGTCTTTTTGTTCGAGAACCTCTCCGGCTGCAGGTGTCCGCAACACCAACCTTGGTTTTCGACTACGCATATACGCCATTGCAGCGTTGGCTCCAATCACAAGTCTCTGAGACAGCAACTCTCGAATGGGATTTGTTTGACGGAAGATGTTCAACACAGCACGAATCCCTTGTGGTTGTGGCCCCGAAGGAAAAAGAGTCTCGTTCAGGCGAATAAACGCTGCCCGGCATAACTCCAGCAGTTCAGCACTTCGCCAGACGCGATCCTTCAGGGTGGCGAGTATGCGGGCATGGTACCTATCAAGCCAAAAGTGTTGACGCCCAGTCGTAGGGTCGTCAACCACGCTATCCAGACGCCCTTCCACGCGAATCTTTTCAGCCTGGAAGTTGTCGACAAAGCCTACAAACACGGGCGCACCAGTCAGATCAAAAGGCAAAAGCTACGCAAAAAGCTTGTAAACAGAGCAAGACTCGAACTTACACTCGAGTTGCCTGTTCACAAGCTCCATCTCCCCGAGCACATATCCTCGCGTTGGGTGGCCAACGCGGGTCTCGCCCTCAATCGATTCAGCTCAGCCTGGGCGTCCTTCAGATCTTGCTCCATTCTCACAAATTTAGCCTTCATATACTCCATCACCTTGGCATCATTTGCCACCTGACCCTGGGATCGGGTGGTGATTGGAGCCTGCGAGGAACTAGTCGCAGTAGCAGGTTCTCGTGACTGTTCAAAGAGCATAATCACAAACACAAAGTTTGTGTCAGAAGCTAAAACTCATGTCATAAGCATACAACTCTTCGAGTGAAAGACATTAGCAAAAGACTTTGCATAAACAAGGTAGCACAAACAAAGCGCAGACTCGCGCAGTTCAGAAGGTATCATTACAAGGCATAAAAAAGCAAAAGGGTACAGCTACCCTAAACCTAAGATTTCGATTTCCTAAGCAGACGATTGGCAGTCTCGAGTGCCCGGCGCTCCATGGTGTTCATAAAAACTTCGGCCAGTCGCGCGGCGGCTCCGCTCACCCCCTTCAGGAAATGGGCTTCCCATCTGGCTTCTGAGGGAACGCAGACAGTGCTGCCTCATAGTCGCAATCTATCCCATGTCCCATAAGAAGCTTGATGGTGGACTCGGATCCGCGTACCGTGTTGGCGCGAGCGAAACCCGCCATGGTGGACGTCCCGGGGCCAAACACGTTGGCGAAGTCATCCACCGTCGACGGCACACGCCAGTCGGGAACACCACTTGGTATACAGCGCCAAGTGTGCTCGTCGATTTGGCGAGTGCTTCTTTCGCCTGGTTGCATAGAGCGCCTAAGCCGCCCACAGCCTGTTCCAGCGAAAGATCGTCACTCGCCACGTCCGCAGAGGCCGGTGCGCCAACAGCTTCTGCACAATTCAAAACAGGCATAAGTCATTTTACGACACTCGACAAGTTATATCGTCATATCAAAAGGAGAAAAGATTACTCACCTCCCATGACCTGCGCGAGTGCCGCGAGCTGGTCAGCATTCTCGCTCGCGTGCAGCGGCTGAGTTGGTGGCGGCAGCCAGCTCTTTCTTCGACTCTTCGCGCTGCGCGGCGAGTGCGTCTTCCAGCTCCTTCTTCTCGCCTGGCCCAGCAAAATCACGTGCATTCAATACTCGACAAAATCAAGCATTGCAAAAAGAAGTTCGGCAAAACAAAAGCAAAAAGGAGAACTCACGACTGAGCCGCTCGAGCTCGGCGCGCATGGTGTCCCTCTCCTGCTCCACCTGGACATAAGCCTTGGCAGAATCTGCCAAGGTGTGGTAGAAGGGCTGCGAGCACACGATTCAGCAAAAATCAAAACTCTCACAGACCTACAACTAAACGGGTCAAGCAAAAAGTTACTCACGTGGTTCATCCACGGCTCAGGAGCCGCGACTGATGTCCCGACATCTGGAGTTGCCGCCTTGGCTGTCTCAACGACAGCGTCAGTGGCCATTGGCTGGGCAGCCTCGTTTCCAGTCGGTGCAGACTTCGAGTGCTCCAGGGTTGGAACATTTTCGACTGGAGGAGTCCCAGGCTGATTGTTTTCAGCGCTGTGGGCAACACAACAAAGCAAAAAGACGGTAGCACAAATATGTGACAGCACAAAATTCTCATACTCAAAAACACACATACCTGTGCTCCTCATCTTCCTCATCTTCGGAGTCGCCAAAAATTGGTCCCCAAAGGCTGGGGTACCACTCGACTGAAGAGGAAGAGTTGAGCTTGTTGAGCACGCACGCAAAGGAGCGGCTTGGAAAACAGGTGGTGAATGATTCCTCGTCATCCTCCAACCTGCTCCTTCGCGGGTGAACTTGCAGCAGAAGGCGCCTTCTTGGCCAGTCGACGCCGCTTCGGTGGCGCGGTATCGACTTCTTGGTCAGAGGGGCCTTGTCTTCAGATTGGACTTCTTCTGCTGCTTCCTCCTCGACCTCCTCCACATGTGAAGTGGTGGCAGAAGGGATGGGCGACTGATCCCCTTTCGGGTCCACCACCTGTGCCTGTGTTTCTTCAGTCTCGCCATTTTCAGGCAGAGGAGGAAGGGAGGCAGCAGTCGAGTGACCCTGCATAGCATACATCACAAATTGCAAAGTCAGAATCAAAAATCGCATATCGCAGAATGCGAGTGGCAAACTCTTCATTGCAAGCAGGCTATAACACATACATACCTCAAGCAAAGGGTTCTCCAACCCATATGGTGCAACAGGGCAGTCGACGTTGCAAGTGTCGCCTGTCGTCAGGCTGGTGATGTGGCGCACGTGCGTCACAAGCTCGTTCCTTGACAGTTCCTCTGGGCTCATCCGGTGGAGTCACCGCGCCCTCAAACTCCCACATGGGGTGCGCTCGGGCACGGAGTGGCCACACCCGCCTCTTCACAAAGGTGGCAATCAAATGAATGCCTGTGACCTTGTCCAGCAGTCCGTCGATTCGAGTCAGCAAAGGGCGCTTCCTCCATTTCTTCGGCTGAGAGCTGGTGATCCCACGCCTTGGTCCTGACGTAAGCGCAGTCGAGAAGGTGGCGACTCCTCTTGCTCGACACTCGCATAAAACCACCCTTTCCTCCAGCCTTGCGGGAGTCGACGGTCTTCAGGCGGAAATAGCGGGTGTCGCTGCGCACCTGGATGCCGCAGCCGCCCACGGGGTAGGTGCGACCACCTCCTCTGTTGGGTCGCACCATGAATATGGTCTTCCATAGCGCCCAGCTGGGTGCGACGCCAAGGAAGCACTCGCATAGCGTGATAAAGCACGCAATATGCATAATACCGTTCGGGGTGAGATCGTGGATCTGCACCCCGTAGGCATAAAGGAGGCCACGAACAAAGTCGTGGAGGGGAAGCGAGAAGCCCCTACACAAACTCCGCAAAGCAAACGCGCTCGTTGGCGCGTGGTTCGGGGCATACCTCCTTGGGCGATGGAGCGCGGACGGCGAGTTGCTCCGCGGGAGGCAGATATCCCTGCTCGCGGAGCTTGAGCAGATGGGCGTCCTTGACGGTGGACTTCGCCCAGTCCCCGCTGCCCTTCTTCAGCGCGGCGGATGCAGATGTACCCGCCACAGTCTTCTTGCCCTTGGCCGCATCGGTCGCGGCAGCGGCGGCGGCACCACGCTTGGACCCTCCACCTTTCGCCATTGCAACGATGGAGGGGTGTGGGAGAAGAGAGCTTGGGCGCAGAACAATGGAGGTGGGCGCGAGGAAGAAGATGAGACGAGGGGCGGCGCAGGGAGCAAATGGCAAGTAAAAAACTCTGCCAGCGCCGTCCCCCTATTTACCACAGATCGCAAAATGATCGTAACCGTCAAAACAGATGCATACGCTCCGCGCGAAATCTGGCCATACACGTGGGCCAGGAGAGCAACCGTCGCCGGCCACTCCGCCCACTACGCACGAGAATCCAGGAAGCCATCATCACGCCCCGTGAAAATCGCGCCAGAACGGTCAAATCAAGTCCACGCGGCGTCATCAGAAAACGGGCCCACAAAACAGGGTCACGTCTTATCAAAGCCTCTCCAAGCACGCCACCGCTTGTCAGAGATAGCAGTCGCAAAATGCGTCATTGCTGACGTTGTTCTCTCTTTCACAACTGGCATAAAAGTCACTCGATGATATCTTCGGGTGGTCTCTCGCATAAGTCTCGGTTGGTTTTTAGCAAAGTCATAGAGGCCAGTCGAAATTCTTTCGACTGCAACGTACTACTCCCATCGGGAGCGTATCAAAAAATTTCTTTGACTAAAATGTGCAGGGTAAAAGATTTTGAGATTATCCTCCATTGCAAGCAATAAAGCACAATCTCGGGGGCTACTCCCATCGGGAGCGCTGTCGCGCACCCGATAGAATAATGGCAAAATCAGTCGACAAACATTCGACTAAGTTCATAAGCAAAATCACACTCAAAATATTCCCGAGTTGATCCGACGATCCTTGGATGCTGCATGCATAGTGCAAAGGTAAGACCCGCCGATCAGTCGAGCTGGGCTAAGGACCGCTCCAGCAGCGTTATCCTTAAATTTTCCGTGTCAGCAGACATGATGAATTATCCCCGACGGACGCGTTGGGTTGATTCAAAATTATACTGCAGTTCGATTCCGTAAGACCTCAACGGCTGTTTCGAGTCTGTCCAGTTTGTTCCAGATTCGAGTCCGGGGACTCGAGTTTGATTGAAAGCTAGTATGGTTTTGCCACAAATGGTAGTTAACCGGCCCCGATCCGTCGTGTGTGCCGGGCCTGCTAAGCTAATATCCCTTGACTATCATAAGCAAAAACTCATAGTCGATGAAACACTCGACATAGCCAACATGTGCTATTTCATAAGAATTCTAAATACAGATGTAAAAAATATAACGTGCATGATGTATGAGTCCATGCCCGACTCTTCGAATCAGACAAGTACTCGGGGGCTACTGACATGGGTATGCCTATCGGGTACCCTACCATGAGGGTACCTGGTGCACGTATCGACTAGGCCCAACTATCAGAGCCTACATGAAGCCCATGAAGGGAGGCCCACGAAGATGGAGTATCCTCCAAGTTTGGCGAAGCAATAGTCGGTTTAGAGTTTCCTTACTTGTAAATCGAGTCGGTTACGAACACCCGAGACCCAGCCTATTATTTAAGGACTGGGAGGGCCATCGAACCAGACAACGAACCACCAGAGCCACAAACCCTAGCGAGATCGACATCTCGCCGGGATCCTTGTAACCATCATATTCACAAAGCAATAACAGACAGGCAGGACGTAGGGGTGTTACCTCCACACGAGGGCCCTGAACCTGGGTAAAATCTTTGCCCTGCTTGTCAGCCGACGATACTTCCAGCTCTACCACGTTCTCTCCCCCATATTCATAACCTAGGGACCTTAACCATGGGTCTTGATGAGTCTACCCCTCGTCACCACTTTTATAATACCAGAACCGACTGAAAAGGTAATCACTCCTTCACCCGGCCACAGCTCTGAAGCCACTGAGTCGGCTGCTACCGGGAAAAGGAAAGCACGCACCATCTGTGCCAAGGTGCCATACTATTGCATGACCACAGAACCATATTCATTTCTTACTATGAAAAGACTCAACCAAACTCTTCTTGATAAATCTTCACAGAAAACTGCTGAACCCTCTGCCAAGAGGAGGGCCACCCGGACCTCTCCTGGAGATGATCCACTTAACCCGGGAATCCCTCACCGGCGGAAGAGCTGGGGCCCCTCTCCTTCCGCTTGCCGCTCCGACGGCTGGAGGGAGGGGGACCCCGTTTTTTGCATGGTAATTAGGGCTAGGAGTTCTCTGGCATGGTGCGCCGTTAGGGTGGTGGGAGCGGCGCCCGGGCAAATAAATCTGCCCCAACTCTACTCCCACACCAGCGTTGTCCTTCATGGCGGCGTCTCGGAGTTGGTGGCACTGTGTGCTTGCCGATCTTTTAGATCGGTGGCTGTAGGGTTCATGGATGGTGTCGGCGAGGCGGCGGCGACTCCATCAGATGGGTTTTTCCTCCTGCTCTGTCCCCGTTGCCGTGGCGTTGTCTCTAGCGCCATGGTAGAGCAGAGATGATTCGTTCAGGAGTA
Organism: Poa pratensis; assembly: GCA_947311845.1. Classification (NCBI taxonomy): domain Eukaryota; kingdom Viridiplantae; phylum Streptophyta; class Magnoliopsida; order Poales; family Poaceae; genus Poa; species Poa pratensis. The sequence goes on along the minus strand of CAMZMU010000119.1, from coordinate 1,635,029 downwards.
CGTGCAGACGGCGGTCTGCACTGGTGACAGCTGGAAGATGGTGCACCTTGTGGTGGGTTCGTGGTTGGAGGTTGACGGTTCTGGTTCCCTACTTCGACGACGTTGTCGTGCGGGGGTGCCAGTGCTGAAGTTCGATGGCGTGTCCGGGGTCATGCTGCCTACTTTGGTTTGTCCGAAGTCTGATTCTTTCAACGGCAATGGTTTGTCTTATGGCAAACTACTTTGGAGGTCCGAAAAGCTGATGATCAACGATGGAGCCGCGTCGAGCTCGGGTGAAGAGGTGATCTGTTTATTTTTCTTAGGTGGCTGCTACTGTGGTGCCGAAGAAGATGGATAGGTGTTGGTTTATCACATAGGTTTTTCCTATCTTTTCAGATCTGTAAGATCCGTGTATACGTACTTTGTATCTTGTCTTTTATTTATCACTGAGAATCGTATTACCATGCAAAAAATAATAATGTGATTGATTCGGTGGAGAAAAATAGGGAGGAAAGTCCAGCGTGGATGGATGGACGGTTGGTGGAATGTAGTGCTCGCCCCGTCGCTATATATGCCGACCTCTGTCCTTGGCTATCGCTTCTTCAACCCGTGACCTAGCCCGCCCGCATCCCCTTCCTTCCCTATGTAGATAGATTGAAAATGCAGAGCACATGCGACCTCCTTCTTCTTCCTCGGCTCGCCACCAGCCTCGCATGAAGCTCCTTCCTTCCTTGCTCTCCCACAGCAATCTTCTTGCTAGCCATGGCCAGAGTCCCTCCTAGCTCTCATACAACATGGGAACCAGCCAGCCTCCGGTGAGCGGGAGGCTAGTTCATGTATTGTACGAGGAACACGGAGTTTTACATGGCCTAGATTCAGAGGAAGAGATTTCCTGCGTGGAGCAACAGCGGGAAGTTCTCAACGCGTGAAGGCGCCTTTTGCTTTTGCCTTTGAGATGGCTCAGCCAGAGGGCAGACGAGCAGCGCCGGGCCGGTAAATTCCGGGACCCTGTGCCAAACTATAAAATAGGCCCTCTTTTTGTCAAAGTTTGGCGATCAACCCCTACCGAAGTGCTGATCGGGATTGGGGTGAGTGATCCCATCGCAAGGGCAGAGTATGTCGGGAAGGAACAGAACACGAGCGGGAGCTCGACGCTTCTTGTCGGTTTTCTCATGTTGCTAGCTTGATCGATCGATAAATTCGCCTCTCTTATGAGTCTGATACCTCGCGTCAAGGTGGCCTGATTAGGGCCTACGGATTTTCTAAACCGATCTTAACTATTAATGTTGTTCCTCTTAGAAAAAAATACGGTTTACGAAGATGGATAGATTTAAATATAAATATTTATTAGTAGCTCAAATAGATAATTTATATGCCTGTTTTCACCGGTCACTATGTGGTGTAGCCCCAAGGTATCACTCTTTAGCGTGCAACGTTAGTGCATCGATTTCCCCCTTGGAGAAAATAGTACACGCACTAGTAGAAACAGAGGCATTGGTGCGCCCCTTTAGTACCGGTTGCAACAAAAACCGGTACTAAAGGGGGCATTAGCACCGGTTGTGCTTGGGCGCCAGCAAAGGCCCCGTGGAGAAAATGCTTGGCTGCTTGCTACAGACTGACTCGGGATCGAGAGACTAATTACAGTCTTCAGCTTATTTTTTATGCAGACTCACTGTGGTTCAGTAGATCTGGTAAATAAAAAAAAGGCACTTTGGCAGCAGTTCTTAATAGAATTTTCAATTGACATTTTTTTTTTTGCAGCATACATGCTAAATTCTAAATTGATGTGTGTCCTCACCGGTGGTTGTGAATGCCCTGGCTCATTTAAACTGCCCTCTGATCGCAAGCAGGTCAGATGGCAACTTGCATCAAGCAACCGGTTTATACTGTTGCAGAGTAATTGCTAGTTTAGCTGGAGAAATGAATGAAATTGTACGGAACATAGACTGAACTTAATATGCGTGATGCTTACCTGTGGGAAGGACATCCAGTGGTGCTTTTTGTGTGTCTAATAAATGCCCACGAGCTGCCTGACACAGATCGCTACAGGGACAGTGTATGTACTAATCTGCACCTTCACTGGTATTAGCAAGCATAGTTGTAAAGCATAAGAATGTAGACCTTCAATAGTATTTGCTGTATATGCATGAATGATGATATACAGCATTACAGCATGAGAGGGTATGACCATGTGACTTACCGTGGTGGTGGGATCTCTGGATCTCTGCTATCTGTTTTCCTGCAGTTTAGTCAACAGCAACACTGATTAGTTATATATACAACTGATGCTACAGTAGGGTGAAGGCCCATGTCATAATTATAACTTTAAGAGCTTGATTAGCACTGGACAAGTAACAGACATCAGCTTTCCCACTAGGCTACTACTCTTTACAAGACAAGGGTTTGAGTCAAACCATGTTCCTTCAGCCATAAGGGTATTGTTTCACGGTCTTCTCTCATGTGCGAGTGAATCCTGCATCCAGTGTCTGCTTGGGCCTATGCATGTCATATTGGTAGGGTAAGGTACCAGACCTGCACTTTCTCTTTAAAGAGATACTGTAAAATACCACTCAAAGAGAACATGGTAAGTTCCACTCAGCATACCTTCAGAAAAAATATGTTTCAGGAGACTAGAACAGTAAGATATCTTACTTCAATCAAACAGAATTTCATGGGTGTAAAGAATCTTCATTGATGATATATGGTAATGGTATATGTGGTATACCAGATTTACAAACTTGTGAAGAACATACATGAATGCTATTTTATTCAGAACAGTGCACACAGACAGTAAAATCAAGGGCAAATCGCCTGACGAAAACAATGCATCTTTCACATAGATCAATAGAATTGACCTGCTACAACTTCGGCAAACTGAGGGGTTCTTTCTCGGGTTACAAAGGGTGTTCTGTGTGTCAGGTAACTCTCTTCAGAACTTGACCCTTTTATGAATGTCATGTACTGGCTTCAGCATCAATTGTAGCTCTCACTCCATCCTGAAATGTAATTGGATTTATACCGAGCATCTGAGTTAGCTTGGTGATATCCATGGATATGTCTGATGGAGAAGCTACACCCCGGTTAACCTGTGTAAATGGATGGGGCCATTAGCCGACGATTGAAATGAACTCATTGCTCGCACAATCAATGAATCGTGATGGAAATCTGTTATACACAAAGGCAAGAGCAAAGATGCAAATACAATTGCAAAATTAACCCTAACGTTAAAGTTCATAATTGTTGTAATTCTTTAGGAACTATGACCTATATTATGAACTTGACCCGGATAGAACATGGCAGGGGCTGGACCTCCATTTCTCTGAATCTGAGCACTCCATGTTCTCTGCTTCAACCTCCATGGTCATTAGCAACAGGTCCACGACTATTTGTTGGAAGGATAGATGGCTAGATGGTCGCACTATCAAATAAATTGCCCCTGCCATCTACAGCTTTGTGCCCAAGCGTCACCGCAAATGTCACCATGTGGCTGAGGTGCTTCACGAGCACGCCTGTGTGCGGGACCTGCATGGGGCTCTTGGCGTGACAGAGCTTGTCCAATACATCTTCCTCTGGCAAGCCATCGACCCGTGCAGCTAACCGAGGTCCGAGGTGCCAGACCGCCTCATTTGGAACCGACTAGCACTGGTATCGATACGGCTAAATCCTGCTACGGTGCTAGCTGGCCATGTTCCATGGCTCCATCAGATGTGCGGCCTGGAAGCTAGCTGGCATACTTGGGCTTCCCAGAATGTCAAGTACTGGTATTGGCTTGCGAGTCTTGATCGCCGCTGGACGGCCGAGCGTCTTGCACGCCTGGGTCTGATCATGCATTCATGCGCCGGCATGCATGATCTGCGAGCAGGGCCTAGAGACGACGCATTTGTGGAATGAACTTTCTCTCAGCAGGTCAGGCAAGACGTCTGTGCTGGATCCATGTAACTTGCATCCCTTCTGACACTGGCGACGCCCTGGTTGATTGGTGGCTCAAGGCCAGGCATGAAACTCCCAAGACATTGAGAAAGTGGCTTGCCAGCACTGTGCTACTTACCTCATGGATGTTGTGGAAACACTGAACGATTGTACCTTTGATGGCGCTTGGCCGAACCTGCCCAGTCTCTTGGGTTTAATCAGGGATGAGGCACGCCATTGGGCTCGTGAGTGGGATTGGTTATGCGTGTAGTAATCCCATCCATTTGGGATGTCCACTAACGTCTTATTGTGCCTGTGCATTTTCGACTCTGCTCTCTGGGCTAAACTACAATTTCTTCCTTTTCAATACAACGAGGCATAACATGTTTTGTGTCTTCTCGCGGAAAAAATCTGAAAAATAGTCCACATGAACAGAGGGTGAGAGGGAGGGTTCATACCGATGATGCAGGTACAGATTTGATCATAGAATGGCTATATCCACCAACATTAGCAACAGACTCAGCCATCTGCAGTCTTGAAACCCTATCAGGGCCACCGACATTCAGAAGTACCTGAATATTTTTGCCATCTGCACAATGTGCTATAGTGTCAATGCAACTGATAAAAAAATGCAAAAAGGAGAACTATTTCAGATACAGAGAACAATATTAAGTTATTAGACGAAAAGTAGAGTGTAATTGAGAAAGAGCAGCATATTGATAATGTACCATTCTACTATATAAAGGAGCATTCCTAAGGACTGAACTCCATAGTACCACTTCGACTGCACGTTTTTCATACCTGATAACCAACTTTTCGTTAAGGACAAAATTACATCCACCACATCTTTTACATAAACTGGGCATCGGTACTCGTCATTAAAAAAATCAACCTGCTGGCCTTTTGAAACGACATGATTCATCCACTGCAAGCAAAGAGCATGCAATTCCTAATTAGATACCACATTCTGCAACTGTTGGGAAGTCCAAACAATTTTATTGTACTGATACATAGAAACAATGTTAAGAATCTGAACTTCCTTGGGGCAATTAGGTTATCTTACCTGAATAGGGAGAGACTTCTCAACAGGCGACATTGTTTGTGGCCCATATATAATACTGCTTCTCAAGATTGCATAATTTGAGCATTTCTCGGTAATGAACTTCTCTGCAGCAACTTTTGATTTTCCATACATATTCACTGGCAGTGTCTCATCCTCCTCCTTGTAGAAGGATTTCACCCCTTCATAAACTGTTGCACAGTAATTCTATATTAGATTTGGAGTTGACACCAAAGATGGAACCTTAGAAAACAACAACATATAATACTAGTAATACTAGAAGTCAGGAAGTCAGCAAAATATAACTTTGGTAAGCTCCTCAGTTGGCCTTGGCTTAAGCACACTAAGACAATAAACTAAAATTTAAGGTAGCTTAACAAATATAGACATAAGTCGATGCCTGCTCACTTATAAATTCGAGTAAACAACGAATATCAAACTTGATGGTATGAATGCATCGTACATGGATGCCAAGGGTACTCTACCTTGATCTGTGGAGAGATGAATCAAAAGAGACCTGTCGTTCCCAAAACTTAGTGACCAATTGACAAGTGAAGAAGGCACATTAGTAGCCATAGCAGCATCTGGGTCCGTTTCGCATGCCCGGGGAACTGAGATTGCAGCGCAGTTCACAATTATGTGTGGCTGAAGAAGAGAAGCATTAACACTGTCAGTTAGGGGACGATAATTGAATTTTCTGAACTCGTTTAAGGTAGAGCAAGAGAACATTACTACACAATGTGTATTGAAACATAAAAAAGAAAGACAAATTCTGCCAGATTGGATAGTCAATTCTATGCATTTAAGCATGAAACTAATACGGGGAAATTATCTAAGTAGACAAATAATCTTCAGACATTTCGTTCTGATGGTATGTAACAATGAGGGGCATAGAAGAATGAATCACCAGTGGTGGAAATAATCCACCGTGGACGATGATCAATATCATTGTTACTTTCTGGAAGTTGGAACTGCAAGAAGCTACATATTCTTGGCATTCTGAATACACGGTTTACTCCCCAACAATCCAGGTGGACTACTTTAGAATCATGTATTGCAATCAAACTCAGCTACAGAACAGGACCTAAAGGGAACAAACATATCGACAATTCAGAGGTACCAACTGCTACAACGTTGTGTGCATTGTCTTAGACAACCCTGAACCAGAATTCAGAGGTACCAACTGCAGTGCTAGACTGAATCTTACTTACTAGTTAGAAAACTATAGTTGCAAAGGTGTTGTACGGAATGCCATTGACGTCCACGCGCAACTTCTTGAAGGTGCTCGACGAAATGCCATGCGCATACAGACATTACACAGGGGCACTGAACAAGACGAAATTGGAATGCAGAGTGGTGGTCGTCACCTGGCCGAAGGACGCGGCGACGGCCTCGAGCCCTTCGCCGGAGCGGAGGTCGGCTTGGAAGGCGCGGACGCCGGGCAGCGCGTACAGCAGCTGCCGCGGCGCGGCGTCGCGGCGGTGGGTGAAGGCCACGTCGACGTCGCCAGCACCGGAGGCAGCGAGCGCGGCGAGCAGGTGCTGGCCGAGGTAGCCGCTTCCCCCCACCACCAGCACCCTCTTCCTCTCCATCTCCCCTCCGATCTGCCGCCGGTGACGAGCGAGGGAAGCAAAGGTAGAAGCAGCTGGGGAGGAGGAGTGCCGCGGGTCCCACCTGTCAGGTAAGTGGGTCCCGCGTGCGAGAAACGTTCACAGAAGCTGGTTCATTCAGTTCATAGTAATTCGATGGTACACACACAATTTACATACCTTTTCTGAACTAGGACTAGATCTACCAATGTATGCACAAAGGGCTCCAGGAACACCTCACAGAGCATGCATTGACGTCTGACGAGTAGCGCCATGCCGCTTTCACTCGTCGGAGGAGAAGGCGGGGATGTTGATGAAGTCGAGCTGGAGCGCCGCCTCGAGGCGACATTCTCGCTCCCGCACAGCGTGCTCCTCCTCTTGCTGGAACCCCCGCTCGAGGAGGTCGACGTTGCAAGCCTCGAGCTAGGCCTCATGGCGACGGAGGTGCGATCGAGCACGCACCACAATTGCGGTGGGGTGGGAGAGGGGGGGGGGGGGGGGGGGGGGGAATGAAGGTTGAAAATCCTATTTCCATCCGGAACAAGCTAGCATGGTCGATTTTACAAGCCTCCTTCAAAATGTCTAAGGTCCGTTTTGGAGCTTAGTGTTTTTGAAGTATTCTGGCCATACTTCAATTTCTAAAAATACTGAAGTATCAAATACTTCAAGGTGCTTGGGTCCAATGAATACTGTGCTTTATAAACTAAAGTATTGTACAAAAACAGCAGTTTTTTGCCGTAAAAAAAACTTCAGTCCGGATCAGTTCAGATTATGTTTCAAATGCATCTTGTGGTTCGAGCACACATATGTGCTAGCCCGTAGTAGCCTACTAAATTTCTTATGTTTGGGGACAGTGGTACACTGAGAATTCTTCTGTAATCAATTTTAAAATAGCACATCCTCTCATACTTCAAATTTTCAAGCACACCTAAATCTTATTATTTCGCAGTGCAATTATGTTGTCAAATATTGGAAGATGAAAATCTATCCCTCTCAATACTAACTCGTTGTGTGCATAGACTCAGTATAGATGTATAGGAAAAAACTTCTATGGTCTGATTACTGCTCATAACAGCTGCCTAAACCCCTCTATATTTTCAGGTTCAAAGCTTACTAGTGTCAGCCGTCCATGCTGGCGCTGGCCTCCCGCACCTCGCACGCCGTGGTGGCCTCAGCTGGCCACCAGCTGCGACTACCTCCTTGCCCCCCCTGCAGCCGTGCGACGACAGTGAGTTCGCCAACCTGCAACCGTGGTTGCCTCACAAGTCTGGGCTGTGTACCGGCAGACATTGGGTTAACTTCCATTGCAGCTTGCTCACGGAACTTTGACACTAATACTCGTTGTGTTTGCAGGTTGTTATTTGTTGCTCTGCTTCTGTACTCTCGAATAGAGCGGCTGCTTGAGCCGTTTCTGACATGCACGAGAAGAAGGCCAAAAATGGCTAGCTATGCTGATGATTTTATTGCTTGCGGGGGGAGCATTCTGTTCTCCCCTGCTCTACGCACAGATCCAGGGACAGTTTGGTCGCTGCAGCTATCGGATTGCAGAAGACTAGTTTCATCTGGTGAGGCAATTGGTGGTAGTTATCTTCTGATTTTGGACAACGCTTGTTCTTTAATACATCCATCATGTCCACAGTAATACATAATTTTCTGGTATTATCTTGTTCTGAATCAATTTTTTCCTTTGCTGTTAGCAGCTTTAACTTTTAAGCCAAGCACATGTCCTATGGCACACAATGCTCTAGTTGCCACATAGTTCAACAGTTATGCTTCCCTGATATATTCTTAGTCTATGTGTAATGCTACTTAGTATGATATGTCAGCCGGTGCATGAATATCCTTGGAGCTTTTACAGCCTCCCCTTTTCTATTTAGTGCTTAAATCTCTGAAATGTTGTTGGACGCACTAGTATTTCCCTGCCTTGCCATTTTCATGCTCAAGTAATCTCAGAAATTATGTAATTGGTTACTTTTATTCCCATGTCGTGCATGTTGTGATTTTTTTGATGTTTATGTTGTTTGCTAGGCATAAATTTAAGGTCCTGGAACTAGGAACATTTGGTGATATATGAAGCTTTCTCCAGTTGGTTCGTAAAATCACTCCTGGTACATGTAGCTATAATCAGCCATGTGTGTGCAAGCAAAAGGAAGGATACATGTGCAGTGTTGGCTGAATGCTTAATTTGAACTCCGGCATATTCCATCTTCACTAGGTTGAACGTGACATGCTTTGGTATATGGATATTCAGCCACACTCATCCTTCCTTTTGCTTGCAGTTTTTTCCTCCCAAGCATATGTCTAATGGTCGCGTGGTTTTTGTGTGCAGCACCTTGCACATTTTATTTTTGGAAAGCTCCTAATGAATCATAGATTTGTTCGGAGTAGTTGATCACATCCCTAATAGAACCTGGGTGTTGTTTTATTGGTTTACCATATTTAACGAGTAGTACAGCAGTCGCTAAGATAGGATTTTGGACCTGATTTGCTAGTGCCCAGTATACTTTTAATCTGCTTTGTATATTCTTGTCCACAAAGTTAATCATCTGCTCTGTGAATAAATAAACTGCATGTATGGTGTGTGCAGTTCACTATATTAGTTACAACCAAGTAATTTGGTGTCACTTCAACTGGCAGGGTAAAAGGTGATTTCGTAGACGGAGGCGCCGGAGCATGTGAAGGTGGAGCTGGTTATGGTAGCCGTATGTCGCTGGGCAAGCGGCCACCTGTTTGTAGTGGGTCGGCTCAAAATACAGATGTGCTGGCCGCGGCGTCTCCTGCACGGTTGTAGGCTCTGACCAGCCCTCAGCTTCAACTACCTCGCCTCGTTCAGCAGAGCAACCGCGGCGGCAGTGAAGCTCTGCCTTGTATGCAACCTCTTCAGGTGAGTTCCATGTTCCTCCTCATGTCCAATCCCATACCTCCTTGCTCCACCGGTATGTGGCCTTTGTGCCATTTCAGTTGGCTCTGACTCTGGCCATCAAGTCACTGATGTTTCTGTGTTCTGGTCATCGCGCCGGCGATGCTGTTGTTCTGGTTTTGGTGATGGTGTGTTTTGGTTTACTTGGTGGTTTGATCTTCCATTGATTTAGATGACTACATCGTTGTGGTTAGGCTATGTTATTCTTGATTAGGTTTAATTGTGTAACTTGATTAGGTTTACCTGGTGGTTTGATCTTCCATTGATCAAGTCACTTATGGAGTAATTGTCTAACTTGATTAGGTTTCCTGACTTGGTTGGTGTAAGCTTAACAATGAACTACTGAATTTTGGTTCTGAATGCCAATAGTTAGTACTGTTTTGCTTAGTGTTACTGATGGTGCCTCAGTTGTGGCTTAGTGTAACCATTTCTACCGTAACCAGGACAGAAGGATATGATAGTTGTAACCTAATCAAAACCTGATTCAACCTGGGTGTTGTTTTGTTGAATCAAACCTATTTCTTGAGGAATAATACTGTTGCTGTTATCGGGCGTTGCGAATTTGTGCACTTTCACTTTTGTTTGTAACTTTGTATCTTTAATTTGTATCCCAAGATTGCCCACATGATGCATGGAGTTTTAAGCTAGCGGGTACCACCGATGCTGCCCACAGCTTTTGTCTTCTTTGTTGTAATGCTTCAGTGGGCTGGCCAATGCATGGAATTTGATTCTTTTGTTATGCTTAACATCTCTTAGCTTGTTCAGTGGGCCGGCTCTGACTTTGGCCATCAAGTCACTGATGTTTTTGTATTCTTCCCGTCGTGCCGCTGATGCAGTTGTCTATGTTTTGGTGACGGCGATTGTAGGTTTACTTGGTGGTTTGATCTTTCGTTGATTTAGTTGACTACACGGTGGTGGTTAGGCTATGTTATTCTTTATAGTTGGATTTTCTGTGTTCTTCCTGTCGTGCTGGTGATGCAGTTGTTTATGTTTTGGTGACGGTGATTGTAGTACTTAGTGGTTTGATCTTCCATTGATTCAGATGATTACACGGTTGTGGTTAGGCTATATTATTCTTTATAGTCGGATTTGGAACATGTGCGACTTTATGGAGTAATTGTTTAACTTGATTATGTTTCCTGACTTGGTGTAAGCTTAACAATGAACTACTCTATTTTTGTTCTGAATGCCACTAGTTGGTACTGTTTTGCTTAGTGATACCATTGGTGCCTCAGTTATGGCTTAGTGTTATTATTTGTATCTTAACCCGGACTGGAGGATATGATAGTTTGAACCTAATCAAAACCTGATCCACCTGGGAGTCATTTTTGTTGATTCAACATGTTTCTAAATAGTAGTTCAACATCCACTATTGCTGCAAGATATGAACATACTTCGGTAGTGCTTCCAATCCATTAAGTTCTGGTATCGCTAGTCCTATAGTATTATTCATAACGATGAAAAGATTGTTGCCTATGACTAAAATATTGTACTGGGGCTCATTATAGCTGTCAAAATACTCTTAACTGTATGTCTTATATTTATTGGTATCTCGTGGATGCAGATTTGCAGGGTCCACTTTTAGTGTGATAATAGGATGAGATGCATTTTTTTTTTGCAAAGCACCTGGTTGAGAGATTTGTTGGAGTAGTTGATCACATCCTAATACAACCTGGTTTTATTTTACTGGTTTATCATGTTTAATGAGCAGGACAGCAACCACTAAGATAGGATTTTGAACCTGTTTTGCTATTGCACTTTTCTATATGCTATGTATTTTCTTTTCCAAAAAGTTAATTATTTGCTCTATACTATTCTTATCAGTGAAGAAATAAACTGCATGTAGGGTTTGTGTGATTCATTAGTAACTATATGAGCTAGAAAGAACTAATTTTGTACATGTTTAAGTAGCAGGGCAGAAGTTGATCTTGTAGATGGCCGGAGCATGTGAAGGTGGAGCTGCTTAGGATAGCTATGCATCCCATGTATAATTCTTGTCATGCCAATCAAACATACTAGCTAAATCTGGTGGTTCTTCAACCCACGCAGGTCCGGATTGGATGGTTTGACTGACTTTGTTGGCTTTTGTGAGAAGACTTGTGCTGCTCTGCCCGGTCCCTCAGCGACCAGCCTCGCAGCGTGGCTCGCCTCCATCTGCTTTGATTTGGTGTCAGGTTACCGTTCTTGCTCTGGTGATGGTGGTGCTGCTGTGTTGGATTGTTGGCCATGGCCTCCTGTGCCTCGTGCACGGTTGTAGGCCCGGCCAGCCCTCGGCTTCGACCATTTCCTTCCTGAATCTTCCATCGTACATGCCAGGTTATGTAATATGCTTTTGGTAATTCATGGCATCTCTTTTCCTTGTTTGTTTACTGTGTACCCGTATTGTGCATTGAATGTACATATATCTAAACCTGTTGTCAGGTGCCCTGTGACGTGTCATCGGTGCGGAGGGGTTTGAGCGGCGATGCTCCTGGCATTTTCATGGTTGCGGACGCAAACACAGGAGTGTGTGGGAGCAATAAGCCAGTTGAGGTCAATGTCATACCCCAGCGTTTAGGAGTTATTGGAGGGCAGAAATATGAATTTGTGGATCTACATGCATGTATTTGAAAAACCCGAACAAATTTTTCGCAAATCAAAACCCTGGAGTGATCGGAGTTAATTCATCGTTAAGAATTAGGGTTTAGTTCATCTTGGGTGAATGCAATAAATTTCGACATGATCTCTAGGTAATTTACTTGTTGTGGGAATTTTGAATCCAATTTGAATATTCAAATAAATTGAATTTGTTAAGTAATTCAAATTGGAACAATAAAATTATAGAAATAATAATTAAGTAAATGAATTTATAGTTGTTTGATTATTTTAAATCTTCACAACACATATTACAATTTATAAAATTATTGAATGACAAAAACAAATAACTTTATTGAATAATTACAATAATACATGGTCTTTACAAATGGTTTACAATACACAAAATTACAAAATGATAAATACATCTAGTCCTAAAACTAAATATCTTGTAATCCTTTCTTTTTCCTTTAATCTTAATTCCAACAATTGTTTTCCTGCAAAACAAATAAGAAACAAGACAAAATATAAAGAGGGGTTAGAGGTTAGTTTAACTCTCAGTTTAGCAATGAAGTGCATTGCTAATTACATCATTGAGTGTAATTAGGAGATTAAGTATAGCATCTGTTCTTAAACTACAATCTTTAGCCTCAGAGCAACATCATAGGCTGGGCAGTATTATAAATTCCACTTGGCAGTCCAAAATAAACAACCAAGGGGAGGATAAGATCAACCAGCCGAAGCTCCACGTTAACAGAACCTGGGAAGCAACTAACCAGGCAGCACAATCACCACACCAGGTTGGCTGTCACCTGCACAGCCATTCCACTTCCACGAGAAGGATAAGAGCAAGAGGCTCACTGCAGCTAGCAAAGTAGAACCCACTCACCCTTATTAGCTCAGCTCGAGCTCATCAACCTCCACAGCATACAGAACCACAAATCCATCTATCTTTCACCACTGGATTATTGCCTAAAGCAATAGCAAGATGGGATAGAAGCAAAAGAGCAATCTGGAGTAAGAAGGGAAGGCCAGGAGCTCGAGGGAAGCAACCTGGAGCTGGAGGAGCAGGCCAGCTAGGAGAACAAGGAGGAGATCTACAAGTGCTGTTGATCCAGAACACTCCAGCAACCAAACCACAACACAGCCACACCACAACTTGCTAAGGTTGATCTCAACTCTTAAAGCAAATTATGCAAGCATTTGATTGTGGTGTGATTTCCCTCAGTTATGCATAGAAATGTTATGCACAGCTCTTCATTGGGAATTAATTAAAAAGGGGCAAGCAAAGCATCTGTTCTTAATAAAATGGCCTCAGCATGTGCATCACGGGCAGGGGCAAATTATCCAAGTAAATAGCAAAGGCTTACAAGCTAATAATGCTTGAATCCACATCTTGTGAAGTACACATCCAGTCCATGTTGCTGGGCACATAACCACGAAGGGAGATGCACCACAAGCACAATCATGCACTAAAATAGCACTATCCAATTTTAAGAATCTGTTATATCCAAAAAGGACTAAGCCATCATGTAAATCATTGCAAACCAAACTATCTTTTGCAGTGGCACATCTATGAACCCAGGGGTTCAGATAACACACACTATCTACACCTCCATTAGCAGACAATTGAAGTGAGCAATTGACAGAACCACCAGTTCTTCACCACAGCCTAGTTACTATCAAGATCATTCCCAGCAGATATGACAGGGGCACTAGAGCATCATCCAAAGAATACCACAGGAGCATCAGGGCAGCTCATCACCAGAGCAACACAATACAACACCTAAATCAACAGAAAACCCTAGAATCATAATTTGCTGCACATCACAGAGCATGGCCTTGGGCCAGGAGAGAGGAAGAGAGGAGAGGAGAGGAGAGGAGCTTACCAGCGCCCCAGGCCGTAACGCCATGACGACGGGGCAGTGCCCGTGTGGTCAATGGAGGAGGGCCAGGGGAGAAGCGAGTACCACACCATCACCATGGTGGCACGGGGGTGAGCTCCACACCCGCCACGGCGGAGCAGCAGGGGCCGGGAGCACGGCGGGGCCGCGCTGCTACCGAAACCCTAGCTTCGGATGTGGGTCACGCGCAGCCGCACCAGGCTGGGAAAAAAACAAATCGCCGTGGAGGGGAAGGAGGAGAACCGATGGCGCGTCGATTCCGCCCCAGCACGGCGGCGGAGCTGGTCGGAGCACGCCGGGGACGGCCGACGACGGCGAGGCGGAAGGGGATCGCGTAAGGAGAGAGAGAGAGAGCTCGGGGTCGAGGGAGAGAGAGAGAGACGAGTACGAGCGGGTCTGGTCGATCGGGTTGACAGACCCGAGCCAGGCTCTGGTTTTGGTCTGGTTCAACCCTGTTGACCAGGGGCAGTTTGGTAAATTCACAAATAAAAATTAATTAGAAAATTCTAAAATTATTTAATCAATATAACTAGAAATGTAATATTTTAAAATAGTTAAAAAAAATACCTAATATAATTCTAAAAGATATAAATATATTGTTATGTAATATTAAGTAATTTATCTTGATTTATAATATGTTTAAAATAATATCACCAAGTTATAAAAATACAAACATTATACCAAAATGTTAAGAAAAATAAAATATATCTATCTATATCATTTGAGTGTGTGATCAATTACAATTAAATCAATCTAAAATTGAAACAATAATTTACTTATTAATTTAAATATGGAATTTATTTAAAATGCTATTTTGAATGCATTTGAATTCCATTCAAATTGCTCCACATGTTTAACTACAAATAGTGAAATATATTTCCATCACAACATTACGACCATTTCTAGAATTCCATTTGTGAACATGTTTCACTAATATTCTTAAGTTGTTTTTAATGATATTTTCCATAAGGAAAATAATCATTCAAGAATCCTTTAACAATACAAAAGATAAATCTATCAACATATAAATTTATCATTTTATTACTTTATAATATATCATGTAGTTCTTAAATTCATAAAAGTGAAATTCTTTATTTAATAAAACTTGATCACTATTATTAATACTTTTAATAATTGGATTAATTTTATGATACAATTATTTAAATCATTAATCCAAATTAATAACTACTTCATAATATGAGATTACTTGTGGTGTTTCTTCTAAGTGTTAAAATTCAAATCATATTATCTTTTGCATAAAGAAAAGTTAAATACATAAGTAACTACTCCTTATATTTGATACTATACCATTACTTAACTAAAATAACTACCCTATGATATCAACAAATGTATACATTATTTATTTCTTCAAAAGTTATTCTTTTTGCCTTCTTGAATAATAAAACTACACCATTTGTTTAATTAATTCAAGTTGACACCTGATCTTTATAAACATATAGATGATAGTCAACCCTAAAATAACCATTTAGTATTATGATGTTGTTTTATTTTATCCTTATGCTTAATATGGTATTTATAGTAAAAGATAAAAATTCATCTTTCTTGTGAAGTAAACTTGAAGATAAAACAAATCTAAGAATAATCACCAAACTCAAACCAACCCTCAACCATCGAGAGTTAGTCGCGGGGTTTAGGACGATGCATCTCATACTTATGCATAATAGCATATTGCTTCTTCAAACATTAGTCCTTACCGGACCAATGATGCTCTTTCCAGATTTTGGAGTCTTTATTGTATCGAAGACCTTGGCTGCATAATCTTGCAGTCAAAAAGGCAAGTTCACTCTTGCTCATGTCCTACTTGATTATGTTTATCAAAGTAAATGAAAAATACTATGGTTTATCATTGCATGAAAAAGAAAAACCTATCTTCGAATGATGTGAATTGCTATATATATATTGTTGGCTGGCAGATGGAACCATGGAATGATGTGGTTGGTGGAGGTTCCATTTGCACGGGAAAGTATTACCTAGGACTTAAGAACCAATGCCGTCAGCGTTCTTGCGCCGAAAATGAAGCGTTAACCATGAGACTTGGAATGGGACGGGAAAGTCATCTGTGATCTTTTCCCTTTCGCATGTCAACGGGCAGCCAGAGCCGTACGCTGTAGATCTAGTGCGACTACATGCACATGGGTGGGACCCCTTAATGCCCACGGACTCTGGTGCCTATGATGGTCTGCAAGGGGATGCCTAGGTATCTATCGTGAGGGGTAGAACCAGGGGTGATTCTGCTATGCATGAATTGGGTGGGCATGCGGGGTTGTTGGAGAAGCACGGCGAATGGCTTGGATCAACGACTGGGCCCCACACCATAGGAAGTGTGGACGGGAAAGACTCGCCCGGTTGTGCAACAAGGCGTTGGTCTCTTATGGGTAAAGTAACGCACCTCTGCAGAGTGTAAAAATGTGACATGTTACTCCACGTTCCAGGAAGGAACGGCGAACGCTGCAGGAAAGGAGGCTCCTCAAGGCCCTAGCACCTGTGAATCGATGACGGGCATAGTTTTCTGAAGATAAAATAAATCTTTTCCTAAAAATGTTTTACAAGGTTATGCATGTTCATCCATGACCTTTTGGTATGGATGGTAGCTAGTGCATAAAACACCTTATTCCTATTATATGAACTTGCTGAGTAACGCTCGTGTTGCTCACTCTTTCCTCCGTTGACCCCTGCTTAGATTACTGGAGACAGCAGAGGAAGAACAGGAATCCATAGCAATATTGGTGAGATCTTCAACAAGGAGTCAAAGCAACCTGTTGGAGCTTAAAGGAGTCAACCTCTACTTTGCCAACAGATGAGTGACAACAACAATGTCTATGAAGAAAACAATGATTATTTGGAAGGAGGAGCACAACTCTAGACACGGAGATTCCAGATGAATAGTTAGGGTGTGAGAGCAGTAGTTGTGGATTAGGAGTTTAAGTAAAGCTGGTATCCAGCTTAGTTCTACGACTTGGATCTTTTTGAGAGATTCATTTGCACGAGACCTACTTCTGTTTGTAAAGGAGGTTCTCGAGATTTTGTATTGATTAGTGTTGTAATCCTATAGTGTTACCTTGGACCGACTATGTTTCTGTTGTACTACTCTGAAGGATGTAATATTTACGGAGTGGTCCTTCCGTGAGTATTATGTCATCGACTTGTACACTACAACATGCAGTGGTGTGCTGGGTCATTACAGGTGGTATCAGAGCGAACGACCTTAGGATTAAAACCCTTTTAGGAGACTTGTAGGTTGGTAAGACTATAGGGAGTTATCATACTTAAATAAACTCTATATTTCTACAACTATGATGGTTATTCACCTGAGAATAATACTGTCATACTTGTATATACATTTCCTTACCCAACTGGAGTAGATATTCTTATTTACTATTCTATAAGTATAATATTCATCTACTTTATTTAATTTTGACCTTGGTATGACCAGTGTAAGGCTGTCTGTACCAGTTGATACACCAAATAGATTACATCTAAGTCAGTGTTACCTACATGGTATCATTGATAATCCTATCCTATGAAGTAGAACCCTATTATAAGTTCGTGAAGGAGGAAGTTAGGAGATGTTTGATGATAGTGGAGAATCATCGACATTCAACTATGAAGAGTATGTCAATACCCTAATGATGAAGTCCAAAGGGGAATCACCTGAGTATAGTATAAAGTGATAAGGAAATTAGGAGATGCATAAACAATGACAGGAGCTACACTACTACTTCTAATGTACCATGAGTAACTACATGAAGGATCTGGATATGTTCGCAAATAGATGTTCTAGATAGACGGAAGATCCAAGTTACATGGAGTTTAGATCCATCAGAAACCAAGCTATACCACAACTACTCTTTGAGTACTTTGTCCTAGGATTACTCCGTTGTAAATGGGCAACTGGCGTAAATACTGAGGCAAAAAGTTGTTTTAGCATAGGACTATAAGGTAATATATACCTATCTTGTAGTGTATAGCATCTAAGCCTGGGTACTTGAGATGTTTTTACTCAATGTGCTACCTATTTTACGGGCTTATGTTGCATGGTTGATATAAGTGCATTTGCGATTTATTGGATCTTATTGGATTTTTGATTGGCTAGGTTGGTACATGAAGTTAGAATTTGATGTACAATGGCATGATTGTCACATTGAGTTCTTTACTTGATGTTACTAATCTAGAGGTAGATATGATTCGTGAAAGGGAGAGACGTGTTCTCAGAAGCAAGACAACAATGAAAGCTCATGAAGAGAGGGAAGTCAAGTTGAACGAAGTAAATGAAGCTACATGTGGGGATGGACCACAACTCATATCATATTTGGATTCGGAGGTCTACATCATCAAACATGGAAGGATGGAGAAACTACGTAAGTTCAAGAAGAGTATCATCACAATATGAAGGAAGGTTAACTAACGAAGATGACAGCAAAGCTACATGAGAAACTCTACTGAAGTAGGAGAATTATGAAGTTGGAAGATCTAAATAACAGGACCTGTCATGATAAATCTATGATTTGGACAGTCAAATTTGAAGACTTATACAAGGATGAAGATTATTGAGTGAAGGACATCGAGCGGGAAATTGAAAGATGAAGGGTTAAGAAGCCACAGGTGTAGTCATATATAGTTGGGAGTTGTCGTAACTTGACGAAAGAAATGAGTGTTGGAAAATCATAAGGCACAACTGATATAGAAGAAGTTATATAGAACTTGTATGTCTAAAAGAGCCATGAAGTTGAAGGAAGAGGAGTATGAAGCAACAATCCAATACTTAGCAGACAACAACAAAGACAGATATTTCAAGCAAGACAAGATAGTAGTATCATCGAGAACAAGGCGACAAGAGTTCAAAGTTCAGTGTTCCAAAGTACACACATCAGAACTATGGGAGATGAGTTCCTGGATTGTCGAGAGACCAAGGAGTTAGTTATTTGGTATGTTGCCAACAGAGACATGTGTTGTCGTGATATAATGAAGTCACCGTCTATACGGGTAACTATCGAGAAGGATGAATTGCCATAGGATTGACATCCAAGATCCAATGACTCAGATGGAGGTTGAACCAATAAAAGATTGAAGAGTCACGTCGTCTGATCACTCAAAAGAAAGGAATCAGTTCCAGCAATAGGTAGATGAAAGAGTTGTTTATCAAACGAATTTGGACTAGATGATCAACAACCTGTTCTAAATTAGAGTTAAGTTATCACCAATTGCAACTAGTTTTGCAATAATCTTTTCTCAAGACCCTAGGTGAGACAACTGGAATGCTAGTCCGAGTGAATATTCAATTTACCGGGAGATCTTATTGGTTGTTCATAGGGTGGACTTACCAATTGTTCTTCGGGAAGCAATTGGATGTAGGAATGATATCTCTGAACCGGAGAATGTCTCGGGAATCACAACCTGGTGATAGTACCGGTGTTCTTCGAGAGACCATAGGTATACAGGTTGGAAGTTTGAGCACAAAGGGCATAGAGAAAGCAGCTCTATTCAACAGAAAAGATCTAGTTGTTATTTGAGACTGAATGGATACAACTAGATGAAGATCGATTAACAAAAGGTCAGACGAAAGGAAGTGCCCTAGCAAATTCTAAGGGGAAGAGTATGTAATACCCGTAGATCAGAGAGTAAAAAGGGCTAAAAATAATATGTGTATTTGCATAGCATGCATCTAAAATCCGGGGAAAATAAAAACTTTTTCGACGAAGTCATAGAGTGATCGACCAACACTCAAAAGACTAGTTGAGAATACACGTATATGAGCATATGAGAACCTAATATCCTAAATGAATATCTTATCAACTTATCATCTTAAGTCATTATTTCATAAACACTACATACCTCTAATACAAATTGAACATTCAGCAACTAAAGTATCTTTAGATACAATTAATGGAAAAAAAATAGTAAGATACAACCTTTATAAGAGGAATTGGATTGAAAGCTAGGTAAAATCTATCATTTATGAAATAAGTACAAATCTTAAAGGAAAGAAGAATGAGAAATTCAAGGAAGGATAATAAAAGCCTAAACTAAATCTTAATCTAGATCGTCTTATTTTATCAAGACCATCTTATCTTCTTATCTTCCAAACCTTCTCGAAGTCATTCTGCGAGAGAAGCCACCCATAAGAAGGAGGAACTACGACAAGAAGACTTTGAAGAGAGATTTCTTAGGTTGGCAAAGAAGTACTATACCAGTATATCATTGAGTATTTGGAAACTCTTATATCAGAATCTATTATTATTAATCTCTCTAGAAATAGTGTGATATTCCTATGTTTGTGTTATATAGAAGTAGTTTGGTAACAAGCCTAATTACCTTGTTAACAAATCACTTTTGTATGCTCAAACAATTGAATGACATATACAAATAAACAGAAGGTCAGATAATCCAGTGCATCTCAGCTTTCTTAATATGAAAAGCAATTTGGAGACAAGCCTAACCTTGTTAACAAATTCTTCCAATATGCATAGGGCAATTTGATGTGATAAAACACACACACATTCTTCTATAACCAACTTAATTAAAGTTTTGCTAGGATTTAACTAGATGTCTTCACCACCAGGGTGAGGCAAGTGATGTTGGATACTAGATACATAATTTTTAACACCTTGCCTTAAGACCTGGTATTGACTAGAAGGATTAATATCAAAGTAAAGACTACAATGGATTATAGATCATTTGGATCACCTAGATTCAAGTAGGAAATCTGATAAGATACAACCATAATCCATACAAGGGAAAGAATAGCGAGGAGGAAATAATAAACCACATTACAACTTAGGCAACATATTTAACTTTTTAAATAAGCAAGCTATAAGAGTGATATGAGTTTCAAGGAGGGAATAAAGTCAATTCATAAAGCCCACATAATAATCACCCATATCTAGATATCACATGAGAAACTCTCACGTTCAGGTACACACGTCATAACTTCGGGACGAAGTTCTTGTTAAGGGGGAAAGACTGTCATACCCCAGCGTTTAGGAGTTATTGGAGGGCAGAAATATGAATTTGTGGATCTACATGCATGTATTTGAAAAACCCGAACAAATTTTTCGCAAATCAAAACCCTGGAGTGATCGGAGTTAATTCATCGTTAAGAATTAGGGTTTAGTTCATCTTGGGTGAATGCAATAAATTTCGACATGATCTCTAGGTAATTTACTTGTTGTGGGAATTTTGAATCCAATTTGAATATTCAAATAAATTGAATTTGTTAAGTAATTCAAATTGGAACAATAAAATTATAGAAATAATAATTAAGTAAATGAATTTATAGTTGTTTGATTATTTTAAATCTTCACAACACATATTACAATTTATAAAATTATTGAATGACAAAAACAAATAACTTTATTGAATAATTACAATAATACATGGTCTTTACAAATGGTTTACAATACACAAAATTACAAAATGATAAATACATCTAGTCCTAAAACTAAATATCTTGTAATCCTTTCTTTTTCCTTTAATCTTAATTCCAACAATTGTTTTCCTGCAAAACAAATAAGAAACAAGACAAAATATAAAGAGGGGTTAGAGGTTAGTTTAACTCTCAGTTTAGCAATGAAGTGCATTGCTAATTACATCATTGAGTGTAATTAGGAGATTAAGTATAGCATCTGTTCTTAAACTACAATCTTTAGCCTCAGAGCAACATCATAGGCTGGGCAGTATTATAAATTCCACTTGGCAGTCCAAAATAAACAACCAAGGGGAGGATAAGATCAACCAGCCGAAGCTCCACGTTAACAGAACCTGGGAAGCAACTAACCAGGCAGCACAATCACCACACCAGGTTGGCTGTCACCTGCACAGCCATTCCACTTCCACGAGAAGGATAAGAGCAAGAGGCTCACTGCAGCTAGCAAAGTAGAACCCACTCACCCTTATTAGCTCAGCTCGAGCTCATCAACCTCCACAGCATACAGAACCACAAATCCATCTATCTTTCACCACTGGATTATTGCCTAAAGCAATAGCAAGATGGGATAGAAGCAAAAGAGCAATCTGGAGTAAGAAGGGAAGGCCAGGAGCTCGAGGGAAGCAACCTGGAGCTGGAGGAGCAGGCCAGCTAGGAGAACAAGGAGGAGATCTACAAGTGCTGTTGATCCAGAACACTCCAGCAACCAAACCACAACACAGCCACACCACAACTTGCTAAGGTTGATCTCAACTCTTAAAGCAAATTATGCAAGCATTTGATTGTGGTGTGATTTCCCTCAGTTATGCATAGAAATGTTATGCACAGCTCTTCATTGGGAATTAATTAAAAAGGGGCAAGCAAAGCATCTGTTCTTAATAAAATGGCCTCAGCATGTGCATCACGGGCAGGGGCAAATTATCCAAGTAAATAGCAAAGGCTTACAAGCTAATAATGCTTGAATCCACATCTTGTGAAGTACACATCCAGTCCATGTTGCTGGGCACATAACCCACGAAGGGAGATGCACCACAAGCACAATCATGCACTAAAATAGCACTATCCAATTTTAAGAATCTGTTATATCCAAAAAGGACTAAGCCATCATGTAAATCATTGCAAACCAAACTATCTTTTGCAGTGGCACATCTATGAACCCAGGGGTTCAGATAACACACACTATCTACACCTCCATTAGCAGACAATTGAAGTGAGCAATTGACAGAACCACCAGTTCTTCACCACAGCCTAGTTACTATCAAGATCATTCCCAGCAGATATGACAGGGGCACTAGAGCATCATCCAAAGAATACCACAGGAGCATCAGGGCAGCTCATCACCAGAGCAACACAATACAACACCTAAATCAACAGAAAACCCTAGAATCATAATTTGCTGCACATCACAGAGCATGGCCTTGGGCCAGGAGAGAGGAAGAGAGGAGAGGAGAGGAGCTTACCAGCGCCCCAGGCCGTAACGCCATGACGACGGGGCAGTGCCCGTGTGGTCAATGGAGGAGGGCCAGGGGAGAAGCGAGTACCACACCATCACCATGGTGGCACGGGGGTGAGCTCCACACCCGCCACGGCGGAGCAGCAGGGGCCGGGAGCACGGCGGGGCCGCGCTGCTACCGAAACCCTAGCTTCGGATGTGGGTCACGCGTAGCCGCACCGGGCTGGGAAAAAAACAAATCGCCGTGGAGGGGAAGGAGGAGAACCGATGGCGCGTCGATTCCGCCCCAGCACGGCGGCGGAGCTGGTCGGAGCACGCCGGGGACGGCCGGCGACGGCGAGGCGGAAGGGGATCGCGTAAGGAGAGAGAGAGAGCTCGGGGTCGAGGGAGAGAGAGAGAGACGAGTACGAGCGGGTCTGGTCGATCGGGTTGACCGACCCGAGCCAGGCTCTGGTTTTGGTCTGGTTCAACCCTGTTGACCAGGGGCAGTTTGGTAAATTCACAAATAAAAATTAATTAGAAAATTCTAAATTATTTAATCAATATAACTAGAAATGTAATATTTTAAAATAGTTAAAAAAAATACCTAATATAATTCTAAAAGATATAAATATATTGTTATGTAATATTAAGTAATTTATCTTGATTTATAATATGTTTAAAATAATATCACCAAGTTATAAAAATACAAACATTATACCAAAATGTTAAGAAAAATAAAATATATCTATCTATATCATTTGAGTGTGTGATCAATTACAATTAAATCAATCTAAAATTGAAACAATAATTTACTTATTAATTTAAATATGGAATTTATTTAAAATGCTATTTTGAATGCATTTGAATTCCATTCAAATTGCTCCACATGTTTAACTACAAATAGTGAAATATATTTCCATCACAACATTACGACCATTTCTAGAATTCCATTTGTGAACATGTTTCACTAATATTCTTAAGTGTTTTTAATGATATTTTCCATAAGGAAAATAATCATTCAAGAATCCTTTAACAATACAAAAGATAAATCTATCAACATATAAATTTATCATTTTATTACTTTATAATATATCATGTAGTTCTTAAATTCATAAAAGTGAAATTCTTTATTTAATAAAACTTGATCACTATTATTAATACTTTTAATAATTGGATTAATTTTATGATACAATTATTTAAATCATTAATCCAAATTAATAACTACTTCATAATATGAGATTACTTGTGGTGTTTCTTCTAAGTGTTAAAATTCAAATCATATTATCTTTTGCATAAAGAAAAGTTAAATACATAAGTAACTACTCCTTATATTTGATACTATACCATTACTTAACTAAAATAACTACCCTATGATATCAACAAATGTATACATTATTTATTTCTTCAAAAGTTATTCTTTTTGCCTTCTTGAATAATAAAACTACACCATTTGTTTAATTAATTCAAGTTGACACCTGATCTTTATAAACATATAGATGATAGTCAACCCTAAAATAACCATTTAGTATTATGATGTTGTTTTATTTTATCCTTATGCTTAATATGGTATTTATAGTAAAAGATAAAAATTCATCTTTCTTGTGAAGTAAACTTGAAGATAAAACAAATCTAAGAATAATCACCAAACTCAAACCAACCCTCAACCATCGAGAGTTAGTCGCGGGGTTTAGGACGATGCATCTCATACTTATGCATAATAGCATATTGCTTCTTCAAACATTAGTCCTTACCGGACCAATGATGCTCTTTCCAGATTTTGGAGTCTTTATTGTATCGAAGACCTTGGCTGCATAATCTTGCAGTCAAAAAGGCAAGTTCACTCTTGCTCATGTCCTACTTGATTATGTTTATCAAAGTAAATGAAAAATACTATGGTTTATCATTGCATGAAAAAGAAAAACCTATCTTCGAATGATGTGAATTGCTATATATATATGTTGGCTGGCAGATGGAACCATGGAATGATGTGGTTGGTGGAGGTTCCATTTGCACGGGAAAGTATTACCTAGGACTTAAGAACCAATGCCGTCAGCGTTCTTGCGCCGAAAATGAAGCGTTAACCATGAGACTTGGAATGGGACGGGAAAGTCATCTGTGATCTTTTCCCTTTCGCATGTCAACGGGCAGCCAGAGCCGTACGCTGTAGATCTAGTGCGACTACATGCACATGGGTGGGACCCCTTAATGCCCACGGACTCTGGTGCCTATGATGGTCTGCAAGGGGATGCCTAGGTATCTATCGTGAGGGGTAGAACCAGGGGTGATTCTGCTATGCATGAATTGGGTGGGCATGCGGGGTTGTTGGAGAAGCACGGCGAATGGCTTGGATCAACGACTGGGCCCCACACCATAGGAAGTGTGGACGGGAAAGACTCGCCCGGTTGTGCAACAAGGCGTTGGTCTCTTATGGGTAAAGTAACGCACCTCTGCAGAGTGTAAAAATGTGACATGTTACTCCACGTTCCAGGAAGGAACGGCGAACGCTGCAGGAAAGGAGGCTCCTCAAGGCCCTAGCACCTGTGAATCGATGACGGGCATAGTTTTCTGAAGATAAAATAAATCTTTTCCTAAAAATGTTTTACAAGGTTATGCATGTTCATCCATGACCTTTTGGTATGGATGGTAGCTAGTGCATAAAACACCTTATTCCTATTATATGAACTTGCTGAGTAACGCTCGTGTTGCTCACTCTTTCCTCCGTTGACCCCTGCTTAGATTACTGGAGACAGCAGAGGAAGAACAGGAATCCATAGCAATATTGGTGAGATCTTCAACAAGGAGTCAAAGCAACCTGTTGGAGCTTAAAGGAGTCAACCTCTACTTTGCCAACGGATGAGTGACAACAACAATGTCTATGAAGAAAACAATGATTATTTGGAAGGAGGAGCACAACTCTAGACACGGAGATTCCAGATGAATAGTTAGGGTGTGAGAGCAGTAGTTGTGGATTAGGAGTTTAAGTAAAGCTGGTATCCAGCTTAGTTCTACGACTTGGATCTTTTTGAGAGATTCATTTGCACGAGACCTACTTCTGTTTGTAAAGGAGGTTCTCGAGATTTTGTATTGATTAGTGTTGTAATCCTATAGTGTTACCTTGGACCGACTATGTTTCTGTTGTACTACTCTGAAGGATGTAATATTTACGGAGTGGTCCTTCCGTGAGTATTATGTCATCAACTTGTACACTACAACATGCAGTGGTGTGCTGGGTCATTACAGTCAAGAACACGGCAATGACTGCTGCTTGGACAGATCTCGGCCTTATGTGGGGATCAAGGATGAGAATGCGGACTGGGGTATCACAGTTGCCGCTGGGGTATGTAAATGTAATGTATGGCGACGACCTGGGGCATCCACTAATGTACTCTCAGTTGTGTTTAGAGACCGAAGAGTAAAAAAATTGAAATCTTCCCCTACATTAGTCGTCCTTCTTTGCTGGCTTAGTACATATAGATTAGCATCTCTTTTCCGGCGCATTTTGCAAAGTGTGTAGAATATACTATGAATCGAGGGCATCAGGCAAGCCTACAGTAATGTAAACTTTTGTATGTGAGCCAGTCAGAAACGATTTTGAGAAGAAAGTGATCTACATGTTACTTTCCTTGTAGATTCGTTCTTATTTATTTCGAATTAAGGAGCACCACTTCGGTGTCATTGCAAGCAAGAAACTGGTAAACAGAGTTTGAATATGATTTCGCGCTGCCCTGCTACCAGAACTCACTAATACCAACACCTCATCTTCAGCCTTCCAAACGTATATTCGTTCTTATTGAAGACCTTTGGTTCGTCTATACTTTACGTAGCAATGTTGAGATAACACAGGCTTTAATGCTAGTTGGAAGGCTACTATAGTACATAGCGCTGGAAGTAGTTTGCTCCGGAGGCGTTGCAAGTTACCGACCTATATTTTTAATCCATAACTAAATCACCGCGCCGAATCTAATATTCGGGTTCCTTCTCACCTTGTTTACCATGGCGTTTAGTTTCTCCAGGCTATTATATGATTCCAGCGCATGCGGGTAATTAACGGGCAATGGGGAATGCCATGCAAAAATGTCTTTAAAATTAGCCTTTAGTTTAATAGAAAGAACATAGATAGAAACAAGTATACTAGCAGCATGAGTCCCAAAGCAACGGACCCATCGATCCCTGCGCCCCTCAGTTAATGACCACGACATGCAGTTTGAGGAGAGGAGAGGAGAGGAGTAATTGGTTGTGCCACGTTATCTTGACAGTTGGTTTGCTTCCTAACAAAGCGAAAGAGATTGAGGAGCAAAAACAAGCAGCTCATTCCCGCTCCGGAGGACCTCTACGAACCAAATTAGTAGCTTTGTTCCCGCCATTCCTCTTTTTACTAGAAAACTCAAACGCATAGATGGCCATCCTCCAAGGCTCTATAAATACAAGAGGACTGCCGTGAGAGCCGCGTGCGGTTGTCCGTGTGACTTGTCGCGACTTGGGCGCTTGGCACGGGCGGACGAACCATGAGCTTGGCGACGACATGGCGAGCTAACGTCAATCTTTTTTCGGCCGGTGGCGGCGGCGAGGTCAATCCAGCAGGTACGCAACTCATTATACATGCCCTTTTGATTTATCCGCACACACGTATGCCTGCGAGTTAATCATGTAGATGAGGAAGATAAATTTAAATGGGTGCTAACTTCCAATGGAACCTTTACGGTTAAGTCATATTATCTATGGAAGTTAAAAATCCCGCTAAAAATAAAAATCTTCCTATGGTTTCTAAATAGAAAATAAATTTTGACGAAAGACAACTTGATTAAAAGAAGGTGGATTGGATGTAAAAAGTGTGTTTTTTGCGATGCGGATGAGTCCGTTGAACACCTCTTCATTAAGTGTCCATTTATTCATGATATTTGGAGATTATTGCACTTCACTTATAATGTTTACCCACCTACGAGCATTGCGAATTTGTTTGGTAGTTGGTTAAATGGCATAGATAAAATTACTAAAGCTTGTATTCATATTGGTGTTGCGGCCATCTTGTGGGCTACTTGGAACTGTAGAAATGACATTGTTTTTAACAAATCAAACTCCACTCATTATTTGTAGGTTATACACAAGGCGTGCTATTGGATCCACTCATGATCATTCCTACTCGCGGACCAATGTGGGCTTATGGATGCCGGATGTACCCGTATGCTGACGATTGTGCGGGCTATCTTCAGCCGGGGAGGATGGCTTCGACCTAGACGTCTAGATGTTTAATATTCATTTTTTCGAGTGGCTGATCTTTGTGGCCACCTTAAGCGACCCATGAATTGCGAACTTGTACTCTTAGATGTTAAATAATTGCGGGTGGCTGTGTGCATATTTTGGATGCAGATGCTGGGATCCGCACCCCCTTATCTAAAAAAATGCACTACAAGAATGTGATTTTTTAATGCAAAATATCTTGTATTCTCTAGACTCAGCAAAAATAAAAAATATGCAGATCTTGGGCGGCGTTAGTGCAACTTTTGTTTTACTCAGAAATTGTTGGATTTGTCTTTTTTGATGAGCCTAAAATAAGAGATATTTGACATTGAAAATTTGCATGCTTAAAATGCATAAAGTGGCTACACCAGATATTTTCTTTTGATTTTTTTGAAACATTTTCAAGAAAAAAATCAAAACGGGCTCCAAAGAGCCCGTGCTCCATAGCAACTATTCGGTTTCCCGACACCATTTTGACGGCTCCAGCGATGGAGAGATGGTGGCCAAGTCCGACAAAGGTGTAGTGTACAGAATATGGTTCTTATGGGCGGTACTCAGCAAGTTGGCAAGTAGGATCAAAGAAATATCCATTGTTTCTGACCCGTGCAGTGTTGTAGGTCCATAGGCTGCATTAAGTAAACCATGTACGTATATCTTCGTTTTTAGTATAGTTTACCATCCATATACATCAATGATTGCTCCCGGGGTTCCCAATCTTGGAGTCACCAGATCTGCATTTTCCTCCTGTTCTACTAGCTAGCCTTGCTAGCAGTTGCCAAGCACACACCATCATACTAGAATCCCCGCTCGATAGCTCGCTGAAGGATGGAGCTGAAGGCTGGAGACGGGCCAACTGATACCGCACGTCCGCCGGCGCTACGCACAAGTAAGTAGTATACCGTATACGCACGCCCCTTGCCTCCATGAAGGTACATATTTCTCACTGCTTCGTTGATTCCAATCTTTGCTCTATCTCCGGTTTCATTCCTGCAGCCGATTGGTTAGTCCCCTCACGCTAGCTCAAGACACAGACCTAGGCTCTCAAGGTAATACTTCTAACATGTTGTTGTTATTTTTTAAAGTTTTCAATAGCGGGATAAACGATTTAGCGGCACCTTTTCCAGCAGCTATTGCGGCGTTATGCCCATTTAGCTGTTTTGCTAAAACGATACTAAAAATGTTCGAAAATTAGAAGTGAGAGGGAGAGAGTGATTCTTGTATTTTGGTGCAACCGGAGTTGGCTAGGAGAGGGAGATTGTGGCTGGGAACATATCCAAACGACCAAGCACAGACAGCCACCAACCAAGCATGCAAGCAACAGTAGGCGATCAACAACCAACCATGTGTGTATTGTAAATAAACGCAGTAGACCATTACAGAAAGAAGAGAGAGACGACGTTTGGTAACGTGTTTCAGCGATAACAGCTACATCCGTGGGGCATGCTCACGAGCGCTCCTCTCCATATACTAATCACAATAGTACCGTCAACGAAAAGCTTGTCATGGTGTACATAAACATCAGATCACACATGCCACGCCGGTCCGACCGCCCCCGCCCAAGGTTTTGGATTTTGGCCCGAGAGACCGAAATTTCAGCGAAATCCGCCCATTTCGCTCAGGCCCGGTAAATAAGTTAGTCGGCCATATTTCGGCCCAGTTTGAATTTTTGGCCTGGCCAGGCTACGGCCCAACTAGGAATACCCAACCGGTGAACTAAAACAAGTGCAAACCCTAGAAACAATCGATTTCCCTCATCCCCATGTCTCACGGTGGGCATAAAACCCGAAACCCGAACCCCGAACCTGAAAAACCCGGGCCCGAACCCGTATAGCCCGAACCCGACGAACCCGAACACTACATCGGGTGTCAATTCCCAAGACCCGAAATTTATTAGGAAATCTCGGGTATGTACTCACGGTACCCGAACAGCCCGAACAACCCGAGATCCAATACTGTCCAGCGGAAGCATTTCCACTTTTGGCCCAGTGCAAACACTACGAGGCATCCAACGCTGTCCAAGCCCAACACTTATGGCCCAGCAAGGCAAAAGCAAACTCACGTACACACTGATGTATATCTATCCCAAATTCCCCATCTCGCTACATCTAGAAACATCCCGATCTGAAATTCTGGATTCATCTCCTCCTCTTTGGCTTTCTCTCGTCCGTGACGCACCGCCGCACAGGCATGCTGCAGCGAGCCAGATAGGCTCCGCCCCAAACCCTCTTCCCTACTACTCCATTCATAGCCGCCACCATGTTCTCCGCTGCAGTCACCGTCGTGCTAGTCGCCGGCGGACTTCTCGATTTCCACGTGCATCCCACAGTGCCGGCCGCCGCCCTGCTATCCACCTTGGTCGCCACGGTGCCAGCAGCTGGCGACCATGTCCTCACCTTCTACGCGCAGGTCACATCGCGACCAAGAACTTCATCGAATAACCTGTTCATTCTTTAATTTGGGCAAATCGGGGAAAACCCGACCCGAACCCGAATTTTCGGGTACCCGAATTGTCGGGTACCCGAATTGTCGGGTTTCAGTTATTTCGGGAGAGTTTCGGGTGTGAGATTTGAAAACCCGAATTCTAAAATACCCGAATAACCCGACCCGAAATTTCGGGTAAACCCGAACGCCCACCCTTACCCATGTCCCCTGTTTGTGTGGCGGCGCCTTTTACCGATTTGTTCGCGACGCTGACTCCCGCTAGAGCATCCCCTCTGCTTACAGCTTCATCGCGCTGGTCACTATGAGCGCGGGCCGTCGGCTAAAGGACATGCGCCGCCGCCTAGCTGGCTTGCCGGAAGCAATCGTGTGTGTACCTTCCTCTTGCTGTCTTGGACTCGGCCGGCCGGAACGGGACGAGAGGTCCAGGTGCGCGTGCTTGGGGATCGCCTGTGTACTGAAGTTTAACCAACTGAAGCAATCGTGTGTGTATTTGCAATCAAAAGGATGCTTGATGTTCAGTTTTTCCAGTTTATGTTCTTTGCTGCAGTATTGTTCTTTGCTCCAGTACATGAGCTCATTTTCGTTCAAATTTTGTTCAGAAATTCAAATTTTGGATTAATCATTTCGTCCGAGATTCTCCGAAAAATTTCCGAAAAGCCGAAATCCGCCCATTTCGCCCAGGGCCGGAAAATTTTGCAAACCGAAATCCAAAACCTTGCCCCCACCACAGGTGTCGTCCGT
The DNA here is from genome assembly GCA_947311845.1 of Poa pratensis. NCBI lineage: Eukaryota > Viridiplantae > Streptophyta > Magnoliopsida > Poales > Poaceae > Poa > Poa pratensis. The sequence goes on along the minus strand of CAMZMU010000119.1, from coordinate 1,603,794 downwards.
TCTCGAATAGATCTTATATCTAACTTAGCTTTTCGTCTAGTCTCTTTTGGCTACCACTGGTGACTTTATATATTACGCCTAGGTTACAAGTGTTCGATTTCAACAACTAGCTTTACCGTATTCCAAAGCCAATTGTAGCCTATACACATATTTGACAAAAAAAATGACACTCCACCTTGGTAATATGTCATCTTCGTGCAAACACCTGTCTATGTTGAACTTGGTTTTCCACTTTGCTCACTCGCATGAGCCAGCATCCGAGTCCTCAATGGACTCTGCTGTCTCGACTGTACATGTCTTCACGTCTTGCCTCTCTCCAGCTCCACCTTGAACAATTCACACGTGCACCTTGTACAGGTTGTCGTTGGTTCTTCTGCCCTTCATCACCTAATTCTTGTTCGCTTTGACCCTCATGGTCAACTTGTCCATGTCCACACAGTAGAGATAGCCCTTACCATGAAGTTCCCCAAGTGAAATTATATTTCTTCGAGCTCTCGCCATATATATAACATCTTGGAGCACCATTGCATCATCCTCTTGAGTCTAGATTCTGATATCTCCCATGCCCACGACACATTGAGGCGTACCATCGTCTTGATGGACCCCTACAAAATCACTAGGCGTCACATGAAAAGAACTTCCAGAATCTGACACCCACACTTCATCGAATAATTCGCTCTCTAAAAAAGAGTTTCGCTATCATTATCCATAGCAGCAACATTTGCGGATCCATTAGCCTTCTTTCATGTTGGACAAAACGTACCTTGTGACATGACCACACTCCTTACAATGAAAACATTGCGGCTTCTTATTCTTCGACTTCCCACCATTGTTGTTTCTGACGAAAATTGCTTGGCCATCAATTGCACCAGCAGAATTACTTTCCTCTAAAGTTATCATCTTTCTTTGATCATAAGATAACATCGCCGTAGTAACCTCGTTGCAGTGATACTTGTCTTGCCAAAAGCCAGAGTAACAACCAAACCCTTGTAGGACTTTGGCAACGAAGTAAACATAAGAATACCATGTCCTCGTCCTCCACCTTGACCTCAATACGTGCCAGGTCTGAGATCAAACAGTTGAAGGTGTTGACATGCTCAGTAAGGTCCATCCCTTCTTGCATATTCAGGCCATACAACTCCTACTTTAGATACAACTTATTGGGTGCATTCTTATTCAGGAATTGTACGTCCAACTTCGCCTAGATTTTTTTCGGGGAACCCACGTCGATGACAAGATATAAACGACAAGCTCAGCGTATGGTGCCGACTACCTTGGATTTCATCTCCTCCCATTCTGCAGCGTCCATCTTGGTAGGCTTTGGAGCATCACCTTTGACTGTCCTCACGCAACCCTGTTGTCCCAACAGGTCCTTGACTCTCGACTGCCATAGCACGAAGTTGCCCATACCATCGAGTTTCGTCACCTCGAACCTGGTTCGCGCACACATGACTGTCCGCCGCTGCTCGCTCATCTGAACATCCACCAATCAGATCGTTTAGGTCAAAATGATTTAGATCAAAACGATATATCCGGCTTGAGCTTCCTCTTTGGTTCAGCAAAGCTTCCTTGTGCGCCACCTTACATCCGAACTTTCTATGCTCGAGTTAGGGCTAGACAAATCTTGATCTATTTGATCTGTTGCCCTCTCAGCCCCATCCTTTTATTGACCTCGTGGTGCCTACCCTGCAACCAACTTGAAAGTCGTAACCGAGTAAAACTCGACCACCAAATAGAAAGTTTTCTTATTCAAGATAGTTCGAATCTATCTCCACCTTCAGTTTGAACCCACATGACTATGAGCTCCAAGTCATCGCTGCATCATCCAACTCGGTCTACTTTGTTCCCGTGTGCACACAAAATATTTGAGCTGGTCCATGCTATTGTCGATTTTTTCTTTTTTTGAAAAACACAGTATAATGTAGATGCTCACATACACGCACATACACTCACCCCTATGAATGCACACACGTACACCCTACCCCTATGAGCACCTCCGAAAGACTGAGCCTGCGGTTGGGTCTTGAGATTGACGAAGTCATCACGGGCGCCTCGCTGTCAATGGAAACGTCGCCTCCCACTTAAAGAATATTTCGCCTAAATGAGAAACACCAATGTCAAACATGGGGTTTGAACTCTGATGGGTTGGGGATATACTAACCCTCCTAACCATCTGAGCCGGCCTCTCCGGTTGAACCAGTCAGTCTGACCGCTCGAACCCGTTGCGCCGCAACAGTCGGTACGATCTACCCCAAACTTGCGCGCCAAGCTAATCCAAACGTTGATCTGATCTGCTTCTCCATGGCTAACCCTGCCCTGCACCGTCGTGCCCATGATACAAGCCGCTGCTTCTTGATGTTGCTCCTTCGCCGTCAACAACGTGAACCCACGCCCGTCTTCGGGACCTCTTCAAGACTTCAACGGACGCGGGTGGTAATTCCAGATCTGCATCTTGAGCTGTGGAGGGTGGGAACACCTTGGCGGCAGGAAGAGTAATGGCGGCTGCTTTGATAGTGAGTGGCGTACCGGAGATCCTGATAGCCACGTAGGAGCCGTTAGCCACTTTGCCTTCATTTTCACAGATCCTGATGACTTCTTGTATTGATTATACCCTCTCCATATACACGTATGCAGGGTTCTGAATACAACAAATCAAAGGAAAAAAGAAACAATGGATGACCTATGCCATAACTGCACGATTACATGGATCAACAAATATTTAGGGCCAAGGAAGATCGTAATCCGTGTAGAATCTTCTGTGATCGTGGCGGCTGTGTTCATGATTGTGCTTGGCCTTTTAGCGCCGAGGCGGCGTCAATCTCAGAGCAGCATTATCAGATACGGAGTCGAGGGAGCTTTTGTACTCTCCTTTCCACTTGTCTCTTACACACTTGGACTGATGCAGGGTCAATTAGTGCGCAACGTGCTGTACCCAGTGTGGGCACTGTTTCTGGCCATGCTTTTTGCGGGCACCAACACAATGTCTGCCCGGAAGGTCAACGATAACAATCAATTCTTGAAGCTCGTGTCATACAATCTCTCGTTCTATCTACTATATATCGTCTCGTTAATATCCAACTTCAAATTTGTTGGTAAAATGACTCTGAACAGCGTTATAGGCTCGGTCGTCATTCTTCTATTCGCATTCAGAAGCACTGAACAAGTTTTCAGTGCAATTTTAGCAAGCAAACCATCATCACACAATGGCATCACCGGGTTGGCCTTATACATGAAGTTTGAGCACCAACTCAGCACCACGTCCTGCGACCCTCGTACAATGAAGGGATACAAGTACTTGGTCTTCGTCCACACGAAGAATGAAGTTACGGGATTTTTAACACTGGAGTACATATTCAGTATGTTGTCAGATTTTAACGACACCTCTCCTCCTATCTGTGATCTCAAGGATCTATGTCTCTCATTCGCACTGTTCCATCTTGTGGTTCGGAGATTCTTTGGCTACACTTGTCATGAATCAAAACTTGACAAGACTCGTGATCTTGTTCTAAATGGGCTGTTGCGAACGGAACAAGACTATGAAAGAGCATTCCAAGTGATTGAAGCTGAGTTGGCATTTGTTTACGACTTCTTCTTCACCAAGTATGCTTTCATTATGTATAGCAGCCAGGTATTGAGTTGTGCTGCTTCACTCACCTCCGCAGTTCTACTTATAGCTATGGGTGAATGGGCTCTTCGTGTTCTGAACACGGACATATCTACGGATTATTATCAAAATCACCTGATAATAAAAATGAGAACACAAGATGTTATAGTCACCAGGATAGTTTATGGGGTATTTTCATTGTTTCAGCTGATGCAGATATGGTCTTATTGTTTCTCTGACTGGGCAAAGGTATCCTTGGTTCGCAAGTACGCAGAATATAGAAATGAGCAAGTGGGTACCTGTATCAAGATGCTTCTTCAGTTTCTAGTAAGGCGTCCCAGATGCCTTCGCTATTGGCGTAACACCATTGGTCAGTACTCAATCCTTCACCCCAACACGTACATGTCTGGCTACTGGGATCGGTTGAAGGATTATCTCCATGAGACAAGAAAACCTGTAGAGTTGTCACCGGAAGTGAAGAAGGCAGTCGCGAGGGCTATCAAGATCTCAATCAATGGCCGCCTATCAAATGGAGCCTCAGCGCTGATGAGATACAACATGAGTAATGAGCTATGCTGGGCTTGTCAGATCAACGATGAATTTACAATCACTCACAGCATATTGGTATGGCACGTTGCAACTAGCTACTGCGAGCTCTCCGAAATGGTTAGACAGGCAGAAGGGATTTATGTGCATCCTAACAAAGGTGTTGCCACTAGCTTGTCCAAGTATTGTGCATACTTGGTCGCTTGTCTCCCGGCGTTGCTTCCAGGCAATCCTATAGAGTCAGAGAATACATTCAAGAACCTGGAAAAAGACGCATGGATAACGATTGCACATTTCGAGTCACAATATCAGTACCAATGGCTTGGAGAAATGCCGAATGTAGCTGAAGCATCATCTCCTTCAGAGAATCCCCTTTTCTTCCTAGATTTACTTGGAGGATTTCCACCTTCTGAACAACTGTTGACAAAGGGTGTCATGCTGGGGAAGGCACTAGAGAGCATGCCCGACCGCACAATTCGGTGGGATTTATTGGCCGATTTCTGGGCAGAGATGGTTGTGTACATCGCTCCCTCTGATAATGTAGAAGCTCACATCGATCGCCTTCCTGAGGGTGGCGAGTTTTTAACTCACGTCTGGGCATTGCTTATGCACGCCGGCATCCTAGAGCGCCCTGCTGCTGCTGCTGCTGCTGCTACTACCGAAGTTCCTTAGGCGAAGCAGAGCAAGAGGAAGGTCCCAAGGCAAGGAGCTACACCTGATCCAAGTGTCCTATACGAGTTGTGTAACTAAAGTCAAAAATTGCCTTTTGGTGACTGTATGCTTGTTGATTTGGTGTAAGATTACGATTATGTGGTGTACTTCCTTTGTAAACTTTATATTATCTCATGACTCGTGTACGCTTGTAGTACTGGCAGTAGTACACTATTACACGGAGGGCGGTTTTTCCACGCCGCGGTGTACTGCATGGTCTTATCATAGCCATTCGTTCCGCTCAGATCCGGAAAAGGCGGACGTGGGCGACGGCATGTTGACTGTGCTCATCCCAGCAAACTGTCTAAGTTCAGTACCGGTCCGTTTCAACCCCCCATTCAAACGGCCACGTCACGCAAATTGTTTCGGCCGTCCGCACATCTACAGTGTCCGTACCCCTCCACGCCGTTGGATCTGAGTTTTTCCAAAAAAACAACTCGCAACGCGAGAAATTAACACGCCCTCCATCCTCGCCCGGCGCCGCTTGCCTGGAGGACGTGAGCTCGCCGGAATCGATCCCGCTGTGTGCGCTGGTCTCCGTCGCGTCCGCGCGTCGGCGGCGACGCTCCGGCGACCCAGGAGCGGCGGCGCCGCCGCCTTCGTTCATCCCGCGTCCAGGCGGGTCGGCCGCGGCCACGCGCGCCCCCAGAACGCACGGGCGTGACGCCGGCGTCGCCAATGCCGCCGCGGCGGATCCGGCCGCTGTGACGTCAGGGTCGCGTCAAAGTGGGCCCGGCCTGTCAGCGTTTTCTTTTTTCCTTCACCCAGAAAATGATTGAGACTACAAAATTAATACCTTTAAATTTACCCATCAAAAAAATATCGAAAAAATATTGAAATGATCTCAAAAAATAATACTAACTAATTATGGCATAATGCGAACATATTTGAAAAAATTTATTCGACGAATATATGGAGAAAGTACAAATTCATTTCCTCTAAATGTGAATTAAATTTAATAAATGCCCATATAGTGACTTTGCTCTGATTATGGAGTTACACTAAAATTTTAAGTCAAAAACAGAAACTTACCATGCCATTCCTTGATTAATATTTAGAGACAATTAAACTGAACTATGTCCGATTATGCCGGAAAATTTAATAAATGCTCGAGATGGTTAATATTTGGGGATAACCATAATATATTTCCTTCCATTATGGCACTAAATAAAAAATATAGCAAAAATGGCACCAAAGTTGACAATTTAAATTTAGCTAACATATTTCGAGGTAATATAACTTAAATCCCTATAATTATGTAGTTAATTTTAAATGCTTGACTAGATGACTATTTTGAGAAAATGCAAATTCATTTCCTTTAATTACATATTGAATTCAAATTTAATTTAACAAATTTAACAAATACTTATACAATGCACTTCACCTAATAGTGGACTTAAATTGAACATTTCAATTTGTTACGTACTTTTTCCAAATATGGAATCCAATTCAACAAATGTGCGGTTCCACTCCATATAGATTTAAATTAAATAATACGGGAAAAAATAGAAACACATTTGAACATTTCAATTTTGCTAAAAAAAAATACACACTAAAATATATCAATATGCTCACAAAAATATATGCTAACTATATTGACATAATACAAACATATTTGAACATTCTAATTTGTTGAACATTTGGATACAATCTAATTACTTAGTCACTAATTTTAATAATACATCAAAAGGATGAAAATTGGATTTCCTCAACAAATATTCTTCCTCTAGCATATATTCAACAAATTTTATAAGTTTAAAATATTTTTTTTATAAATTTTGCTCCAAAATTTCCCAAACATATTCCCCCCCCCCCCCCCCCCCCCCCCAATACTCAACAATAAGAATATATTGTTTCCCCAAGAATATTCAACAGTATTCAGATAAGTTTCAAATACATTTCATGCATGTTTCTCTGCTTCTCTTTTTCCGGACAGGATTCCGCACGGGGCGCGGCGTGTCGCCGCGCCAATATTTCTAGTTTCTGTCAAGTGGCTGCAGTCTGCAGCACACTTAATGATTGTTGAACATGTCGAGTAGAGCGCATCTACAGTTCAGTGGGATGAACAAACAAATGCATGCTCTGATACGACATGCTTCTTTCTAAGTATGGTTCTACGGAAAAAAAAACCTTGGCAGAAGTGGATGCATGATCTTGCAGAAATATGTAATATCTGCTGGCTATAGATAGAATGCCGCCTGGTTTTAAATGAAACAGAAATTAAAAGCAGCATCACAACAAACAGTGTTGAAAATAGTAAGCACGTCGATCACTTGTTACAATCATGAAACACAGATCAATGTCGATCACACACATAGGACATAACATAACATGGTAATTCCATAGTTTCTGCTCATGAGCTCAACGCTCGCAGTTACTCATGCTACCTGAAATTCACCCTTTTATTAAAAATATTCTTCCCTACAAACTGAAGGAGTGTCGACCATCACGCAGAAGAGTTCATGACCTCTAGTCAAAAGGCTAGGGTCAAGAAGTATAATACCCAGCTTCAAGTGCGTCAGTGGGAAGGGTCCTTAACAGAGAGATCAGATGCTTTGCGGAAGCTCCAAATGTTCTGACTCTAGGCCCAACCACCAGCACATGGCACTTATCACAGGCCCATGCTACACGCGAGACAGCCGCCACTTTGGCCACCACTTCACTCACCTTGCACGCCGAATCATATATCTCTTTGGTGACCCCGACGAGCAAAGCCCCCAGCTTCTCTGCACTCGTGTCGGTGAACTTGAGAAATTCGATTTCGCTCCGGTATCCGTGGAATTCATGGACGAACACCTTCTTTACTTGCAACTTCAGACATTGATGGGAGGGAGCTCTTGCCAGAACTTGGCATTGTGCCTTCCAGTGGGTCCATCAGCAGCGATGACAGAGTGACAAACAATTGATGATATGCATGATCCACTTACTACTCTTCGTCTCTGAACGAATGGGCAGAGCACCGGAATGTTACCTCGATGTGCAGGGTGTGAACATTGGGAAAGCATCCGAGGATGCTGGCCAGCATCTTGACCTCCTCCAAGACACCAAAGTTCACCTTTAAGGCCATTATATTGACGCTTGGAATCATGGTGCCTGGGCTCGGCTTTGTGTCAGGCTGCACCAAATGAAACAGATATTCATACTTCATTACTGGCACATGATCGATCAGGAGCACCTAGTTGTTCAGTGATCACACTCAGGCATGTGCCAGTAATATGTGCAAGGCACAAACCGAGTGATCACTGAACAATGCTTCGTTCCACACTCCAGATCTTGCACTACTCTACATGCAAAATATGCAGGTATATGTGCGCATAACGAAGATGCAATGCTTGGCTACTGAAACCTGAATGGGGAATCGACTGGAGTGGAGTGGGCTTTCTTTTGTGGAGAGAGGAGTGGGTTTTTTTTTTTTTTTGAGGAAAGGGTCTGATTCATATATTAAGCAGAGTACAAATTACAGAGAGATCCAACAAAGAAAAAAAAAACAAAGGAACCCTGCAATTAGCACAAAGCACCCCGAGCCTCCTGGGAAGAACACAAACATACCCACCACCACTCTCCCAAGAAACCTAGACGCCGTCGACGTCGCCGTACCACCAGCCGCCGGAGAAGAGGCGCCACCACAAATAGTAGACGGCCGCAAGAACCATCTGCCGCCGCGCGACGGAATCTGAGCTCGCTGAACGGATACGGCCACAACAACCTCTCTCCAACTCCACCCTTCTTCCAGCCGACGCAATGCCGTCAAGGCCCACCAGCCGCAACACCCAAGCTCCGGCAGACGCCGCTCCCCTCGCCACCAAGGCCGGCCAGAGCAGAGTCGCCGAAGAAGAAGACCACCACCTGCAGAACCACCAAAAACGGGTCACAGAACACCGCCGACTCCTCCCCTCGCTGCCACAGCCGGCCAGAGAAGAACAAACGGGGAACAGCGCCCGACGGAACACCTCCACACTGAAAATGATGCCGACGCCGACATCGATCCTCTTCGTCGCCTTCCACCTTGGAACAGCAGAAAAGGGATCGACCGGCCGCCCCAAGCTACAGCTCGAAAATAGCTGGAATCGGCACCCCTGACGCCCAGATCGAAGCATCGTCGACGCACCGCCAGCCTCAACTCCACCCTCACCTCGAGGGCACAGCAGAGAGGCCAAAATGCCGGTCAAACCCGCCAGATCTGGGTCAGGCACGAGCTTATTTGGATTGCTGGAACTGAGCACCATACTCTCCTCCATCGTCCCCGACCTCCGGGGTAGCAAAGGAGAGCAGACCTCAGCCCGCCGCCACATGGAGCCGCTCGAGTGCTCCGGCGACCTCTCCCTCAAAGGCAAGACGCCAAACACCACAAGGGGAAGCAGAAAAACGAAAGCCCTACAACTACTATGGACAGGAGGGGGCTGGACCCCCTCCCCTTCCCACTCCGGCCGGCAAGGCCGCCGGAGGAGAGGAGGAGAGGGGCCACGAGGACGAGGCAGAGAGCTCTCAGACGGGGAGAGGAGAAGAGAGAGAGGCGCGTAAGGAGTGGGCTTTCTATACGTGGCGGGCCATGATATATATTTTTTCTAAGTTGTCGCTTCGGTTTGACAATTTACATAAAATCAGGATAGATTTTTCAAATGAAACATAACCATATATTATACTCGTATATATAGTTTGGCCAAAAAATATTCCCATTAAATCAGGACGAAGAAACAAATCTGAGACATAGTGTAATGTGAATTGTACTGCATATAGCGTAGAGTTTTATTTCTTGATTCTTAGCGCCTGTTTCACATAAATTCATTTAAACTAATTGAATGCCCGTGCGTTGCTACGGACTATTAAAAGTTTTTTTTGTCGCCTAATCAAAAAAAGGTAAATCATACTACCTTCCAATGAATAAGGCTTATATTATTTTTGAAAAGTCAAACTATGTGAAGTTTGACCAAGTTTTTTGAAGAAATTATGAACATGTACAGTATAAAATTAACATCGTTAGATATATCATGAAATATATGTTCACATGGTATCCATATAATATTATAGTTGTTGGTAATTTTGTCAAAAAGTTTGATCAAAGTTTACTTTTCTTGAGAAAGACATGTCATGCATGCATACATAAAACCCATTTTTATCAGAAAGACAATGAAAGCATGACAAAATATTTATTATATGCCATAAGAAGACTGGCTATTATAGAAAAGCGTGTAAATTTCTTCATGAAATAAATATCTTGAATTCAATCCAAGGGCCCAAAAAAGATGGTTACATATGCTACACCAACGATGAACTTCATGCCAAGCTTTAGCATGGATGGCATGCTCTTTTCTCACTGTGAGTCTGCTTAGAGATCTTCTAATTCCGGAGAATGTAGTGGATGCATAAAATGTTGCAAGACACAAATTCCTATAGTAACAAGAATTGCGAGAGTAGTGTTGATAGTAAGTCAATTCTACATATTTTATGTCCCCATTTTGTATATTTTTTCATGTTTAATGTTGTTATGCTCCATGATGCATTTATTACAAATAAATAATAGGTGAAGGGTTTTATTCAACATTGACATTGACAAAGCCCATGATGAAATTATACATTCTCGATACTGCAAATGAAAGGTTTCCCTACTAAGTTTATTCAGTGGACTAGAAATGTAGTAGAAAAAATGGAAAGTGAGTGAGAACTATTGTTAAGGACATCATTGGTGCCTGCATTTATCAAACAAGCAAGACGTGATGGCGGATGACACGAGCGAGCAAGAGGATGACGCCTCAATTAATTCATGTGAGCCAATTACGGGAGACAAATCAGGGGCTTAATTTTTGGTGGGATGAAAGGCAAATCGGACTCGTCCGATCAAAACTCGATCGACGACATACGAGTACCTCTCAATCTTAACAAAACCTACATCCAGATTTTTTTTACGATTTTTGGATACTTAAAAATGTCGATTTCAAAATTTCAAAACAGCCGGCTCCATGTAGCCCAGGCTATAAAAATCCACTCTCGTGGTTGCACGCTTTAGTTTCCAATGTTTGAGCCTGAAGAAATATCGCGAAGAAAATAGCAGCATGTGCATGTACTCTTGGTTTCCCTTTAGTTTGAGTTTGTGCTATTGCCTATTGGATACATAATTAGTAAATTTTCTTATATACTAGATGCTTCCAACTTTAGGGACCTTGTCAAAATCATGTTTCACTTGAACCACGAAAAATTACATACGCAGACCACGAATATGGTACTTACAAGTGAACACACTCCACGTCCAAACTAAAACCAACTGACTCCTCTTTGCTTGGCCCTTGGTTAGATAACATTTTGGAGAGAGCTCTTTTATTCATCACTATCCAGCCATATATGTGAGCAATTATAAAAATAGTTTGCACAATTCACACAAAATACGACGCTACATCTGAGGAAGGTTTGAAATATTTTGTTTGTACCGTTTAAAATTTGAAATATCGTCATTCATCCTCGATGATTCTCTAGTCCTGGCGCTTTGCCACCTCTTTTATGCCCGGCCTTGTTTTAGTCAGCTTCTCTTCAAATGAGTGGCTCGTTGTCGATGTGGATGGTCTCATACTCAGTCTCGTGGCCCATCTTGTTAAGTTTGTTGGCCACCCTCGCTGATCATGTCCGCCATGGGACCATGTCATCATTGAAGTACCTCAGGTCGTCCTGCTTCGGCCCCGACATTCCACTGAACAGGTTGCCGACATAGGGGAGGTTCTGCTGGATGATGACATCGGGGAGGTCGGCCAAGAAGAACAAAGGGACGGACACCACAGTGTCAGAGACGTGTCCGCGTGGATGCAAACCCAACCTAAATTTTGGCTGGAAATGGCTCCATAGTACAGTCTTTCCTTCCATCCACCCCTAATGATCTAAAACACTACAGTATCTACCTTACGTCATCCATACCCAACTCATAATAACTCAGCTTTTTTTACAACGATGCAACATCTACTTGTCTGAAACATTCAAAACCACATTGAGACATCAACTGATGACTTGGTCGATCGTGTCACTGACGTGTACATTTTGTTTCGTTGCTTCCTGGCGGGGACATTCCAATATAAATTCGAAGATATGGCTTACCCGCCAGATTCGGCTCTTAGTTTCCAGAGCCAAGAGAGTATTTCAACGAGCCGCCTGCCCCTTCCAATTGCCAGCCCTCTCCCACATTCCCCTTCGCTAGCACTGGACGCATCACTTCAAAAGCCGATCAGCGGCGACGCATGTATGCTGCCGGTGACACAGCTGACCTGATGGTACAACACCGGTGAAGTGGTCGATTGATCATCTAAGAGCTGTTGGATTCGGCCGGTGTTTCCTGCTATGACAATCGCCTTCTTCAACACCATCGGGCCCGGGGATGAATGGCCACAGCCCACAAAACGCCAGCTAGCGCTCTGCCTCTACTTGATGGTAGAGTCCGACAACATGGCCGTGATGCTACTTTGGCTGAAGCTGGTCAGGGTCAGGCTCCGCCGTTGGGTGTTGGAGAGGTTAGTGTCTCTTCTAACTGATCAAATTGGCTTTGCAGTGTGTTCGCTCTACATGAAGGTTTTTGTCCACATATACACTGCGTCAATTGCACATGTATGATTTTTGCGGTAGACAAGTGATTTTTCAATGTTCTTTTTTTTTTTCAAAACCATATTGTTGAATGTGTTTGCGGGCAGATATTGGTGGATTTTATATTTGAGTAAAAAGAAGAAAACAAATGTGACGTGTGTCTTATGAGATAAGTGTTGACTATTGAGCCGGTGACTATTTCCACATAATAGTGAAGTGACGTTTTTTTTAATCTGATGCATTATTTGGAGATGCATACACAGAGAACGGAAAATCCCCCAATTTTCCTACCAACTGATGATGTGGACACCAACTGGGCTTGCATAGTTGACCAAAAACTTGTGTACGTGGCTTTAGTGTCTTTCATTGTTTTTGAGAGCATCATTTTCATTTCGACAGTGTCTCACGGAGCAAGAAGCCCAACAGGAAAGAAAGCCCACGAATTGCTAGAGAAGAAGTATAAGCCTAGCACGAGTCCGGAGTCTGGAGTCAGAGTGGACCAGCTAAGTAAGAAGAGCCGATATACAGTACCAGGAAACGCTTGGCCCAACCCAATCCTACCGTATAGCAGCCCATTCGCAATTATCACACTAGTAGTAGTAGTAACCAGCCGATTCCTCTGTCGTCGCGAACTTATTCCGGAAGGTACCGGTGTGTTCTAGAGTTGCTCGCGGGCAAGCTCCAAGTGATCTATACTGTTGGATCAATCGATTAAGAAGGTTCGATTGTGTGTTTGAACTAATGGGTCTCATCTGTCTTCTGCTGCCCTTAAGTAATCGGAGGCCCCTAGGGTTAACGCGGGAGTGGGAATGCCGATGGCCAGAACAGGCGCGTGCTAGCAGAGGCGCACGCGCCGGGCCGCGCCGCCAGATCGCTCGTCGCCGACCATCCCGGCGGTGGCCTCCATCCCATCTTCTTCGCCCTCTATTGCGGCTCGGCTCATTCCGGCCTGCATGGTGCCACCTCTAGTCGGAACCGCTGAGCACCACAACATACCTCCACGAGGGGTACTCCCGCCAACCTACGCTGCAGTTGTGAGGGGACGTCGGCTATCCTCGCCAACACACGACCACAACCGTACACCTCCACCGGCCAGCCATCCCGCAGCAGCAAACGATGTTGCCGGAGCAAACAACACTTCTGGCACCCGCGACCTCCCCATATCGCGTGAGGAAATGTAAGGATAATATTCTACCTTCTAGATCTACCTTTTAAATTTCTGCGATAAAAGTTCATCTTCTAAATTTTTTGTCCTCCTTTAAATTTTTTTGTCCCTTCGATCGTTTATGTTCGATAAAATCCATCTTCGTTGTCGTTGTTAGTGTATGCCTGGATGTTAGGGTGCTATCTTAGTCCATGGATCCTTTCCAGACGTGCACTGGATCTTAAATCTTGTGTTGGCATCAATACATGGCAGTCCAGTTTGATGGTCCACTTAGCTAAGTTTGTGATCGAGTGTTTATCTATACAAATAAAAGCGTTATTAGAATAAGGTCAATTGACAACAAGCACCAGTTCATTTGTAACCGTAATTACTTGACAACATGACCAGATATTCTTATATGTATCGATTTATTAATATTCTTATTATTTGAACGAGAAAACTGTTCATAAATTGATGAATAACCAACATGTTCCCTAAGCCTGAGCGTATTTGATCCTTTTGGGGGTTCTGTTTGCAGCTTTGTTTAGATCTATTTGTATATCACCAAGCTTGCTGACAAACTGTCTTTGTTTTGGCTTCAGTCTTGACTATTCTTCTAAAGATCAGGAGTGCTTCAATCTTACTTTACTACGCGCTGTCCAACAAATCCCAGTTGCCATGAATTTTAAAGATGAGGTTGCCGTAATTAAGAAGATATGTGAAAGTCATATCGGCCACTTAAAGAGGTTCGGCATTATATGTTCAACAACAGGGTTACCATATCCTCTTTTGTTTTACTGAACATCAATAATGTTAATCGTTATATGTACACAGTGTCCAGAACCTCGGAGGGTATTTGAAGAACAATGCTCTCGTGCGGTCTGTGAAGACATCGTTCAGAGATATTCCGGATACAACAGCCGAGGGCAGGCTTTTGTTCCAGACCATCATTTCTGTGGTATTGTATTGTCATTCAAAAATTGGACCTGGAATGGCGGATTTGATTCTGAGCACATTCGGATCATTAAGCCTCGGGTGTGCAAGGGGATGTTCATGATGATACTAAAAGAACCGGTGGAATTTGAAGTGAGAGAAGTACAGCATCAGGCTATGGACAATGACCTACAGAAAGTTGCTGAAATACTCATACCACACTACAAGCTTGCTCATGGTTCGCCTGCTCACTTTGAGGTCCTCGATGAATTATTGCGAGGAATGAACAAAATTTCTGTCGCGGATAAATGTTACTACATGGAGTATTTGAATTATCATCCTGCAATCATGCCCTCAACTGCTCGAAAGAACTTTGTGACCAAGCTGAAGCGTGCACTTGAAAAAGGTAAACTACGGCTTCACCACCTTATGGTGTCAGAACCGATTGTGAATAGTGATGATTGGAGATCTATTGTGAAGGGGTCGGAAAACCCTATTCTCTTGGACGTGTACTGGTACAAAAATCCTAAACAGGATCCTAAAGGTTATGAATATGAACCGAGTGCGCTTGAGTTTATCATGTTTATGCGCAATGTTCTTGAACATGGTACTGATGACTCTTGGTTGGAGTTGCACCTTGCCACGAGGTTCAGTAGATTTCTCCCAAGCATAGTGCTAGGCCTGTTGCGCGAACAACTAATGAACGAACGGTGAGTACATCCTCAATATTCAGTTTGTTTGGAATTCTACTTCTTCTTTAGAAGTTTCCCACTATGCATGTATGATGTATCATTTGCCTAATTAACTCATTAGCTACTTGTATTCACCCCTGCCACATTAGCTATATGGCATGCAATAATCTCATATGTATAACCTTTCAAAGCCAGTCAGCACTGGGTAATTAGATACTAGTGATGGTATTATGCAAGTTTGAGTGGTGGAACATACACATTTTTCTACGTCCTTAATTATCAGCAATATTATAAATACAAATGTCTAAAATTCATCTTCTTATGTATGTATAGTGGTGTAAAAGATGCCTGGAAATCTTACAAAGACTCCAAGTCGAACGAATAGGATCCACACATGGTCTCAGTGATTATAAGGACAGGTATGTATTTATGTGTATATCTGTTAGAGTATATTACGTGTTAGGCTAGATTTGGTAGTTTAGGTATGCTAGATTTATGTGTATATCTGCAATACACAATCTTTCATGGTATCAGAGCGGTTCGCTCCGTAGCCTAGGGTTTAGCCACCAAATCGCTTCCGCCGCGTCGCCCCTGGTGAGATCTCCATGATTGCCGGGGGCATCGCATCTCGTAGTTAGTTTTTCTTCAAAATTCCAATAAATCAGTTCATAGTTCTAGCAATTCTCGTTTCTAGATTAGATCTCTTTTCCCTAGCCACCAAAATCCTATTCAATTAGCTATCTCGCCGGTGCAATAAGCCAGCTCTGCAGATCCAATCTCATTGGCGACTCCACACGCAGCATCTCCGTGGGCGGAACGATCTACATCAACTAATCCATCCACCACTTCCCCGGATCAGCTGCAGGCCCCAAGCTGCATGCAAAACCAGGAACCCATGTTGCGTGCGTGCGTGCATGTGCATGGGACAAGGATGGACCAGCTCTTCATCGACAAACTGCATCTGCCCCGACCTAGCAATCGGCTCCGATCTGCAGCGCCTCGCCGTCAGCATACCGCCGATCTACTCCGACCTTTCGGCTCCAATCTGTCACACGTGGTCATCATCGCCGAAAACCATCTACATCAACATCGTCGCCGCAACCACCGATCGTGGTCATCGTCAACGCCAACAACAAGT
Organism: Poa pratensis; assembly: GCA_947311845.1. Taxonomy (NCBI): domain Eukaryota; kingdom Viridiplantae; phylum Streptophyta; class Magnoliopsida; order Poales; family Poaceae; genus Poa; species Poa pratensis. The sequence goes on along the minus strand of CAMZMU010000119.1, from coordinate 1,587,469 downwards.
TCTTCTTCTTCACCAGCGACGCCGCGCTGATTACAAGCGGAAAACACGGGTCTAATCCCGGAAATGCGGAAAACACGGGTCTAATCCGGAAATCTACTACCGCTACAATTCAATCTCCATCAACAACTACTTGTCGTCTTCGTCCACCACGACCTCGCCGCCAGAGTTGCAGTCTATTTTTATTTTTACTTTAACAATTTTCTTCTTGCAACTATTTCGTCTACTCCGGCGTCAACGGCGGACAACTTATTCGCACCGACCGGTCACGAAGAATTTCCTTGCTGATCCCTCCAACTCTGGCTCACATGGCTCATGATGGTCCCTGTCTTCGCACCTCCGGTATTGGCACCACCGACGCGTGCCTTTGTCCCCGGCGCGCCCCGACTCCGGCAAGCTCGGCAAGGCGTGTCGCCTACCTCGACTACTCCGACTCCAGCTACTTCGACAACATTACTACGGCGAATTTCTCCAAGGCTCAACGACGACATCGACCACAACACCACGACAACACCAACTTCTTCATAAGCGGTGACTACATCACCAAACGGCACCATGACCACAACTACGACGCCCCACTCCGGCTTCATCGACATCGGCATCCACCGGCATCCTCTCCGGTCGCGACTTCGGATTATGCTCCAGTCAGACCGTCCGCGACGCTCCATCTGTTCGCGTCACTACCGATCCGACTGCGGGAGGGTGTTAGAGTATATTACGTGTTAGGCTAGATTTGGTAGTTTAGGTATGTTAGGCAATTACTTGGATCTCAAGTTACCTAGTCCTAGTCGGTTTGTAATAGCTATAGTCGGTTTGTACCATTATATAAAGCCATGTACGCTGCACCCAATATCAATCAATAATATTCCGCAATACACAATCTTTCAATATCCATTGTTCTGCATGGCTTCAAGATTGTGCGTGCTCTAGAAGTAGCTATATAGATTGCTTAGAATTAAGAACTGCAATTTCGTTCGTATGTTCTTGTATTTTGCAACCAAAACACACTACCTACATGTGTACCGTTACCCATATATAATTTGGTCCATTTGAAACTGACACTATTAATTTGATGGAGCTTTGCTTAATCATACTCTCTTCTGATTATCAGGTTATGCTTTGCATAAGGCTGTAAGCTGAGGTCGCATTTCCCCAAATCTTGATACCCTTAAGCAATATGTTGAACTAACATATGTCGAGGACCAGGACCAGCATTATGAAGCGTAATTTCCAGCCGTATGAAGTCGATTTAATTTCCATTCTTTGAAAAGAAAAAAAGCATACAAGGGCGACGTTTTATTTGTATCCTTTGTTTCGTTGTGTTTGGGGTCAGATTTCGTTTGTATATTAAAGGTCGTTGTGTACAGTAAGGTGTAAATGGACACTCTTGATTAAGTGTCGCGGCTTGTATATAGTACACACGTGTATACGGTATGTACTTTGCAGGAATACATTGAATTTTGTCTACGCGTAGTGATGAACTCCCCTGTGGCAATATTACCATGATTTGTGTCACTAGAGCAAATATGTCTATCAGTGGCGTGGATGTGAATCTGACACACCACCGGTAAGACTGTCACCAGTATTTGTTACTAATCACTTCCGTTCGAAATTTTAGTACCGGTCGTGTTTGGGCCCGGTACTAATGTGAGCACTGGTATTTTGGTGCCACTAGTCTTTGCCATGTGCCGGATATCGGCCTCAAAGAATAACGCACGGCGTAGTAGCACATAAGTAAAACACTGGGCAACGTTTGACACACGGCAAACACATAGGAAAGCACACACTGAAGACTAGCGCACGGCAAAAGACACGAGACGTGTGTCCATTGAGCCGGCCGGACAAACGGCACAGTTACGTCTTACGTCTGTTGTTTGCCGTGTGCGGCACACGATAAAGACAAATGTTCATTTTTAATTATTTCAGTTTTACTTTATCTATTTCAGATAAACTCAATTTTTGTTTATCTTGCTAGATATAAATACCACATAGGTGTATCTTGTTACGAGAAATAATGTTGCCAAACAGAGTTTGCAAATTATTTTTAGAAATATCATTTTTATTTTTTAAGTGCCACAGATGACCTTTTTTGTGAAAAAATACAAAAGATATGGTGCAAAATGGCACCCATCAAATTTCATACAAAGTAGTCCATATTGGATAGATAATTAACAAATATTAGGAGTTTTCTTTCTTTCTACCTAACTTCGCCTATGTAAATGACTTTATGCCGATATTCTATAAATAATTTAAATTTGAATCAACTGTGTGATAGTTTTCTACTATTTTTTTCAAAAGTCATTTTTAGATACACAAGTAGTGATTTTATCACATAACCGATATTTTTCTAAAAATCGACCCTTCTAATGAATAGCCATGGTGGCCATTTGGACCATATTTTCAAAAAAACTTGAGTATTGATAAACTTTCCGAAAAAAAAAACTATCACAAAAAATCTATCATCTATAAACATGTACTAGTACAATTCCCATTATATTGTGTCACAAATTTCTTTATGTGTGCTGATTTAGTGGGGTTATTTTTTGGCCAAACTGCATATACAAGTACAATAATTGGTCATGTTTCATTAGAAAAATCTAACCTGAGTTTTATGTAAATTGTCAAACCGGATAGACAACTTATAGAGAAAAAAAATCATACATCGTGTTTGAAGATTTTCTTTAGCATACATTTGGTTGGGCTGCTTCCAAAATTTTCTTTAGCCCAGTCACGTATAGAAAGCCCACTCCACTCGGGACATAGTTCGAAACATATTTTACGAAGGTGACTAAGATGAAGAGTGTAGGAACATATATATAGTTCGGATATGGTTTCCCTCGGGACTTAGCACAAAAGTAGAACTCAAAAGTTGGCCTCAGTTTTACAGAAACGCTGTGGCAACCCCCACCGGGTTCAGAGTAGTGACTGCGTAGCTGACCCCCGCTGCGATGAAGGCGACTTTGCACACACGCTTGAACTTGCTGGTCCTCCTCCTGGGCGGGGGCACGCTCTGCGGCGCCGTCGTCGAGTAGTTCGCCTCCATCAAGCAAGCTACATGGACGTAGACAAGCTGACCGTGGTCGGCGCGCTGGAGTCGGTACGACATGTACCGGCCGCGTTTCCCATCATTCCCGCACAACGCGCACTTATGGCCGGCGGCCTTGTGGAGCTCCAGCATGCGGCCGTCGTCCTCCCCCATGCTCGTGCGCTTCGGCAGGACTGCGCAGACAGGGTGGAGGTCCATGTCGTGCTCGCGGTTGTGGTAGAGGAAGCCGCCCACCGGCTCGCCGCAGACGTCGCAGAGCGGGATGATACCGGCTGCATGGGTCGCCGTCGCGGGACGACTGTTGAAAAGGCGAGCGCGCGGCCCTCGAGCATAGAGGGCACGATGCGCGCCGGCGCCTGGGCGCAGCAAACGTGGAGGTCGAAGTCGCATTGCTCGCACCGGAACCGGAGCTCGTCGCCGAGCTGCCAGCAGCCGTCGCACTGGAACACCTTCTCCGTGTCCACCGGCTTAAGTGCGTGCTGATGGCTGGAGTGGGAACACAGTGCCCGGACGTCATCTCCGGTGAATGTAACCATGCTAGCTACTGTAAGCTTCTTTTCTTTCTTCTTTCTTTGCGAGAACTAGTGTAAAGCTTCTATACCCTGCTCTCAACTCCGGCGAACTGCGCCCCTACCAGAACTAGCTGCTTTTCGTCTTGCTCCTTGTCTCTATTTATCAGCAAAGCAAGATATGCAGTAACGTGTATGAACAGTATACAGCCCGGCCGGGGTGGACTTGCCTATAGTCAGTCTCCTCTCGTGCTTCCTGGAAGTGTCCTGGGCCTGATCTGAAACGGCACACGTTGTGTTGGATCAAGTAAACCATCGCCTTCCCTTCAAAAAAAAGAACCATCGTCTTCTTTCGTTGGTTAATTGGATGGATCTAAAAAAACACGTATGCGTAATATGTTGCTCGATGTCTCAATTATTCTAAATTTCCGGACAGGCAAGTGTGGACAACTGGACATAACATTTTCAAAGAGGTGACGCTAGGCACATATACTACGCCGCATCTTCACTATGTAGAAAAGGCCATTGCATCCGGGAAGAACTTTGTACTGATCTTATTTAATCAATAAAGTGGCAGAATTTGATCTGAAAAACATTGAGATACAGTTTGTAGTGTTTGTTCAGACACACACCTCAACTCAGCACCACGGCACTATTAGGAAAACCCTTATAGGAGATTTGCATTATGTGGCGCACGCTTAATTGGAGCATCACAAAATTATATTTCTGTGACTTTCTGTGATGCACCTAGCCATGTGCGTCACATAAATGTGACTTTCTGTGGCGCACCAAGCCTGGTGCGCCACAGAAATGTGAAAATTCTGTGCCACACCGGACTTGGTGCGTCACAGAAATGTGAGAATTCAAAAAAAGTTATTTCAAACAGACGATTTTTCGCAGCAAAATCAAAAAAATTCAAAAAGTCCAAAAAAAGACACAGAAATGTATAACAAAGAAGATTGTTGACTTTTTTGAATTTTTTGGACTTTTTTGAATTTTTTATATTTTTTGGAATTTTTGGACTTTTTTGAATTTTTGGATTTTTTTGGATTTTTTGATTTTTTTTTAAGTTTTTTGATTTTTTTATCTTTTGAAACTTTTGAATCTCCTGTTAAAACTTTAAAAGTTTTTGAAAAATCTGAAATTTAAAAACACACATTTATAACACATACGACACATATATATATACAAGTCTTAAGAGAGTTCATATGAGATATATATCAATAAGAACTTGAGTAGCACAAGGGTAGGTGGACTGGGTGGAATTTAGAAGTTAAGCGTTCTAGGTTTGGAGCAATTTAAAGATGGGTGACCTAGCGGTAAGGTGTCAATTAAAAAAATATGAAAATAGTTCCAATAATTAGGATTTTTCATATTATTTCATATTCTGATTTTTTTGAAACTTTTATATAATTTTGTATTTTTTTGAATTTCTTGAATTTTTTGAGAATTCTGTGACGCACCAAAGTGCGTCACAGAAATGTGAGAATTCTGTGGCGCACCAAGCCAGGTGCATCACAGAAATTATTTTTGTGGTGAGAATTCTGTGACGCATCCCAGGTTTGCTGGGGATGCGTCACAGAATTGCAAAAAGGTGCTTTACTGATAGCCTATTCTGTAGTAGTGCGGTTATGCACTTAACTATATAGACCAACAAAATCATATACATAACATGTACTGAGAGACGCCCGAAGTCACGGATTTGGGAATAACGGGCACGCCCTCCTCTCGTGTGCCTTATAGACGTGTGTGTGAATCAACCAGAGGGTACACTTGGTTTTATAGCGCTTAAAATGCTCACCCGTCGATGGGTTCGGTTTCAGACTTGCTATAAATCCTTGACGTGAAAAGAGCCTGCAATCAGGTTTTTAGATTGTTAGGATAATAAAACTTTTTTGAAATAATTTAATGCAAGTATTAAACACGACATATCAATTTTCAACATTGGCTAACATAGGCATATTAGACATGCAACATGCCGTAAAGGATCCTAGTTGCCGCCCCGGCGATTCCTCCCATCCCCACGGCGATCTCTCCCAGCGCCGCTCCTTCCTCCCGAGCCCAAATCTTATGCTCTATATTGATGGCTGATGACTATGTTCGCTGGGTAGAACGAGCACTTTGCGGGCCAGAACTTTACCGGCAATTTATATTAGACTTTTATACATATTATAGGTAGATGTATACTAGAATGTTTACATATTATAGGGTTATTCTTTTTGTACAAATGCAAGCTAAGCAATTTATATTGTACTTAACGCCACAATAATATTTTTAATGTTAATTGTGACGCCCTTTGTTATACATTTGAAATATCTATTACTGAAAATGTGCGCACCATGTTAAATTTAAATTTTATATAGTAAAATAAATTTTGTTGTAGACAAACTACTAGATCATGTAGTATTGAGTAAATGGCACTGGCGGTCACACAACTCGTCCGCTATGTGCACTTAAGTCACACAACTGGAAAACGAGATTTTTTTGGTCACACAACTGGACTTTTGGTGCACGCAGGTCACAAACCCCACATGTCAGACCGTTTTCCGTTGGTAATTTTGCAAAAAAAAAAAACATGTATTTTTGGACATTTTGCAGAAAACTCCCTGTAATTGGACCCAAATTTGGGTTTTTTACGAAATATCCCAAAATACAGGGGGTTTTCTGCAAAATTGCGTGTCCACGCCAGCACTCCTGCAACGGAAAACTGACTGACATGTGGGGTTTGTGACCTGCGTGCACCAAAAATCCAGTTGTGTAACCAAAAAATCCCGTTTTCCAGTTATGTGACTTAAGTGCACATAGCGGATGAGTTGTGTGACCGCCAGTGCCATTTACTCTGTAGTATTTAACAAACAAATCAAACAAGCACCATGACTCAGAGATTAATTTATGATAATTGCGTGAATTATAATATATTCGTAAGTGTATGTAAAGTGCACATGCACTACAGGAATGGCCACCTGTGCCGACGGCTGCAGCCCGTCGGCAAAGGTCCCAATGCCGTCGGCACACACCTATGCCGACGGCCACCGTCGGCACAGGGTGGTCGGCATATACCCTTGTAGGCACAGTACCCTTAGCCAATGGCACAGCTATACACCGTCGGCACAGCCTTTGCCGACGGCCAGAAACGCACCGTCGGCACCTAGTTTGTCGGCACAGCGGCAGGTGGGCCCACATAAGCCGAGCCCGGGTAGGGGCCTGTGCCGACGGCCAAGCCGTCGGCACAGATCTGCCACGTGGAGGCAGCTGGTCGCTCCAGGGAGGGTCCTGTGCCGACGGCATTACCGTTTGGTCACATTCAGGGGTCTGTGCCGACGGTGATGCCGTCGGCACAGGTTTGCCCAGATTTTTTTTATCCAGCAGCTCGTTTTTTGCAGCAATAATAGCAGAAAAATAATCAAAAAGCACGACAAATTCACAACAAACAAGATCACACAATGGCTCCATCTATTGATCACAATGGATCACAAAATGCTATATCATCAAGTAGATACACATAGGACCATCAAGTATATACATACATAGGTAGATGTCTAGACGCGCAAAGCCCTACATCTATTGCGGCGACGGTGACGGGGTGTACCCCATATCTCCCCGGCTCATAATAGGTGAGCGTCGGATCGCCGCAGCAGAAGCACCGGAAGTAGGCGAATCACCGGAAGCACGAGGAGAAGCTGAAGCACCGGCAGAAGGACCAGCGCTATGTAATGGTGTGATGCGAGGCGAACCCGTCGAGGAACTAGGAGAAGCAGAAGGATCAATGTGTGGGTTCTCCGACGAGCTTCCCGTTTCCTACATGTTTGAGCAAGAGTTAGCAACTGCGAGGCAAAGGAAAGCAGTAACCAGTGGTTTGGGATCAAACTTACCGGGGTACTTTTGTAGTAGGAGAGAGCGAACACGTCCCTTGATGGCATCCGTGGAGTCGGACCCGGCTCTGGAGGCTCGTCCATAGGAGGGGCTACCCGCACTCCAGTGGTGAAAAAGTTCAGCACCGACTGCAAGATAGTTTAGATGTCAGGTGTTGCAAAAATAAAGGTTCAAACTAGGGAAGTGGGACTTGTCATATTTGACAAAAGTAAAGGTTAAAACTTACAGCTCGGAACAACTTTTGATACTCGGTCCAAGGCTTATTCATCTCCTCCCACTTGGCAAAGGCCACCTCATACTGCGCATGAGCGGCAGCGTAGGCTTACTCAAAATCGGGCTACAATTTCGAAAAGAATGAATCTCGTCAACTTAGCCATGCAAGAACGAATGTCAGAAAGAGGATGCAAAAAAACTTACATCGATTGGAGTGGATCGACGAGGCTGTGGACGAGGCGGGATCAGTGGGCTGTTGTCAGGGAGAGTAGCTTTTGCCTGCGTGAAGGTCATGGCAGGCCTAACCACCTTATTAAGAGTGCGATTACGGCCATACGACCTTCCGTGCCCCGAGAGGACCACCGCCCTGCATCGCGAAAAGAATTGTTATTCATACCAAGTATAAACATGCGGTGAAAATAAATGCACGTTCTTCCATGTATATATATATATATACCGACCTCTCGTCGACCTCCTCGCTCAAGGGGTCATCCACCTCGGGGTGAAAACCCTGGAACGTCGTGCAGTAGCTATCCACGGCCTCCTCGGATCTGCCGTAGTACTCAGGAGCCTGTGGCTGAGGCTTCTTTGGATCGGGCTTCTTTTCTCTCATCTTCTTCCACGCACCGATGTGGGAGCTTACCGTCCCAGTCTCGGCGTCCTGCATCACGAAATGAAATGTTATTCATACCAAGTAGAAACATGCAGATGTAAACTTTTGGTTGTAGAATTGCTGCCGTGTCAACCTCACACAATGAGCATGCAAAATGCTATCCGCAGCTTGCTGGTCCAGCACACGATAAAACCGCTTCAACCATGCATAAAAAAATTGTGAGTCATGAGTTATCACGGTGGGGTCATTAACTATGAACGGGATTCGAAAAATATGTGTTACCCAAAAAGTGGTGATCACGGCATGAGCAGCTGTCTCGAACGGTGGGGACGGCGCAGCCTCATAGTCCGCCCATTTCGTGGCTAACTTCAGCTCGTCCTCGGGCTCTGTAGTGTACAAGCCTGGCCAATATTTCCTAATCAGAGCTCCAAGCAAGCTCCCAGGAGTGCGTGGAATCTTAGGGCCTGTCCATGTCCATGAACTGCACAATAAGTAAACATTAGTACATATGCCAAATTGTTATGACCAAAATGAAATTTCATGTTCAAAATTAGAAAACCAGTACACTTACTCAACGCCATGAGGCTCAATGAGGGTTTTCGCCTCCTCGGTCTTAGGCCAGTATTTTTCCTCGGGGACTCCTGCTTCGCCACGACTCTTCTTCCGCTTCGGCGCCGCCTCCACCTCCACCTCGTCCTCCACCTCCACCTCCACCTCCACCTCCAGGTGGTTCTGGGAAGCCACGTCGCCTGAAGCGGAGGGCAACTCGGAATCCACGTCGCCAGAAGCGGAGGGTGGGTGCTCCACGTCTCCTCCACCTCGTCCTCCACCTCGCCCTCCACCTCGTCCTCCACCTTGCCATCCACCTCGTCCTCCATCTCTTTCTACTCGTGCACCCTCGTCCGCGGCGTAACGCGAGGTGGTAGGTCGTCCACTCCGTGTAAGGTTAGACTTCTGTGCCTTCAGCGTACTAAGCAAGGTAGCTGCGCTTTCCTTGCCCTGACTCATATTGTTCAATCAACTGCATTGAGAAACAATAAATATTAGCACACAAGTATGACAACATTAATATTGAAGCAAATAGTAAACTAAAGAACAAAAAAGAAAAGGAGAGGAAATTTGATCGTCACAAATATAGTTCCTTTTATCGTTCTTGCACAGGGATCAAAGTAGTAACTACAACATCTGAAAAGAAATTTACATAAGTACAAGCTCCCGGTGATTTTACAAATAGCAATTTACATGGCAATTTTACAAATAGCAATTTACATGACAAATTTTACAAATTCTACTAACCAATGTTTCTGCTCAAGTCAATGCAAAATCAGGCATACACATGTAATTGTTTTTGGCTACCTATAGACTGCACCAATGCACTTGCACAAGAGCATCATATCCAACATTGCATAGCTATATCACAAGTCATAAATGGCCATTGTTAAAAAGATTGTTTGCTTCAGCAGAATGATTTGTGTGTATGGCAGCAGGGAGAAATTTTCACTAAGTCCTAAATCTGAAAATTCTGAATCTGTTAGCAATTATTGTTCTTACACAAATTCACAAGTGTGCCTAGTAGCTAAACAACCGAAAAAAATGCCACCTCCATCCATAAACGTTTTAACATAGACTAGCTGACTGTCACACAAGCCACAGAAAACGCAATGCTGCCATTGACTATTTATCTACTAGTACTTACATTTCAGCAACTCAAAAACATAATCTAGCAAAGTAAATCGACTCGTAAATAGATTGCTTAACTATATTGCTTAACTTTTACACTTCTAACAGCACTAGTTCACGGGAAGTTGCAGAAATTGAAGAGAGGAAGAGATGAATCGATTTGAACCAATACAAAGGAACTTCTGGTTGGTGGAGAGCAGCAGCAGCGACATGAGTTGAGGAAGAGGAGCTTCAGGTTGTGCTTCTACCGGCGGCGGCAGCGAGGAACCCACCTTCCCTCATGCTCCTTTCGTTGGTGGTGGTGGTGGTGGTTGCAGGGTTTCGAGAGGAGGGTGGGCGGCGTCGCGGTGGAGGGTGGAGGGTGGACGACGAGGTGGAGGGTGGACGGAGGAGGCGTGGAGGAGGAGGTGGAATGGCCAGAGCGGAGCGACGGGTGGGGGAGAGATGCGGGTGGGGGAGAGATGCGGGTGGACGCCGGCGAGCAGGCCCGGCCGCGCCGCCGCTTGATCTGGTGGAGGAGCTGGTGGTGCGGTGGAGGGGGGAGGGGGAGGGTCGCCGGAGCAGGCCCGGCCGCGCCGCCGCTCGATCTGGTGGAGGAGCCGGTGGTGCGGTGGAGGGGGGGGAAGGGGGAGGGTCGCCGATTCCGCACGTGCTCGATTTCGATTTGGAACTGACGTTGCCGATTCGGGCGCGTGCCCTGTCTAAAAACTGACAGAACCTATGCCGACGGCTTTGCCGTCGGCTTAGACTTTTCCTTTTTTTAATTCCATTTAAAAACCCTAACATTTTCGTCTACCCCATAGACGTGCGTCGAAAGGGGGTAGGCCAGTGGACTATTTTGCTTGGATGTGTTAGGTTAGGCCATGGGAAGGTGAGAAACCAAAGTCTACCCCAAATCAACACAAGATTCCTTCCGGTTCGCCCGAAAGGGGAGTTTTCACCTCTAAGTGCAGGAACTCACTAGAAAGAAAGCGATGCCGGTGAACCCGGTCACACCCGGAGTAGGATATTGGAAATTTAAAACTCACAACACACTTGTATACACATGGTATGGCACAACCTAGGTTTGGGTGTGGTTCCGACGCTCCGGGACCCCACTTCGGCGAAACCCTAGCCCCGCTGGGAAAACCCTAACGTTTTCGTCTACCCCATAGACGTGCGTCGAAAGGGGGTAGGCCAGTGGACTATTTTGCTTGGATGTGTTAGGTTAGGCCATGGGAAGGTAAGAAACCAAAGTCTACCCCAAATCAACACAAGATTCCTTCCGGTTCGCCCGAAAGGGGAGTTTTCACCTCTAAGTGCAGGAACTCACTAGAGAGAAAGCGATGCCGGTGAACCCGGTCACACCCCGGAGTAGGATATTGGAAATTTAAAACTCACAACACACTTGTATACACATGGTATGGCACAACCTAGGTTTGGGCGTGGTTCCGACGCTCCGGGACCCCACTTCGGTGAAACCCTAGCCCCGCTGGGAAAACCCTAACGTTTTCGTCTACCCCCATAGACGTGCGTCGAAAGGGGGTAGGCAAGTGGACTATTTTGCTTGGATGTGTTACGTTAGGCCATGGGAAGGTGAGAAACCAAAGTCTACCCCAAATCAACACAATATTCCTTCCGGTTCGCCCGAAAGGGGAGTTTTCACCTCTAAGTGCAGGAACTCACTAGAGAGAAAGCGATGCCGGTGAACCCGGTCACACCCCGGAGTAGGATATTGGAAATTTAAAACTCACAACACACTTGTATACACATGGTATGGCACAACCTAGGTTTGGGTGTGGTTCCGATGCTCCGGGACCCCACTTCGGCGAAACCCTAGCCCCGCTGGGAAAACCCTAACGTTTTCGTCTACCCCCATAGACGTGTGTCGAAAGGGGGTAGGCCAGTGGACTATTTTTCTTGGATGTGTTAGGTTAGTCCATGGGAAGGTGAGAAACCAAAGTCTACCCCAAATCAACACAAGATTCCTTCCGGTTCGCCCGAAAGGGGAGTTTTCACCTCTAAGTGCAGGAACTCAGTAGAGAGAAAGCGATGCCGGTGAACCCGGTCACACCCCGGAGTAGGATATTGGAAATTTAAAACTCACAACACACTGGAAGGGCTCACACTGGAAGGGCTCACAAGCGCTCGAAAGAAACACACCGCTGATCCAACGACTCACAAGCACTGGAAGGAAACACACGATCCGTGTACTTCTGCCTGATCCAAGGGCTCACAAGCGCTCGAAAGAAACACACCGTTGATCCAACGGCTCACAAGCACTGGAAGGAAACACACGATCCGTGTGCTTCTGCCTGATACAAGGGCTCACAAGCGCTCGAAAGAAACACACCGCTGATCCAACGGCTCACAAGCACTGGAAGGAAACACACGATCCGTGTGCTTCTGCCTGATCCAAGGGCTCACAAGCGCTCGAAAGAAACACACCGCTGATCCAACGGCTCACAAGGACTGCAAGGAAACACACGATCCGTGTGCTTCTTCCTGATCCAACGGGTCAGCAGCGCCAGAAAGAAACACACCGCTGATCCAACGGCTCACAAGGACTGGAAGGAAACACACGATCCGTGTGCTTCTTCCTGATCCAACGGGTCAGCAGCGGCAGAAAGAAACACACGACGCCTATAAATAGGCCACTCCTCAGACATGTTACTCACTCACACAAAACATTCCACCGTCAGTCGGAGAGGCATCTTTGGGCAACCAGCGGCAAGACATCTCTGATGATCTGCGACCGTTCCAAACGGTTGCAGATCATCAGAGATGTTTTGTCGGACGGTTGTAGATCATCAGAGACGTCTTACCGCTGCTTGGATCGAAGTGGCGCTCAAACACAAAACATTCGGGTTCCCTAGCTATGCCCGACACTGAATGCAACGACATTCGACCGTGAATCAGTGTCGGGCTGTAGCTAGGAGAAACCGTGTGTTTTGTTTCCCAGGTTACGCCTCTCGACGACCTCTCCGCGCCCGTGGCCTCCGTCGGCGCCCCTCCACGCCTCTGTGGACCTCCCCTAGTCCGTCCCCATGCCAGTGTACGGTACCCTTTCTCCCTGATCCCCTCCTCCCCTCCGTAGGTTGCATGTACCTTAGGTGTTTGATCAAATTCCCCACTATTGGTTTCAGATCTCGGGCATATACGTCGGCGATGGCCGCGGCCGGACACCCGTTGGACAATAAGGGCCCTGTGCGGGATTGGGCTCCGCCGGGCTGGCACTGGGAGTTATCTTCCGGAACGGTGGCGATGGCCGCGGTCGGTGTGTATTGGTCCTTACGAGAAGTGTGTTCTAGAGAAGGTAGGCAACTTCGATCCGACGTGGTTCTGAAATGGGCATGGTTAATTTAGGTAGTCGAAGGACAAGGGTGCTGCGTCGTCGAAGAGCTAGGGTGTTGCGTCGTCGAAAGGCAGGAGTGATGCGGGAGGCTGCATCGATGGTAGATGAATTTATGTTGTGTTCTCGCTACTACCGATATTTTCTTCTCTGTATAATTTATGTTGTCAATGTAATTTGCAGGGTTTGTTTAATATCAACGTGAAAAGTTGTCAAAATGGGGTAGCAAAATGATTTTTTTTGGTTGCTTGTGTCGACCCTGTTATCGAAACGCAACACACGGCCTTGTTGGATATTTAAAACACAAAACATACTTGTATACATATGGTATGAAACAACCTAGATTTTGGTGGGGTTCCGACGCTCCGGTATAGATAATTATTCGCGACGTTATTTTATGTGGGTGGAAACCGCTATTCGGCGAAGCTATGTACATAGAATATGAATAAAACATATTAAACTTAATTGAGAGTAATAAATAAATACATAAAAAGAAGATTAGGGTAAAAATGTTAAAAAATGGTAGAGACCTGTGCCGACGGCACAGATTGCCGTCGACGTCACATTAACTTCTGTGCCGACGGCTTCCTGTGTCCTGACGGGTGCCGTCGGGATAGAACATCTGTGCCGACGGCCGTTTCTTTGCCGACGGCCTTGTGGGCGGCTGATCCGCGTACGCCCATGTGCCGACGGCCCCGATAAATAGCCGTCGGCACAGGTTCTGGCCGTCGGCACAGTTCGCCATTCCTGTAGTGATGTCAGCAGATATATCTAGATAGCGGTTTCTAGTCTATATGATTAGGTGTAAGCAAGTATACTTGTATATAACATATTTATGAGGAGCATATATCGCAACTAACGGTGGGATTCTGTTGGCCATGGGTAAGTTTTTTGTTGGTCCAGTTCAAGTGTACTTCTAGTGAAGAGGGTGGCGGTGTGGCGCAGGCAGCGGAGGCGATTTGCTCCGAGACATCAAGGATTTGCTCCGAGACTGCACTGACTGACAGCAGCGGCCGTGTCCGAAGAACTGAACCTGAACCGAACCGGGACCGGGACCGGTCTCCTCTCCGGATCGGAGTCCTCCGATACGGTCGATCATATATCTTTGTTTCAACACCCACCCGTTCGGACCCAGCGCGTGAGAAGCACCACGGCCAGCTTGATCGATCGATCTCTGCGACGAGACGACGACGTGGGAGATCTGATCACCGGGAGCCTGAAGGTGCGGATCATTGGCAGCTTGGCGATGGAGCTGGCGGCATACAAGTTGAGCAAGGCGCGGGTGGACGCGCTGGTGGAGCGGCGGCAGGAGCGGATGCTCCGCCAGCTTGACCGCGTCCTCCAACTCCAAGGCGCGCTCTGCAGCTAGACAAGGACCACAAAAGATAATCATAGCTCTCCTCTAGGTGCCAAGTGCGTCGCCGCGTACGTAGCCAAATTAATCTTAGCGCCATCACGAACTTCTCGATGTTCAGGACCCCTAGCCCCCAAGCTCTTTGGGTCGACACTCCATCTCCCAGTTCAACTATTTCGATAGTTTTGTATTTGAACGCCCAAAGGAAAGCCCTCGGAAGTGGTGCCCGGAAGATTTTTTTTGGGATGAATTATTTTTGTCGCATATAAAATGTTGAGGATCTCCAGTTTTATTGTAGTTTTGTCCAATAGATTACTAAACCGGGTACAACATGTTACCAATTTGAGAAACATTAGAGCAACATGCCCCCATTAGATGCTAGGCTCCTCATAAAAGTGTTATGTACTACTAATATATTTGCATACATAATCATATACCGGAATCTGCTATCAAGATATATTTGTTGAACCGTACACTTTACCAATATTTTCCTAGGTATTGAAATTAATAAGAAAATACACAAACACAACACATATATCTCTGAGACATGACATCAAGATTTTTGTTGTTGTTGAATCATACCCGATCTAAGAAGTGGTACTCCATAAAACAGAATAAAACTTTATATACAATAAACGGTCTAAAGTTGGCATGTTGTGCACATTTTTCAATGATATGAGTTCAATTTATAACATAGAACGCCTTGTTTAAAACAAAATAAAAATTCTTCTACTACACATAGTTTAAATTTAGCATGGTGGGCACATTTTTCAATGATGGGCATTAATTAAAATGTATAACAAAGAGCGTCACCATGAATATCCGAAACTACTATTGTGTTGTGAAGGAAAAAAACATGTATTACTTCAGTTTTAGGGCTAATATATATATATATACATGTATAAAATTTTAGTATAAATATTATTTGGTGCTACCACAGTTCTTGCTGGCCATGAGATGGTCTCCGGGGTTGTGGCAGATAGTGAGATCCGACGGAATTCCTTCACCGCACCGAAACTAATCGAACTAAGCGAGGGGAAAGAGCGTTGGGAGGTGGGGGACGGGAGTACCTTGAGAGGGTCGGCGCGCGCTCGAGGAGATCCGGTCGAGGAGGCGGCGGCGGCGGTCGGCGAGCTCCTCGTCTCGCTTGCGTGCGTGGTTGGTGGGGAGTGGAACGGGATCCGCATCGCTAGGCGCTGAGGCTTATAGGCGACGTGTCGTCTGATCCGCGCCGCGCCTGGCGAGCTGGGCCGTGGATCCGGCCACTGCTCGGCCCGGCCAAAGATCCAGTCCGGTACCGGAGGGCTAGGCTTTCGGCCCGCCCGGATCCGGCCTCTGCTCGCCTGTTGACCGTCTGGATCGGCTCGCCCGGACGGCCCGGCTCGGCTCCGCTTGCATGGCTACCGCTGAGACGGCTGGATCGGCCCGCGAATCAGAGGCCGACACGTGAGGGCAGCTTAGCCGGCTGGATCGGCTCGTCTGCAGGCCCGGGCCCACAGTGGTGCCGTATGTGCCGGCCGCACGGGGCCCAAAAATTTTGGGGGCCAAAATCTGAATTTTAAGCACTCATTTATGTAGGCAAAAATTGAAATATTAACATGAAAGGAATAGCAGTGCAGTGTCTGTACAATATGTGTGTTCCATCAGATATATGGTTTGAATCCTTGCTCAATGCTCACTCATATTATTTTTGTCGGGCCGCACCTATAGATTTCACGTAAATGGTATAATTTCCTCGCCGTTTACTATTTGTATCCATGGTTTTAACCGTGAAAAACAAAAAACAGAGTTTAGTCTCATCGTGCGGAGTTTAGATAAATGTTTGAATCTTTGTCACATAGTATTATTTATGTCCATTATATTAAATGCGGAAAACAAAAATGAGTTTAGCCACACGTCACTAGTAGAGAACCCACTTCTAGTACCGGTTGTAGATGGCCTTTAGTACCGGCCGCACAACCGGTACTAAAGGGTCGGCACTAAAGGGGTAACCCTTTAGTACCGGCACCTAAATAAAACCGGTACTAAAGGGTCTCCACGTGGGCGCACAGGCGAGCGCGACCCTGAGGACCTTTAGTACCGGTTTGTAATATTTTTTGCTTATTTTTTCAGGGGGTTTTGGTTTTTTTTCTTTTCGATTATTTTTCGGGGTTTAGGGTTTCTGTTTTTTTCCTTTTCGCTCATTTTTCAGGGTTTCGGAGGAGATCGCGTATAAAGTACTCACTACACATATAAAGTAGTCATTATACACATACAAAGTACTCTCGTCACATATAAATTTAAGTACTCCTAATTAATTACAATGGAGCCGGTTCCCTTGTAGCATCGACTGCCGGCGGTTCCCTTGTAGCATCGACTGCAGGGGGTGGAGGTGGTCTTTCGTCAAAGTAGAATTCACCGAGTTCATCTATGACATGTGTAAGTAAGAATCCCGCCAATTCCTCCGCAATAGCTTTTACGCGGTTGCGTGGTAGGAGCTGGTTCCGCTTGTTTGACATCTTTAAAAGAAGGAAATAAAATCAGCTATGATCGAAACTAAACACAATTGATGCATGGTGGCAAAATAAAAGTTGTGTATGATGTTCACGTACCTCTCGATTTCTTACACTCTTGACTCTCTCATTGACCTTCGTGTGAATGTACTCGCAAACGTAGTATCCACATAGTTCTGTCCCCTGTGGTTGTCGCAGACACCACTATATATACAAGAATATAATTTAATCAAATAATAATCAAGAGAATGATAATGGTATTAGAAAGATACACGTAGTAGTACTTACGTTGTTAGACTTGAACTCCAGCTTTTCTGGCCATACACCGCGTTCTTCCGCTTTGAACTTTCTGTAAACCCTGTCCGGAAAAGAAAATGAATTGAGTAGTTATTACTTATACTTTTGATATCCGGAAATGAACGAAAGAGGCTGATATAGTGCGATTGAAATTACCTCTTGAGCATTAGACGCACGCTTTTGTATTCATTTTGATCTTTCCTTAGTGAGTCCCAGACTTCAACTTCTCCTTCCTCGAGTCTAATGATTAGCAGAATGTAGTGGAACCTGCGCACGTTTATATACGCAGGTATTCAGAACTTATCGATTACACTTTATATCGGGGAAGCAAAATAGAATGTGTAGAAGACGGTAAAACTCACCCGAAGTTGTAAGGAAATAGTATTTCCTTTTTGGTACTTTGTCGCTTAAAGAACGTTAGCAAAACGTCCTCTGTGTTCACGGGATTTTCATCCACGGTCTTGACATGAACTTTATCCGGGTCAATGAAACCAATGTCCCAGATTCCTCCGAGTCTGCATTCACGTATCTTCATTCTGCATAATTAGCGTACAAAAGAATTTTGTGACGATAATTACAAGCAATGAACGAGAGCTTATAACTATAAATAATTAAATTACACGAATAAATTACTTACAGACAATAGCAGCTGATGAGAGATTTGTCGAGAGCACGTTGATTGTACATCTGAAAAAGTTCTCGGAACTCAACATGCACACAATATTCTCGGAAGTAGTGTTGTTCCTTAACCGCCGCCATGAGAGAGAATTTCCCTTCTTTTGCGGCGGTCATGTACCAGCGATTCAAATTCCATAACTGTGTTGTTAGCTGGCTCGGATTTTCCACCATAGGCAGCCCGAGTTCAAAATCAAATCGTGGGGCAATCTCCGCCATGGGGTAACCTGAGTCGCCAACGACAACTTCTCCATGCTCGATTTCCCGAGTTTCAGAAGGTACAATGAGCGGGGCGAGCGATTGTGCTTCTTGTTCTCCGAGCTGGGCAACTCCTTTCCCGCACAATTTCTCTTGCTCATTCTGCGAGGAAAGTACCTTGTCAATACCTCGCTCGTAGTCTGAAATGGGCGGAGGTGGAGGGTCATATAGGTTGTCAACGGTGTGATCTTTTACCTCATTTGGTATAGTCTTCAGAAGTTCCTTTATGGGGTCAAGTCTTGCCTCCACTCTTTCCTTCTTTTTCTGCTCAAAAAAGGCTCTCGACCCTTCACGTAGGCTCTCAGCTATTTCCTGCTGAGTCATCTCAGAAGTTAACTTCTCAGGAGCCTTGACTTCCTTGGGGTTCTCAGGAGCCCGCACACTTTTTCCACGTTTCTTGACAGGGGTGGACGACGGGAACAGCTTCCGCTTTGTCAAGTTACTAGTGGGCGCATCAGTCGGTTGACGGGACAGCGCGGGAGATGGACTCGCGGCGGGATCCCAAACTTCGTGGGGGGAGGCGGGTGGACTTTGATGTGGTGAATGTCTAACGGGAGGAGTCGGTGGCCTTGGCTCCGAGTCTGGAAACTTGATGTATTTCTTCTTCCATAGAACGATACCAAGCTCAACTTCTCCCAATGTCTTCTCGCCTTCAGCTCCAGGAATTTCAAGACGTATTGCGTTGAATCCCGGCATAACTTTCGTGACCCCGACACGAGCAAATCCAGGCGGAATCACACCAAAATGGAAGGTTTCTCCAGGTTGATGTCGTAAAGCATAGCCAGTCGCCACCGGATAAGTAATGTTCATCATCGGCGCATGTAACTCACAATTTGTCTTCTCCGTGATATCATCCACGGGGTAGTGAGCCGCCGATGGTTCAGCAACTGGTTCATCAACTGCAGGATCTTGTAGCTGCGTGGAACCCACGCTGCTTTTCCGCTGAGATGGGCAGGCATCGCCTGCAGGATCTTCTACTCGCAGTTGAGATTCCCTGGTCTGGGTCATTGAGGCCAGTTGCTTCTGCACATCCTGCACCGTGCGTTCTAATGCAGTAACCCTCTCCGCCTCCCTCTTCTTACTTCTGCAATGTTTTCTATAAGTTGCAACGTCTTCCGGAAACCCTTCAAGAAAACCAACCCCGCCTCCTCTGCTCGACATCGCCCCCAGTGTTCTTTATTCCCGAGGGCTTGTGAAAGCTCGTCGTCCTCTCTATCGGGAACATATTTTCCCTCCTTGACTAGTACTATGACTTTTTTTATTTTTCTGATGACTCTTCTAATTTTTCTCCGCCATTTTCCCTTTGCAACAATCAGCCCTGTTTCTGGGTGCAACACTGCCCCATGCGCGAACAACCAGAACTTGGACCTGTCGGGCCAGTCATCTGTCTGTGGAGGATCCCTTTTAGTCGCAGCTCGTCTTCATAGGCTTGCCACTTAGGCAAGGCAGTCTTGTAGCCACCTGAGCCCAAATGATGGAAATATTTCTTCTTCGAGGCATTCAACTTATTTTGTGTCGATCGGGCCACAGCGACGCCCGAATTCTTATACGCCGCAAATTCAGCCCATTCATCTTTTAGCTTCTCTAGATGTCCTTTGAAAACTATATCTTTGTTCCCATATTTTCTCCACAATGTGTTCTTCCAGTTGTTGAATTGCTGGGCCATCTTGCTAAGAGTCCACTCCTTGACTTTATCCTTCATCTTCTGTGGGAGATCTGCCGGTAGGTTGAATTTAGACATCATCGAGTCCCAAAGGGTCTCTTTAATTCTTTGCTCGAGATATTTTGCGCCTATGTTGGCTTTCTTCGGCTCATTCCATTCTGTCACAGTGATCGGGACCATGTCCCTTACAAAAACTCCGCACTGCCGTACATATTTATTGTAGATTCCATCGGGTTTCTCTGGTTTGCCTTTGAAGGTAACTTCGTCGATCGACAACGTTGCACCTTCCGGGAGCTTTAACCCTTGGGCCGGGCCTCGTACGGGGATTGACGACTTAGATCCAGAGGGCTGAAAGAAAAATGTTTCGTTAATAAGTGCGCATATAAATCAATTAATGCATCTAGCTATAGTGATCAACAAGACTTAATATATACCTTCTTCTTAGCTAGTGATCCAGACGACTTAGATCCAGACGGTTCTTCTTCGTCGTCGTCGTCATCTCTGAATTTTTCTAACTCAAGTCCCTCACCGGAGTCATTCAAACATTTCGCGCTGAATTCTTCGGCGTCTTCTCCGTCGGACGAATCTTCTCCATCGGAATTGGGTCCGGCAGCGTTGTTATATATTATTTGTTGGAGACGGTCTTCTTCCTCCAAATCTCGGACGAAGGTGGGGGCATCGTCCGCCATAGCTCTGTCACTGCAAATTTTGAAACTTAGCAATATTTCTAACTTAACAATATTAACCAAATAACAATATTAATAATCTAAACAATATTAACCTAATAACAATATTAACTTAAAAAAACAGTACTAAAAAAAGAACAACTACTAGACATAAAAAAGACTTAGCTAAACTAAACTTAGCTAAACTTAGCTACACTAATATTAACCTAAACAATTAATATTAACTAAAAAAAACAGTACTCAAACTTTACAATATTTCTAACTTGACAATATTTCTAACTTGACAATTTTATTTTTACTAATGTTATTTTCAAACTATCTAAATGACTTAGCAATATTTCAAACTTTACAATATTCCAAATTTTACAATATTTCAAATTTTCAAACTTAGCTAAAATTTTGAAACTTTGCTACTACAATTTCAACTTAGCAAAATTCACATATTTACTAGAATAAAAAATGACAATACACATATTTACTTATTTACTAGAATAAATTTTCACATATTTACTAGAATTCAAACTTTGATAAATTTCAAACTAAATATTTACTCAACCTAAATATAAAATTTACTCAACCTAAACATAAAATTTACTCACATAAAATTCTAACTTTGATAAATTTCTAACTATCTAAATGACTTACCAAAATTCAAACATAAATTAATCTAGATAACAGTACTAAAAACAAAAAACCGAACACTACTAATTAATCTAAAGAACAGTACTGAAAAAAAAGAAAAAAACTAACCTTAATTGGAGGCCGGAGCAGGGCTATGCGGCGGCCGGAGCAGGGCTACGCGGCGGCCGGAGCAGGGTGGAGGCCGCGCCGAAGCAGGGGCGATGGCGCGCGTGGGCCGGAGCAGAGGAGGGAGGCAGAGAAGGGGCGGAGGCCGGAGCAGAGAGGAGGGAGCAGGGCCGGGCGGCGATGGCGCGTGGGCCGGAGCAGAGGAGGGAGGCGGAGCAGGGGCGGCACGTCATGGAGCGGAGCAGGGGTGGCGGAGGTCGACGCGGTGAGGAAGGAGGCGTTGGCGCGGACGCCGGCCGGAGCAGAGCTTCGCCGGAGCAGGGTCGCGTCGAGGAGGAGGCGTCGGCGGTGTCGAGGAGCAGGCAGAACTTGGCGATTTGGGGAGCGAGGTGTCGATCCCCTGCCACTTAACTGCCCAACACCCCTTTAACACCGGTTGTACTCTACAACCGGTACTAAAGGGTCTTTAGTACCGGTTGTAGCGTACAACCGGTGCTAAAGGTGCCTTTTGGGCCGCCTTGAAAAATCCCGCGCGAAGCCCAGCCCTTTAGTACCGGTTGTAATTTACAACCGGTACTAACGGGCTTTTTGAATTTTTTTCTCTAGTTTTTTTTCTTTCTTTTGTTTTCTGTTTTTTATATCTATTTGGTTTCTATTTTGTTTTTTTCTCTACTTTCTTTTTCTGTAATATATATCTAATTTAATGGTGATGTGTGGTCTCGTAGATGTCGCCGCAGTAAGTCACCCGACGCGGACGCCAGATCTGAAGATGGAGGAAGCCATATCGGCGGGGGCGACGCCCCGATTCAATCCTCCACAGGCGAGCAAACCCAACCGCGAGCAAACCCAACCGCGACAAGAGAGGAACAAAAGACAAAATCTCCAAAATCCCGACTGTTTATTGTATTAGTTAAGAGTGTGTTCGTAAGTTGTGTGAACCAAGATACAACTCCGATGTGCGGTCAACCGTCTTATGCAGAGACGATTTAACATACAACTAGAGATCTACGTTACAACTTCACTAGTTCTAAATACTGGATAGAACAAATTAAGGTACAACTTGAAATTACAATACAACACAAGTAAAACAAAGACTCTACCTATCTCCCATCGATGCAACCTGCACCATCCGCCGTGTTGCCATCCTTGCCCTTTGACGAAGATTCTGCCTTCTTGCCTTTGCCCTTGGACGAAGCTTCAGCTTTCTTGCTCAGTGCTTCAACCCTCCTTTCCTTTGACGACGGCATGAAATCGGCGTCATCATCGTTGTCAACTACCCAGAGACAGGAACGACCGTACGAATCACGGTCAGCTTCAGTTCGATAGAACGGACTATTCGTAACTTTCCTATCAAACTTCTCTGCAAGCGTGAGCATTTCTGCACGAATTTGGAGCGGGGTCCTATACGGAAACCCATCACGGCATAGCTTCGCCCCGAGCAAAGCGAGATGACTCTCAGTGTGCAAAATTTCTTCAATTGGAACTACCCTACCATCTACCTTCAAATGGCTCGAAAGCCTGGCGAGATGCTCGGATGCGGAAATGTGAAACCCGGACACACACTTCTCTCAAGGACCAATACACACCATGCTTGCGCTCAAGTGAGTACCATGCCTACCTTCGACTGGGTTTTATAGAACTACCGGTGGCGGCATTTGGGGGGAACGATAGCGGGAAATATTTGGGCGGGAAACGGTGGCGGCATTCGTGTGTTTCCTTCCAGCGCTTGGGAGCCGTTGGATCAAGCGGTGTGTTTCTTTCGAGCGCTTGTGAGCCCTTGGATCAGGAAGAAGCACACGGATCGTGTGTTTCCTTCCAGCGCTTGGGAGCCGTTGGATCAAGCGGTGTGTTTCTTTCGAGCGCTTGTGAGCCCTTGGATCAGGCAGAAGCACACGGATCGTGTGTTTCCTTCCAGCGCTTGGGAGCCGTTGGATCAGCGGTGTGTTTCCTTCCAGCGCTTGTGAGCCCTTGGATCAGGAAGAAGCACACTGATCGTGTGTTTCCTTCCAGCGCTTGGGAGCCGTTGGATCAGCGGTGTGTTTCCTTCCGCGCTTGTGAACCCTTGGATCAGGAAGAAGCACACGGATCGTGTGTTTCCTTCCAGCGCTTGGGAGCCGTTGGATCAGCGGTGTGTTTCCTTCCAGTGCTTGCGAGCCCTTGGATCAGGAAGAAGCACACAGATCGTGTGTTTCCTTCCAGCGCACACGTACCCTATATATAGCCCACCTCCCGGAATTCCAGCGTCACTCACTCACTCACACAAAACATTCCAGCGTCACTCGGAGAGGCATCTTTGGGCAACCAGCGGCAAGACGTCTCTGATGACCTGCGACCGTTCCAAACGGTTGCAGATCATCAGAGATGTCTTGCCGGACGGTTGTAGATCATCAGAGACGTCTTACCGCTGCTTGGATCGAAGTGGCGCTCAAACACAAAACATTCGGGTTCCCTAGCTACGTCCTGCAACCGTTTGGTCGGATCCAAGCAGCGGCAAGACGCTCTGATGATTAGCAACATCCCCAACACTTGTTGCAAATCATCAGAGACGTCTTGCCGCTCTCTGGATCGAAGGCCGATTTGCCGTCTCACGACCACGCGATTGTGTTGGTAAAACTGCAGCTGATTGACATAGTGTTTAGATCTCTCTTCTGAGTTTTCAGGACATAGTTACATAAAAGGTTTAATACATTATTACACATCAGCAACAACATCCCTATCTAGTGTTCACTTTTTCTTCTTGTGTGTCCCTTTCTTCTGATTGCGTCGTAGCCATGGACAATCTTCATCATTTAACACGGTGCTTGGGTCAGTTTTCACTTTGAAGGGCGGAATTTCAGCAAACTTATTGTAATCTTCTGACATGTCTGTCTTGTCCTCCACTCCCACGATGTTTCTTTTTCCTGAAAGAACTATGTGGCGCTTTGGCTCATTGTATGATGTACCGGCTTGCTTATCTTTTCTTTTTTTCGGTCTGGAAGACATGTCCTTCACATAGAAAACCTGAGCCACATCATTGGCTAGGACGAATGGCTCGGTTTTGTACGCAAGATTTTTGAGATCCACTGTAGTCATTCCGTACCGCTTGTCTATCTCTACCCCGCATGACAGGTTAACCCATTTGCACTGAAACAAAGGGATCTTAAAATAAGGTCCATAGTCAAGTTCCCATATCTGCTGTATGCAACCATAATATGTGTCCTTTGTTCCATCATCGTTTGTTGCATCAAAGCGGACACCACTGTTTTGGTTAGTGCTCTTTTTGTCTTGGGTTTCCGTGTAAAATGTATTCCCATTTATCTCGTACCCTTGGAAAGTCAATATAGTCGAAGATGGTGTCTTGGCCAACAAGTATAGCTCTTGTCCAACAGTGTTGTCATTAATGAGATGTGTACGCAACCAACTGCCGAAAGTATCCACGTGTTTTTCTTTAATCCAGAAGTCAGTCTTCTCCGGGTATTCTGAGCGTAAAATATCCATGTGTTCCACGATATACGGAGCCACCAATCTGGAATTTTGTAGAACTGTGTAGTGTGCTTGAGTGAAAGAATGCCCGTCCATACTTCTTGTTGCTTTCTTTCCTAGCGTGCCTTTTCCACGCAGTCTCCCCTCATGGCGTGATTGAGGAACACCGATGGGCTTAAGATCTGGAAGAAAGTCAACACAGAACTCAATGACCTCCTCTGTTCCATAGCCCTTGGACATGCTTCCTTCTGGCCTAGCACGGTTATGAACGTATTTCTTTAAGACTCCCATGAACCTCTCAAAGGGGAACATGTTGTGTAGAAATACAGGACCGAGAATGGAAATCTCTTCGACTAGGTGAACTATGAGGTGCGTCATAATATTGAAGAAGGCCGGTGGAAACACCAACTCAAAGCTGACAAGACATTGGACCACACCCGTCTGTAAACTTGGTAGAGTTGCTGGATCAATTACCTTCTGAGAAATTGCATTCAGGAATGCACATAGCTTGACAATGGGTACTCGAACGTTTTCCGGTAGAAGCCCCCTCAATGCAACAGGAAGTAATTGTGTCATAATCACGTGGCAGTCATGAGACTTCAGGTTTTGGAACTTTTTCTCTGCCATGTTTATTATTCCCTTTATATTCGACGAGTAGCCAGACGGGACCTTGATACTGCTCAGGACTTGAAAAAAGATCTCCTTCTCTTCTTTGGTAAGAGCGTAGCTGGAAGTACCTTGATACTTCTCTGAATTCAGGTTGTCTCTTCCGTGGTGCGTACTTTGCTGGTCCTGCCGTGCATCCGCTGTATCTTTCGTCTTCCCATACACGCCTAAGAAGTTTAGCAGGTTCACGCAAAGATTTTTCGTCACGTGCATCACGTCGATTGCAGAGCGAACCTCTAGGATTTCCCAATAGGGTAAATCCCAAAATATAGATTTCTTTTTCCACAAGGGTACGCGCTTGTTTGCGTCTTTCGGAACATTTAGACTGCCAGGACCCTTTCCAAATATTACTTCCAAATCCTTGACCATGCCATATACAACATCACCATCACGGCGTGTAGGCTTCGTCCGGATATCTGCCAAACCTTTGAAGTGCTTGCCTCCGTTTCTTACGTGATGCCGGTTGGAAGAAACTGACGATGCCCCATGTACACAATCTTGTTACCTATATATGCACTGTCAGTCTTATCTAAACAGTGCGTGCATGCATTGTATCCCTTGTTCGACTGTCCTGAAATGTTACTAAGAGCAGGCCAATCATTGATGGTTACAAACAGCAACGCTCGTAGGGGAAATTCCTCTTGTTTGTACTCATCCCACACACGTACACCTTCGTCAGACCACAACTGTAAAAGTTCGTCAACTAATGGCCTCAGATACACATCAATGTCGTTGCCGGGTTGTTTCGGTCCTTGGATAAGCACTGGCATCATAATATACTTTTGCTTCATGCACAACCAAGGGGAAGGTTATAGATACATAGAGTCACGGGCCAGGTGCTATGACTGCTGCTCTGCTCCCCAAACGGATTCAAGCCATCTGTACTTAGACCAAACCTTAAGTTCCTTGCGTCAGCTGCAAAATCCCCAAACGCACTGTCGATTTTTCTCCACTGAGACCCATCAGCGGGGTGTCTGAGCATCTCGTCTTCCTTACGGTCTTCTTTGTGCCATCGCAACAACTTGGCATGCTCTTTGTTTCGGAACAAACGTTTCAACCGTGGTATTATAGGAGCATACCACATCACCTTCGCGGGAACCCTCTTCCTGGGGCTCGGCTCGCCCTCAATATCACCTGGGTCATCTCGCGGATCTTATACCGCAATGCACCGCATATCGGGCATGCATTCAAATTCTCGTACTTCTCACCGCGGTAGAGGATGCAGTCATTGATGCATGCATGTATCTTCTGCACCTCTAATCCTAGAGGGCAGACAATCTTCTTTGCTTCGTACGTGCTGTGGGGCATTTCATTATTCCTCGGAAGATTCTTCTTAAATATTTGTAGCAACTCTTGAAATGCCTTGTCAGATATTCCATTCTTTGCCTTCCACTGCAGCAATTCCAGGGTGGTACCTAGCTTTTTCTGGTCATCTTCACAATTTGGGTACAACGGTTTTTTGTGATCCTCTAACATGCGCTCCAGCTTCGACCACTCGTTTTCAGTTACGCAGTTCATCTGTTCATCACGAATGACCTGACGAAGATCATCATCGTCGGACTGATCAACAATGACCTCATGCTCTTCCCCCATTGTAGTATCACCGTGTTCATCAGAGAACACGGGATAGTTGTCATCATCCTCTTCTTCAGGGTTTTCCATTATAACCCCTCTTTCTCCGTGCTTGGTCCAACAAAAATAATTGGGCATGAAGCCTTGTCGCAACAAGTGGGAGTGTATGGTTCTTACGCTCGGGTAATTCCTGTTATTCCGACATTCATCACATGGACAAATCATAAAACCATTCTTCAGCTTGTTTAACTTAACCACATCGAGAAAACGATGCATGCCATCAATGAACTCGGGACAGCGTCGATCACCGTACATCCATTCTCGGCTCATCTGCATTACATAAATATATCAAAAACCATTACACCAGCTAAATAATGAATAGAGATACGTGACCAAATTAATTTATACAAGTTCATCACATTAAAATCAAAGTAGAGTAGTGCCCAAATGTAATACATAGTTCTCACGAAACATACATCAATCGAAACTAACATACAACTATCTAAAGAATTTAAATCCAACAACAAATGCGATCAGAATCGCAACCAAGGTAACTATTGAACCAACAGCATAATGATACCAAGCCTCTTGACTAATGGCATATTTTCTAATCTTTTTAAGCTTGGCGCGCATTGCATCCATCTTCCTCTCGTGAGCAGTGACGACGTCGGCAAGCTCGACCCCGTGAGCATCAACGATGTCGGCAATCTTCAAGTCCAATTCCATCTTCTCTTCTAGGCATTGGAGACGAAGATCTTCACTTATCTTCAATTTTGCTCTCAAATCGTCGTTTTCTTTTTTAAAATACTCGACAATAGGGTCGGCCGGAATTTCCGGTTCAACTACCTCCTAAATAAAAATATATCTACGTCAAGTTGGTCGGCATGATTGTTATAAACACGAAACAAAATAAATAGTTAAAAAGATATACCACATCCGAATCATAGACCGGACGAGGGCCGAAGGGGACGGATATCAAAACCATGACACTATACATATATAAAAAAACATAAGAAAATTATACAAGAAATAATTATGCATTTAAATCATATAACTAACAATTTTTAAAATAAAAGATAAAAAAGAGGCTCACCGAGGTGGTGTCGGCGACGGAGCGGCGCGGGCGATCGACGGCGGTGAGGATCAGGGGACGGGACGACACTATATAAAACCATAAATTATACTTCAATTTGAGCTCAAAATGCATATAAAACAAATGAAATCCCTAACTTAGTCATTTCATCAAACACCTTGCAAGCACAACCAAAATCAAACTTGCTAAACTTGCACGAAAATGAGCTAAACTTGAAAAGCCGGAAGAGAAGATGAAGAAGTTGCTAACCCTTGTATAGGGTGCCACCAATCTTGACAAATGTTGGAGAAAAAATGGGTGAACTAGAGCTTGGGAGAGAGGAAAAATGGGGTTGGGGTCGAGTTGCTCCAAAATGGAGCTGGCTCGGGGTGGAAGATATAGGCAGGACCTTTAGTACCGGTTTTATTACCAACCGGTACTAAAGGGCCTGCCGTGGGGCCACTGACAGCGGCCTGCGGGGCCTGCACCCTTTTAGTACCGGTTGGCTGGTGCTGCTGGATTCTTCCTAACTTGAAGACCGTGCTCTCCACTCTTCATTCATCCATTCGAGGAAAGACTGTGCTTTACTACATTGACATTAGTGTCTTCTTCCAGCCTTCTATTTAGATAGCTGTGCCGGCCAACGGGCGGACGAATTGCACCCGGGCACGCTTGCTCCTGCCAAAAATGAGTGGCTGTGCTTAAATACAACATTTTCTATTCAGTGCAATAAATGCTCTGCATGCATGCATCTTCATTAGTTTAGCAGATTTAGCATCAATTAAGTAAATGATGATTCTGAAGCCTAATTAGTAAATTGATTATCATATTTTGCAGTGCAAAAAATAGTATAATACATTTCATAGTTTGCAAATTATGATAGGTTCATTTTCGCCATCCAAAAAGGGCCAAGAAAATCGTGAATTTTCAATAGATTTGGGTTAATTAGCTATGGAGTTAGTGATTACCGAGTATTATGAATGCATTGAAGAGGCTGACATGCAACTTTTACAGAGAGCAAGCGAGCCCGGGTTCACCTTGGAGTTTTCGGCCGGCCAACCTGTTTGTGTCTGGTTTCCCACCAGGATGTGGGGTCTATGCTGTTGGGAATCTACTGGGGACTGTTAATTAAGCTATGAAAGTCCAATGGTAGGGCTGTTTCTAGGTGAGAAGACAGCAATAGGAGACATCTCCTCCTTTCACCCTACAGATAAATAGATAACTTCTGTCTATGACCAAAGGCATGGGGTTCATGCTAACATAATGGCATGTAGGACTTCTGGCCACAAGCAGCCAAGGTTGTCAATGGCCTCTGCTCAGCCTAGGGAATTTTTTATGCGCCATGAGTATCATGTATCTTTTCTATATATCATAGATGTGACAAGATCCTTTGCGAGTAAAGTACACAGCTACTTTTTCTCACAGAAATTTTGCAACTGCTCCTCCTTTTAGATCACCAAGTCCGTAGTTCAGATATAAGATGTGACACCTGGAAAGTTAAGATATACTACTACTATCTTAATCAAGAGGATGGATCGCACTGTGTGTTAGCTATGCTTGTTAGGCCACATGTCCAGCTCTGGTCTCCATATGCAGAAATTTCAGGAAACAAGGATTTTCCTTGGGGAAATCAGTAGGCCCCACATGCCAAACTTTTAGTGCACCAGAGACATTATTATGTAGTCAGAGTAACCGGACCATAGGGATAGAGGAGCATCCATGCAGTCTATTTCTTGTTACCAGTGATATTAATAGCCTCCACCCTCCCATCTCTCCCTCTCCCATGCCATGAGGTTCAGATTCTCCAACCAGCACTTGCTCCCCTGCATCATCTTCCTTCTCATCGTGTCACAGTTGCCAAGCTTGAGCCATGGCCTGAGAACACTTAGGGAAGAAGAAGAAGAAGCAGAAGGCAGTGAGCTCAGAGGCTATGGGCTTCCCCCAGCGGTATCTCCTCCTATGCCTTCTGGACAAGTAGGGGCGGCGACGGGGATGAAGCGGACAGCGTCGATGCCTGGAAGTATGCTGCTTCGACAAGAGTGGTCCCTCAAGGGCCCAACCCTCTGCACAACTGACGAGGATCGGTGCAGGCTCACTATCGGCGGTGGCGGCTTCGGTTGATCTCTTCAGGTTTATGATGCTGCCCATGGTGTCATCAGATATTCCTATACCTTTTTTGTCTCCCGATTTGATTTTCTTAGCTAGTAAAATGATACACAGATATAGACCCCCACGGATGTTCATCAATACTATTACTACTAGTGGTTTGGTTGCATGATTCGCTAGCTACCTAGTCATTGTATATAGGCTGTGACAGCTTGAGAGTTTGATCTGAACTACGATGCAAAGACATAATGTGTATAGGCTGCGATTGCAGCTTCCATCTTTGTATAATGATTCAATATATATCTGAAATGTTCTTTATTTATTCTTCTACTCTCAAGTCCAAGTGGTTAAGGCGTATCGGTTTTAGTTGGTCTGTGCTATCTTGCGGTTGTTGGAGGGCTCCCATCTGCCGATCGAGCTAAAGAGACAACATCTGAATCTTTTTTAAATCACATGAGCAGGTGTTGATCACGGCTTAATGCGCCTCAGATTCACATGGAGTGAAGCAAATATATTGTGATATTTTCTTTTGAACTTGCAAATGTGTTGTCATTGGCAGAGTAAATAACATGTCTATAGCTGGCCGTACTACTGTTTTGTTGGTAATTTAGCTGGCTGTGTACTTGGGTCAGCGATTTCCCGAAGGACGCGGCTACGAGGCAGATGATTAGGTGACGCTTGTCGGCGCAAACACGTGTGGTTAGCTGTAGAGTGCTGGTCAAAGCTCCAGTCTCCAGGAGAGCAAGCAAGCAAGGTCGTGTGGGTTGGGTGTAGCAGCTGAACTGGAAAGGAGGAGGAGAGTTTGCTTGGTCAAATGAATGGATCCGGCCTCGAGATCCGACGCGAACGGGCAGGAGTCAGGACTACCGGCAGTGGCCGTGTCTGAAGAAGTACACTGGACCGACCGGACGTCTTCTTCTCAGACTACTGTAGTTGAGAGCAGACAACTCAACGACCGGGATTACTGACAGGCACGCAGTGTCTGAACTAAACTAAACCGAAACCGGCCGAACCGGGACCGGTCTCCGCTCCTGATCGGAGTGCTCCGATCGATTCTATGACTTTCTTCCTTTCCACACCCACCTTCTAGACACAGCTCCTCAGAAGCACCGTACCAATCGATCTCCTTGTCGTGACCGCGGAGAGATCACCGGAGATGCCGAGGTCGGCGAGCCTGAAGCTGCGGATCTCCGGCAGCTGGGCGATCGCGCTGGCGGCATACAAGTTCAGCAATGATCGTTTTCATAGCTTTGTTCTGCTTACAAAGACATAGAGACCAATATGGGATACAGTTAGCACCGCAGGCAGTACAGTTTACAGCTCCGCACACATCTTAGCTTTGCAAAAACTATGTATGTAGATTCTAACTGAGAACTTTCGTTATCCGGAAATAAACTAGCCTAGATTACCACATACTAAGTACAAGCCTCGCCGGTCCGTTCGACATGGCCGGTTCTCCTCTTCTTCCTCCTCCTCAATCGTGCTCCTTTTTTGCTTAGAGACGTACGTACGTGGATGTTTGTTTGGCTGAGTCGGGCTCGCCATATATTGCCTGCTGGCTGCTTTTGGTTTGAATCTCAGTTGGTTCCCGTGGCTTGGTCGAGTTTTTTGTTTTGTTTTGGTT
The DNA here is from genome assembly GCA_947311845.1 of Poa pratensis. Lineage (NCBI taxonomy): Eukaryota > Viridiplantae > Streptophyta > Magnoliopsida > Poales > Poaceae > Poa > Poa pratensis. The sequence continues at coordinate 1,555,533 of CAMZMU010000119.1, read as the reverse complement.
CGATTCGCTTGGACACAGGCAGCAGCTAGGAGCTCTCGATCGGAAGTTGATGCGCAAAACACTCCTCTCTAGTTTCAGCCATCGACTGAAAACTTGCTGTCTACTGCTCGATAATATCACTAATCACTTGCTGCTCCACATTAATCCAATTTCTCGTTCCTCTATCTCTACTTAGCCCTGAACGAACAGGTACACCGTACGTACACGCCATGGATATGTCGTTCTTGGTTCTTCCTGTGCCGGAGGACATCCCACCTCGCTCGCTTCTGGACACCCCATCGTACGAAATTAGATGGCTCTGATCGTAACTTGTCATATTTGCACTGAACGCACAGGATACGTTGTGAACAATCTTAACTTAGATAAATTATGATTGAGGGGGAGTGTTAACAGAACAGTTAGTTAAGCCGTTCCTATAGGTATGGAACAAGTTGTATGCCGAACCAGATAACGAGGCATCGGTTTAGATCATATTGTTGTAACCTCCTCACTGTATATATATCCCTTCCGGCCGGTGTTTAGGTTAACCTTCGGATCTTGTCTTCTCCCCTGGCTAGGCTAGTACGTGCGTCTCGGCGAGAAGAAGCAGCTAGCTAGCGGCCATGGCTGGAGAGTTGGGCAAGGAGGATCTAGAGACCGTCTTCATGGCGGCCATGATCGCCAATAACAACCTCCGCGCCCAGCTTCACTCCCTCATGGATCTCAAACCGCGGTTTAAGCAGCTGATCAGCTCTTGCGACGACGATGCGGCCGGGATCCAGGAGCTTGCCTCCGACCTCCTCAAGGTCTACTCCGACGGCATCGAGTACGGCGCCCACATCCTTTCCAGGTGCCTCGACCTGGCGGTCGATAACGGCATACAACCGTTATGCATCGCCTTCAACACTGCCCTCGCCGTCATCCCGACGAGCAGCAATACAAGGTGCTGATGGAGCAGCGACTTTCCTCTAGCCCCACCACCCAGACCGAGGCTTACTCCCTCGTCGAGGCCGCCTTCAACGCCGTCAGGCTCGCCCACACGCACCACGTGTCGCGCTGCATCCAGCTCCTCACCGGCGAACGGCCGCCCGACGTCGCTAGTAAGGTCCCCCGCGCCCGCGTCATGTTCGGTTACCCGGACGACCCGCTCGCCGCCGCCGCAGATCACATCGCCAAGAACGGACTCCCCAAAGAGGCCAAGGCAACCCCCCCGGCCACTGGAAAGGGCCCTCTGCAGGACGTGGATCAGGCGCTCACCAACGTCCACCGCGCGTGCTCCCTCCTCCACCTCGCCGTCGCCCGCATGGTCATCGACAGCTTCCTCGACCCCAATAAGGTCGACATGCTCTTGGAGCTCACTCACAGAGTCGGATACAGCAAAGAGGTACTAACTACACTGCTACTTACTGAATTTGCTGCTGCCTCCCTCCATTCACGCTTCATCTATGCAACATCCGTTCATCTATCCATGCAACATCCATTCATCTATGCAACATCCCATTCGTTTGTCCTCACTGTATTTGGTATATTTTCGATATTACTACCTCCATATTACTACCTCCGTTCCAGATTATAAGCAGTTTTGACTAGCCAAAACGGCTTATAACTCGGAACAGAATGATAATAAATACTCTTTATCTAAAAAAAACTGCAGGACGGGGATCCTTGGAACCTTCCGACCAAGAGCGGCTGTCAAGCGGTGAAGGGGGATGCATGGGATCTCGTACATTGTTGATCCATGCCGAGAGGGATAATCACTAGTAGTTCAATACATTTATGATTTCTAAGTTGCAACTCTTACAATTTCAGTTCAGTTCGGTTAGAATATTCTGCAGCTATCTACGTACCTAGTTCAATTTATGATTTCAAAGGGAGTCATTTATGAAACATTCTTTCTTGTCTTGCTGCCTCAAATCTGTTGGAACCATAAAATCCACCGGTCCTCTCTCCATGGCATGACCATGATCCAACAAGACCTATATTATGACAGCAGATATTTCATATCGGCCTATAAGATTCAAACTAGCTAATAAAAACACAACACAGAAAAGTTCAAAAACAATGCTGATTGTATACCAGGAAAAACTCAAATTTCCATGTAGGTTTGCATGTCATGTGCGTGCATGATGCATCCCTGTTTTTTCTCTGATACATATATTTTTCGTAACTGAATAGTTGATTTTTAATCGGTCATAGAAGTAATACGGCAGTAGGGTATAGGGCGGCAGGACTGGTTATTTAATAGGTTTGAAGTTGCTTCAAGCTTAAACCTTCAAGTGTATATGCTTCTAATTAAGACGTGGCGATGGTGAATACAAGTCCATATTTTACATAAAGATGAAGATGATGAGGAAATAGTTCAACTGAATCGGAATACCAGCCACGGGTGTGCTAGCTTAGCTCGTTGCTCAACTCGGAATACAATCTCATATATGCATAAAGTACTCTTTACAGCAACACTGAAACACACCCACAAAAATTATCAAATCACCATTGTGCTTAGCAATACCCTTCATATAGATCTCTCAAAGTACCTTCTCAGTGCATCAATTCATTTGGAGAAGTCATATCACCAATCTTCCAACAAATTTCCAGCGGTTGCATAGATGTCCTAATCTTTTACCTGTATAATACTGCTGCAAAATAAAGTAATTTGATGGTCAAGGCTCATATTCAATTAACAAAATGCTGAAGCCCTGAACAAGATCATACTTTGGCAATGTAGTTGCAAATACCTGAAAGTGTCCATCTGGCATAAAGTATGCTTGACTGAACCATACGCAGAATTGGACATTCACACTAGAGCTTCCTATCGTATGTCATGTCCTATTGTGGCGTCACCGTATAAATTATTTCCTTAGGGGCTCGCTTGGATTCCCGTGTAGCTAGTTTTCTCCTCCGAAAATTACGGAGATGTCGTATATTTAATTTAAGCAGCTTCGACAGTCCGTAAAATATTACTGGCCAGTTCTGGGCCGAAAGCCTCCTATCCAAGCGGGGCCTAGATGTACTTCTTGTAGACCAATCGATGAGTAGTGCTGACATGAAAACCGCTATATACATGAATACACAATGTTATGGTCAACTTTATACTAAAAGAAATTCTAAAATTCAATGAGGAGCGGCATAACAAAGATCAAAACCTATTTTTTTAACTGTAACTACGGCGGCCCGGGGTCAGCCTGAACTTTTATTGAAGAACATCCATAGAGTTTTACTAGCTAGATTACATGAGAGCAGGGGTCGAGAAGAGCATAAGTAGAAAACAATGCACTTTTAAGAGAAATGGATTACACCAATATAAAAGAAATGCATGTGTCGTAGGATCGCGACAGCGGTGAGCCAAAGCTTTGCGTCATTTTTTGATCGTTGTCCCCGGGGGATCGACGATCGTGTTGAACACGAGGTAATTGCGACGCTTCCATATGTTCCAGATGGCCGCGGAGAGAATTGTAAGTTTGCCCTTGTCGGGCGCGAGAGCCTCCCACATCGTTTCGATGGAAGAAGGCAGAGGGGTCGGCACGAGGGGCGGTAGGAGACGCCACACTTCTTGCTCGCGATGACATGTGAGCAGCAAGTGGTTGACATCCTCATCTTCATCACATGACATGCAAGCTGGAGAGTCGGTGAGAGAGTGGCAGAAACGTCTTTCATTGGTGGGTACGTACCAGCAACGGTGTACCAACCAATTAAAAATCCTGCAGTTATTAGGTGCGGCTTCTGCCAAGTAGCTCCTGCAAACTCATCAGATGGCAAGTGTCTAAAAATTCAGCATAGGAATCTCTGTTCAAAGAGGTTTTGTTAGTGAAAAGGTTGAGGCGGGAGTCCCCAACAAGGGGGTCAAGGTCATAACCACCGACGAGCTGAGTGATGGTGGCTAGCTTCGAAGAGGCGACAACGGATAGCCGAGGGGGAAGAAACGGGATTAAAGGATGTTCCAGGAATTCAGTTAAGAAAGTAAATAGGCAAACAATATTTCATCTTGTATTTTGTAACGTGTCTTGTTCACTAGTTCACAAACTACTCTCAGTCTAGAATGTGATCGACTTTTTGATTTGCATACACTTTTGTACATGCGACAAAATAACGGTCGGAGCTTACGATCATAAATTGTATGAATGTAAGAACTCATACTTGGTGCAGTATCATATATATTGCAGTTAGCCAGATAGTGAGGATATGACAGCTATGTCATTTCTCGCTCAAACGTCGTCAGACGAAAGGCAAAGAATTCACCGTATTCACAGCATAACCTTCTAGTGTTGAAAAAAAGGTTTGTTGTACAAGAGATTGTTTTAGCTGAAGCCCACAATCATACAATTGTTGGCCTTCACGACGGAATTTGTCAACTAGTTCACCGTCAATGTTGACGTAAAACATCGACCCGCCATGAGTGACCAGCAAGAGGATGTCACCGTCGACCAACACAACGCTGATATTCCAAACGTCAACTGAGCTTCGACCCGTGATTTCTGCTATCGGCAATTTGACACGGTACTCGTGCTCCCAAATCTCGCCTTCGTAGTCGTGCAACACCCATATATTGACGACATCCCTAGTCCTGTTACAGCCATAGATGCCAAGCGTGCCGTCCATCTCGAAGATATACGACTCGTCGGGAACACGTGGAGCATGCATCCGCCGAAACGACTCGGCCGTTGTGTCAAACACCAATACATTTGTGCTTTCGCCCGGGCGCCGCACGAGGAGCCAATGTAGGCTATTACAGAGCAGGGCCGGTGTATCGAATCTCAATTCTGACGTTGTCCCTGGCCCACCGACGTACCTCGCCATTGGCTGGTCAGATGTCAACATGAAGACATAGCAGCCAACTTGACCTTCACTCTGGTGTAGTAAGATCCGGTGGTCACCGGTAGGGTGGTGCAGATACATACCCCATACACTGAAGTCCGACATTTGCTGGAGCGTAGCATGCTGGCGCGTGATCGGGTTGCAGACGGTGAAGCATGTGTCATACTCGTCATCCTCGGAGAGAAGGAGGAGGCCGTCACAGGAGGCCTCCAGATTGAAGCTCCCGTCAAGCCGGGCGACCGGGTGGAGCTTGTGGCCCCGGTGGTCGAAGGCGAGGATGGTTTTGAAGTTCGGGCGGGCGTGTAGGAGTTCACGGAGGATGGGAAGGGAGGGCTGTCGGTGGTGGTGCGCGAGGAGGAAGTCACGCGTGGAGGTGGCGCGGCGCCAGGCGCGGCACACGGCGCGGCAGCACATGAGGGGTTTGAGGGGCAAGCGGACAAGGATCTCAAAGAAGAGGATCTCTTCCGGCAGGCTGCCGAGGCGACTCGCTCTTGCCCTCACGGACTTGGCCATGGACGCCGGTGGTCGGGAGTCGCACCGTCCTGGAAATAAAGCGTTCTGCAAATTGGGCTCGTTTGATAAACGATTACTCTTCTAAAAGCTAATTTTTTTAATAATACGTTTTTTTAATTAAATACGAAAAATATTACGCAAAAAAACAAAATTTCAGAAATAATACGGCCTCGGCCCAGGCTGGGCCGATTAGTACCTGTCGGCCCAGGCCTGGCCGATTAGTACCTGTCGGCCCAGGCCTGGCCGATAAGGTACTAATCAGGGCACGACTGGGCTAACCCAGTGGGCACTTATCGGCCAGGCCTGGGCCAATTAGTACTAATCGGCCAGGCCTGGGCCGACAGGTACTAATCGGCCCAGCCTGGGCCGAGTCCGTATTATTTCTGATTTTTTTTTCAAAATGGGTATTATTTGTCTAATTTAGTAAAAAAATGTATTATTAAAAAAAAATTAGCCTTCTAAAACACCTAGACCGTTGATTGATATTGTTGATTAATAAAGGAGGCCAGGCAGGGATACACATCAGGTAGGACGTACGACAGCTAGTACGATCCGGTGGCGGACTGTTCACGTTCCCCAGTCCAATTCGATTTGCTCATGCAATATTTATGGCCGATCGAGGTACCTTTGAGCCTACCTCTAGTTGTACCGCACCCTATAAAAAAAAGTTGTAGCAAGGACCACAAAACTCCAAACACGGTCAATGGAGACACTGAAACATGGACAGAAAAACATGTGCACGGCCGTAGTGGCTCCGTCGTCCCCCATGGCACGCACACTTTCTATGGATCTTCTCCTTGAGATCGCCACGCGCTCCGACCTTTCGACCCTCATCCATTGCATCGCCACCAGCAAGCTTCTCCGCCGCGACATTCTCAACCCTCCTTTCATTCGACGTATCACCGATAGGCAACATGGCATCATGCCTCCCCGCCTCCTAGCCTACGTCCATACCCGCAAGGGCGAGGAGGCTCCGCCACCAGCACACCTCTCGCTGGTCAACCCATCGACGCCGGCTGTCGCGTCCTTCTTACACCACTACCTGTCACCCTTCATGTCACACAACACAGCAAATCTACTAGCCGAATACCAACCCATGGCATCACGGGGCGGCCTCATCCTCCTACACCGACGCAATTGGTTCGGCAGAGAACTCTCTGATTGCATGTACGTGTATGATCCCATGACAGGAAGCCGCACCTTCCTCTACGGTCCACCAGAGATGAGGGAATTATGGTTATTCCTCACATTCGTTCTGCTCAACCCCACAGACCCTCTCGCCAAGCTCGTGTATGTTTATTCCTCCCTGTTTTTTCGGTCTGATCGCTTCAGGGCAAACATACCAACTGAGTGGAGACAAGAAAGATGAGTTAAAGCTTCGTTCTCTGGAGAGGCAGTGAATTTTGAAAAGAAAGAAACCACCGGCACAACGACGCTTTGTCGAGCTGGTATGACATGTGGGGTCCACAAATTACCACGTAACCAAATCAATATTTTAGCCTTTAATAGGGACTATCGACGAGACACTAAACAATAATTAAGTACTCTAACTAAATTGTTGAGTACGTTGTCCTTTTTTCAGTGGAGAGTACGGTGAGTCGGTGACATAGGCGAGCTTGGCCGACAACCGGTTGGGGTTGGTCGTTTTTACCAAAAGAAATGGGCTTACAGGGATAAAAGTGTATTGTTTTTTTTGTTTTGAGAATTGATAAAAGTGATTGTTTTGTGAGCTTTTTCCCGTGGTGCTTTGCTGCTGGGCCGATCAATTGGCCCAAAGCGATTGTTACACGAAGAAGTCATTTCGAGGGATCCGGAAGAGTCCAGGAAAAGGAAGGAGCTAGATTTTGGTTTGTATTCAAGCGGACTCTGAAAGAAGTTATCATCAGTCCATGTCTTGATGAGTTGTAGTCGGGAAAGGTCTCCCTCCCTTCCAATAATCTCCTCCGTTTTGGAGGAGAGAGCCGCCATTTAGCCTGCCGGCCTAGAATAAGGAGGGCTACGTGATATTGTTGATCGATTAAGAGACAGTAAGGAACATCACCCAAGGCCAGCTTTCGAGCCGATCAGCGATGAAGAACAAGAACGGTCGCCGCTGGCGCATTGTAAGTATTGGTTCCTTCTTTTGCTCCTTCTCATGTGTACAGATTCGTCGTCAAATTGTTCTGATTTGTTTTTCTCTTCCTCCTGATTAATCCGGTGCAGAAAATAGCTCGCGAAAAAGAAGCCGCCGCAACCGCTCCTGACAGGCTTAGCGAGCTGCCGAGTGATCTCTTGCTCAACATCCTGGAGAGGGTGGACACAGTGGACGCCGTGAAGACCTGCATCCTCTCCAAGAAATTGCTCAAGCTCCCTGCTATGCTGTCGCAGCTGTCCATGGACATTGGCTCCATCTCGACCTCCAGCCTGGGTGCCGTGATACGCGCCAACCGTGCCGTGGCTCATGTAACGGATAGCGTCTTGAGCTCGAGGAGCTCGGAGATCATCATCAGCAGGCTTAGAATCAAATTCCTCCTGCTGCTTCATGAGTCCCAAAATATCGTCAAGTCTGTCGGCCGCGCCATGGCAACCCACAAAGTTGGCGCGGCTGAGTTTGAGATCATAACAGACAAGGATTTTAACTGGTCCTCTCCTGCCGATCGTGTCCACTTTGGGAGGAAGTTCAATACTTTTTTTGGTGTTTGTCCCGGCGCATTTGCTGGTCTCACGCGCTTGTGGCTGCGCAATATGAGGTTTGGTGAGCTGGACATCCCAAACATCCTCAGCTCTTGCAAGTGTTTGGAGGCATTGCGTTTAACCCACTGCGACTCAGGAGTCGACTCTGTGCTGCAAGTAGAACACGCTCAACTTGTCGAGCTGCAGATCGACTATGGGCATTTTGAGAGGGTTGAGCTCACCTCTTTGCCCAAACTCCAACGGTGAGCTATATTTTTAATAACTGGGCCGCTGCCTCTTTGGGAGACCCCATGTTTTTTGGTTTTGTACCACAGCTTTCAAAGCTAAGCCTCATAAGAACTGGTGTCCAGTCGGATAAGGCTATTGAGTTAAGTCAGCTCCTCGCTAATGTCCCCTCCATAGACGATCTGCATCTGGATTTTCGAAGTGAAAAGGTATCCATTATAATTCATTTTAATTATATCTGTCATTCCACTGGAGTATACAGTAATTTGTTTGTGACTTGCAGTAAATTCTTCATTTGTTTTTTCTATGGCAGATTTGGGTTCTACCAGAACGCCGGGAGCTGCTCATGCCTGTGCTTAGCAGACTGCGGTATGCAAGTCTGGACAACCTTCCTGAAGGGTGTGATATAGCTTGGACAATGTTTATTCTTCAAGCTGCAACCTCGCTAAAGGAACTATGCATCACAGTATGGGATCATTGGTGCATAATGGAGACGAACAAAGAGCGTCGTAGGAAATATGGTTACTGTGAAAAAAAAGATGTGGAGTGGAAGTCGCTTGCCTCTGGTTTCAAGCACAGGAGTCTGGTTAAGCTCGCTATCTACGGCTTCCAACCCGACGCCAACTTCCTGCGATACATCAAGCGTCTCGCAGAAGCCGCAGTTAATCTGGCTGAGGTATCCCTGCACGACAGGAAGGCGTGTAGTAAGGATTGCGGTGTCTTGGATCCTAAGATCGAGATTTGTCCTTCAAGATACCCGAGGACTGCGGAGGAGAGGAAGAAGACAACCGAGGAGCTGGGGTTGGCTTCGCCTGCAATGGTTCACTTCCGGTCATAATCCATGAACTTAGATGCATAATGTTTAGTCTTTATTTATTTATATGGCAGCGCTATGACATGTAGTTTGTATACCATCTGCTCTTTAATCCTTGTAACTGGAAGGAGTTCCTCAACTCCTAGATTTATAGTACTTAGTGTGTCTGCACTCTTGAATTACCTTAAGTTTAAGCATGTACTGTAATTCCTACTGGAGAGTACTATGGGTCGGAAAAGTAGATCGACTGCAACTCGAGATTAAAAACCAAATGCTTGATGCATTGTAATACGTTGATGTGATCAATTCATTCTATGCAGTCTATTTTGTTTAGCGATTGATACTTTGCAATGATTTGTAAAATGACATGATTCACAAAAATATATATAGAAATACATAATTCTCAAATAAATAAGACTAAGATGGCATGTTTTGTGATAGCGTCAATACCATGGAGGGTAAATGTCTCATTAAATTAAGCTTCACTTTAATGTCTGGACTTCTCATCGATTTCTATAAAATCTAGTCTTCTACTTTAATGTCTGGGCACGCACCACAATCTTCAGAAATCTAGTCTTCTACTTTAATGTCTGGGCACGCACCACAATCTTCAGAGATGTAGAAAGCTATTCTTATCGATGTTGTGCTTGTGCCATAAGCCAATCATATTGGTTAAGGAAACTGACCCAAACTCTGAAAAGCCAATCCTGCGGGCTGTAGTTGGAAAACTACAATTTGCAACTAACCTGAGCTCTCAACCCGTTATCTTATGTTTTGAATATATGGAAAACTGATCCTATTTTCCAGATGGCCTCATACCTAGCAAAATTATTCACTGAAGAAATGTGTATTCCTGTAGAATAATGCTTAACAAAAGGATGCAGGCATGAGTACATTGCCCCAACTATGCTAGACTGAAATACGAAGGGAGTAGCCTAATGTGCAGTGGTGTCCTCGCATCCAACCTCAACAGCAGAAACCGTCATTCGGGAGAGGCGTGGAGACAGGAACAAACCTAAGGCAGCGTCGGGGATTTAGGTCAATGGCATCCGGATACACAGACCAGCGGCCACCAAAAAGAAATGCCTAATCCTATAGCCAATGACAACCGGGTAAACCGACAAGATCCAGAAGCAGCAGACAATGTTCAGCGAACCACAAGCAATTGATAAGCAACATCACGCTCCAACAGAAACACGGTTAAACATTGTTGAACAGACAACGACAGTAATCAGTAAAAGGACAACACTCACTTAGACAATGCATCACAGAAGGCTTCAAAACATTCAGAATCATCGAAGCTTAATAGCTTATACTTAAACCAGGGGTTCATACAGATGTACCAGAAATATCCTGATATATATAAGAAAAGCAGAAATAATATTAGAGCAGGTAATAGTTTCATTTCATTCGAGACGGTAAACAATGCTCTTTCGCCCTTCACAGGCTCCAAAGGTTCATCTCCAAACGTCGGTTGGCACCACCAGAGCGTCCAGCCTTGTTCTTACAGTACCGGCGATTCTTAAGCTTCCTCGACGTCAGCCTAGGCACCAAGGGGATCAGGCAGACGGTGAACTCATCATCTGCAATAGCACAAGAACAAAATGTAAGCAGTACACCACATGAGATCCAGAATACACTGTGTAGATCCAGAATTCTTTATTTTTGTGAAGATGAACTTACCAACCGGCTGGGGTAGGCAATGGTAGCGACTTTCCCTGATGCAGTGCCAACAATGACTCCATGGCGAACGCCCTCGAGCTTGACGCAGAACATCGCCTCGAGGATCTCCATGGCCTGAAAACAAAGGAAATGATACTCGTTAGCTTGCAGACAACAACAATTTATGCAAGACATGCACATAGATAAAACAGAAGACACTTTAAGAGCTACCAAGTTGTTTCTGGATACAACGGCTTAAATAACAACATTTCACAGTGAAAATATTTTTTAAACCCAAAGTGGTGTATATGTGTCTTTTTGGGCTGAAAGAAGCACAAATCTACAGAGCAACGAATTGTAAAACATCTAAACAAGCAATAATGAAACTATGAACCAAGTGACTAACGAGTGACTAAAACAACAATGCAGAAACAGACTCTGGTGCCCACGATCTGCAGAGGAACGGATGTATAAAACATCTAAACAAGCAGCAATGAAACTATGAACCAACTGACTAGTGAGTGACATACACCAGCAGGCCAAGATCTAACCAACAGGATCATATCTAACCGACGGGACGGTGATTACTTCACTAAACATGAGGTCGCCCATATCTAACCGACAGAGACGGTGTTTACTTCACTAAACATGAGCAGGCCGAAAACTAATCGACGGTAACTGTTACTTCAACGGAAAACAAAGATCTAAGGCGAGCAACCGGTGGTCTAACTTCACAGAAGAAAATAAGTTGAACACACGCATCTTATGAGCATCAGAACATGCGTGGCTTGAAGAAGAGGAGAGGATGGTGACAAACCTTCCTTGAGCGAGGGCGGCGCCGGCGTAGATCGGGAGCGAGGGCGGCGCCATGTTGCACATTTTTATTGGAGTCCTTGCACATAGTTTAGGAACTCCTTCCAGTAACAAGGATGAAAGAGCAGATGGTTTACAAACTACATATCATAGCGCTGCCATATAAATAAATAAAGACTAAACATTATGCATCTAAGTTCTTCGATTATGACCGGAAGTGAACCATTGCAGCTGAAGCCAACCCCAGCTCCTCGGTTGTCTTCTTCCTCTCCTCCGCAGTCCTCGGGTATCTTGAAGGACAAACCTCGATCTTAGGATCCAAGACACCACAGTCTTTCCCACACGCCTTCCTGTCGTGCAGGGATATCTCAGCCAGATTAACCGCGGCTTCCGCAACACGCCTGATGTATCGCAGGAAGTTGGCGTCGGGTTGGAAGCCATAGATAGTGAGCATAACTAGACTCCTGTGCTTGAAATCAGATGCAAGCGACTTCCACTCTACGTCTTTTTTTTCACAGTAATTATTTTTCCTACGATGCCCTTTGTCCATCTCCATTATGCACCAATGATCCCATACTGTGATGCATAGTTCCTTTAGCGAGGTTGCAGCTTCAAGAATAAACATTGTCCAAGCTATATCACGCCCTTCAGGAAGGTTGTCCAGACTCACATACCGCAGTTTGCTGAGCACAGGCATGAGCAGCTCCTGGCATTCTGGTAGAACCCAAATCTGCGATAGAAAAAACAATGAAAAATTAATTGCAAGTCACAAACAAATTGCTACATACTCCAGTGGGAATGACAAATATGATTCACGTGAATAATAATGGTTACCATTTCACTTTGAAAATCCAGATGCAGTTCGTCTATGGAGGGGGCATTAGCAAGGAGCTGACTTAACTCAATAGCCTTGTCAGAGCGGATAGCGGTTCTGGCGAGACTTAGCTTTGAAAGCTCTGGTACAAAACCAAAATACATGGGATCTACAAGGGAGGCGGAGGCCCAGTTATTAAATATATAGCTCACCCGTTGGAGTTTGGGCAAAGAGGTGAGCTCAACCCTCTCAAAATCCCCATAGTCGATCTGAAGCTCGACAAGTAGAGCATGGTCTACTTGCAGCACAGAATGTTCCCCTGAATCGCAGTTGGTTAAACGCAAGGCCTCCAAACACTTGCAACCGCCTAGGATGTTGCGGATGTCCAGCTCACCAAACCTCATATTGCGCAGCCACAGGCGTGTGAGGCCAGCAAATGCGTCGGGACAAGCACCAAAAACAGTACTGAACTTCCTCCCATAGTGGACAAGATCGGCAGGATTGGTCATTTTAAAATCCTGGTCTGTTATGATCTCAAACTCAGCCGCGCCAACTTTGCGGGCTGCCATGGCGCGGCCGACAGATTTGATCGATAGTTTGAGACTCATGAAGCAGCAAGAGGGATTTGATTCTAAGTCTGCTGATGATGATTTCCGGGCTCCTCGAGCTCAAGACGTGATCCGTTGCATGAGCCACGGCACGGTTGGCTCGTATCACGGCACCGAGGCTGGAGGTAGAGATGGAGCCAACGTCCATGGACACCCGCGAGAGCATGGCTGGGAGCTTCAGCAATTTCTTGGAGAGGATGCAGGTCCTCACCGCGTCGACTGTGTCCATCCTCTCCAGGATGTTGAGCAAAAGGTCATTGGGCAGCTCGCTAAGCCTGTCGGGAGCGGCTGCGGCGGCGGCCTTTTCGCGAGCTAGTTTCTGCATCAGATTCAGCAGCAGAAAACAAAAACAAAGTCAGAAACTACGAGGACGAATCTGTACACGGTCGAGGAGGAGCAAAAGAAGGAACCAAGACTTACAATGCGCCAGTGGCGACCGTTCTTGTTCTTCATGGCTGGTCTGCTCGAAATCTGGCCTTGGTTGAACTTCCTTACTATCAGGCCTTAGTTGATCTTCCTTACTAAGTCATTTGACCAACAATCACGCTGCCAACAATTCTCACAACACACCTTAGTTGATGTTCCTTACTATCAACCAATTCGACCAACAAATCTCACGAAACCCACCTTTAGTTGATCTTTCTTACTACCAACTAATTCGATCAACAATTCTCACGACACCCACCTTAGTTGATGTTTCTTCTATCAACTAATTCGATCAACTACCTCCACCTCCACTTCCTCAATTTATTCCAGGCCGGCAGACTAAATCGCCGGCTCAAACTCCCCCTCCCCCTCCTTATTATCCTACGCCGGCAGCCTAAGTAGCCGGCTCTCCTCCAAAAGGGAGGAGATTATTGGAGGGAGGGAGACCGATTCCGACTACAACTCGTCAAGACACGAACCCATGACAATAAAAACAACTTCTTTCAGAGTCCGAGTGGAATACGAACCCGAATCCAGCTCCCCGCTGTTCCCCGACTCCTCCGGATCCCTCCAAATGACGGCTTGGCGGAGAGGGAGCCAGCCAGACATTACAGCGCGGTTCCTCGGCCCCCCCTGGACCTTAGAACCGAGGAGCAAGGCGGAGGGCACGGCGGAGCGTGGACGGAGATCGTCGGCAGCGGGTGGCCGGGGCGAGGGGCGGCCGGCGGCGGCCGGCAGCCGGCGGTGGGGGTCGCACAGGACGGCGGCCGGCGGTGGGATGGAATGGACCAGGGCTCGTGCCTCTTCTCTTCGTGTTCTGGACTTATGGATCACTCAGCAATCGATCGATTGGGCCAACTGTAGGATCGGCCCAGCAGCTAAGCAAATCAAGAAAGCTCGGACAAAAAAAACACCACTTTTACCCCTAAAAAAACACCACTTTTATCCATAAATTTGAAAAAAAAATTGGCAATCATTTCAATACCTGTAAATTTCACATCGTTTCGACATCACGATATAAGCTAAGTGACTACACTGACTAAACATCTAAAACTAAATGCCTACATTAAATAAAACTAAGCAAATACAAAAAAACTACACTAATAAAAAGCTCATACAGAAAAAATATGGGTGTAGCTAATAGTATATGCTACAAACGAGCAAAATATAAATTACAAAAAATGTATTTTGGGCTACATTGAAATAACAAAAGTATGAATCTAAGTATGCATATCTTTAAATCTCCAAGTTTATCAAATTTTGTTATTTTTGGGTAGCTTGTAATACAATGTATTTGAAATTCATATTTTACACGCTCGTGGGCAATATTATTCAGAAGTTTTGAAACTCAAAATTTTGGATGGAGTTTGGGAGCTAAAAAACACTTTCCGGTCTTAACACGTGTTATGATGATAGTAGTATCCATATACGTGTCCGTTAAACTTCTAATAAACGTTATCACAAAATGTAATATTTCAACATGTGCTTCTTGCCCCCTTTTCCATCCCGCAACATGCTCGCCCTTCTCTCAAAGATCGGTTCTTTCCTGCTCTGCTCAGGGCTCTATGAAAGATTCACCTTCTCCTCCCCGCAGCGTTGGACAAGACCAACAACGCGACCACATGATCTGTCGTCCCCATTGGCGCGGTCGTCGCCATGAAGATCCTGGTGGCGGTGAAGCGGGTGGTGGACTACGCGGTGAAGGTGCGGGTGCGGCCCGACCGGACGACCGTCGACACGACCGTCGTCAAGACGTCCATGAACCCTTCCGCGAGATCGCCGTCGAGAAGGCTCTCCGCCTCTACGAGGCCGACACCACTGCCACTAAATCATGTCTAGATAAATGCAAATCTAAACTAGGTTGAGACATTCTTTTGTGAACGGATGGAGTAATATATTCTGATTCTACACCATCTTCTCTGCCAAAATTAAAGTCCATATTTTTTACTAATCCATATTTGTGGCACTTGAGTTTTACTTTTATTATGCCTTGATTAAAATGGGAATTTTTTCTTTTGGTAAATTGATGTTTTTTGCCCTTGGTTTTTGGTCTCGGGCGTGCCAAATCCTGGCTCTGCCACCATGTGTACACTCATGTCATCTCCCTCTCGAGTCGTCCTCATGACTCCATTTTAGTACTGCACTACTCTTAGGAATGATAGTAGGTATTTTTAATTGCGCCCAAGTCAATGGTTTATGCATATTACATTATATAATCGTGATACCTTTTTATATTTTATTTCATATTAAAAACTTGAAAAGTTTGTTGATTTGCTCGAGATTCATGCATTATTCAAGGGGTCTCTTGGTTCAGTCAAACATCTGCTTTCTGTTTTGTGTCCGCACCGTGTTCAGTCTGCATGCTTTTGTGATAGTATATTGTCCGTATTTTTTTCTGAAGTTTCTGTATTCTTTTTTCGGTTTGACAAAAAAAAATCAAAACGACTCTAAACCAAAATATTTTTTTGGGTCCGAGAATGGGCCTTCTTCAGTTATGCACTGCACCTCACTCGTGTGCGGATGACCACGATCTTTGCCATTTTCAGTAGTGGTCTGAACCAAAGCACTAAATCAACAACCCGTAATAATATATCGATCTGATACTACATGATTTAATAATGCATGGATAACATAAATATTAACATGAACACAACAGGCACGTGCACACGGGACATTCCATTAATAAGTTATACTAGGAAAAGTGCCCGTGCGTTGCATCGGGAGAGAAAAATATATTTTACGGCCCTAACCCGATAATACATAAAACTAAAAAAAGCATATGGTTGGTTCTCTTCTAGACATAAATGGTGTAAATACAAAGAAGCAAAGAGCAAGAAGAAAAACATAATAGATCCCATAATAGATCACATATCAGGTTTCCAATTAATCACTTGAGCAATCAGTGAACTCTTCTGCGGCTAGATGGTCGGCAGGCTGAAGCGCCAAGCGCCAAGTCACGGGTTCGAGTCACACTTCTACCTTAATGACAAGCCGGGGTGGCGTCTCCCCCTTCGGTCTTGTTTTTCACTTGAGCAATCATCTTTTTTCCGCATGTTCTCCTCGTACTGTTCCTCTGCCACAATTGCTATAGTTAGACATATTTAAAGGCAGAGACTGATACAAATCAGATAGTGAAAGTGCCCTTGTACAGTAATGGTTACAAATAAATAAACATATGCTTAGTACAACTTTGCAATTAGCAAAGCAATGTTGTAGTGCTCAAAGTACCAACGGTCATTCTTAGAAAGACAGTTGATTCTCAAATAGATAATTGCAAAGGTGTCTTGTATATCAGAACGTAAAACACTTGTCTATCAGATGAGCACAAGTGCAAAGGCCTCTTGATTCTCAAATAGAAAATTCCAGGGATGGCCTGTCTGGCATCATGGCCGAGTAGGTAGCCCGGACAGATCTCCATTGGATGGATGCAGTGCAAAAAGCTTGGCGTTGGAGAAGCAACCTAGTGTGGTTGCCGCTGGCGAGGCGCTCAAAACTCACGACTCAGACAGATCAGCAAGAGAAACATGCAACGTCTCTTCCTTCTGAATTGGGAAAGGCGCACATGTATTTCAACAAAAAGCTGGTATGCAAGATGAACACCATGTGATCATCTCGAGTTGACAAGGTCGAGGAAGCCCATTACTTCGACGCTGCCAGCCATGCTTCGATGGCTGCGGCTCCCCGCGCTCGACAAGGCCGCAAAGATGCATGCGCCAAAGGCGGCTGACCGGCCGTCGCCTGGCAAGCCGGAAGATATGGACATGTTGACGCTCAAGGTCGACTTCCGCGTCTGTCCCTCCAGCTGATGATCTCCTCGGTGTCACGTCCGCACGTCCCCGCAACCATGGCCCGCAGCGTACATATATGTCGGAGAATTGAAGAAAATACCTACACGGTGAAGAGCCTCGGAGCCCGACGATCAGGTCAGCTGCAAGCGTGCGACAGCCCTAGGCCGCCGCCGCTGCCAGCCATCCCTCGCACGCCTCATTGTCCTGGAAGAGTCAGCGCCGGCTTGTCCCCCTCCCGAGACGCCCTCTTCCTTCCCCGCCGCCAGAGATAGCCAAAGAGAAGCGCCGCAAGGTGCTGGTCGCGCTATGAAATCGGGGTCAAGGTCTTGATACTGCATCTTGGCAGATGATCGATGGTCATGGGGTTAAGGCCGGTATTGGGTAGTTTCCGTGATGGTCGATATCGTCTCCTCGATCTCATGTGTCGCCCCGCGGTGTACACCGTCCGGCCCGATAGGCGGCGGCCTTAAGACGAAGGTGAATCCCCTTCAGACGCCTTGGGTGAGATCTCGATGTGCGCTTCGTCTCGGCTTCTTCCTCCTCCATGGCATCCGTACCTTGCTTCGACGGCTTCGTGCACCGCTGCGACGCTCTCGGTAGCCAAATTTATGAGAGGGGTTTCACCTAGAGGAGAGTCTATATCGATTCCGTAAGGAGGAGAGTTCGTCCGAGTTGTCTACCGTTCGACGCGACGTACGATACCAAACGATGGAAACAAAGCCACGACGTACGACAAGAAACGCGAACGGACGAAAAATTTGGGGGAAGAAACACTCCTCCCTTTATTATCTCTACTATATAATATGAGTAGTGTTTCTTCCTACCGATTTTCGTCCGTTTTTTGGTACGTCCTACGTCCGCTTCGTCGCTGAGTATCAATCCCGTTAGTCCGTCGTGGGAGATCATGACCCTGCCGCCTGTCGGACAAGAAACCAATCCAAATACAAACCCGTGTCAGCCTCTGCTTGCCTTATTATGTGAGCCTTTAATTACGGGCGATTTTGCTGCATCAAAAGGATCCAAACTTACATCCAAATCGTGTCAGCAATACGACGAGAGATCAAACAAGAACCATGGCGGCGACGACGCTGGACACAAGAAAACTCGTCGAGATCATAGGCCCCACGCGTGATCCCTCCGAGAGTCCGAGGTTCTGTTCCTATGAGGCGGCCAATTTTCTCATATTATCGTGATCCTAACGATTACCTGACGGCTCTGAAGCTCTCATTGCTCGATGGACGCCGACGATTCCGCCGATCAGTCCCACCGCCACCGCTCCGACCTCGTGGAGGAGGATGAGATCGAGGAGGGCGAGTTCATCGCCGGCTCGGACACCGACAGCGACGACGACACCGGCTACGTGTTCCAGGATCGCCGCGACGTCGTCCAGGATGAGGGCCGGCCGGATGTTAAGCGGCGCCGACTTGAAGGCATTGTCATCGTGGATGGAGGTGCCCTGCCGTCACCCACGCCCTCTTACGAGCGTGACTCGGACGAGACCAACAGCTACACCGACGCCGATGAGGCCGGCGCGGCCACGGCAGAAACTGCTCTTTCACTGCCCCATCTGCCGGAAGGAGTTCAGAAGCAAGAAGGCGGTGTGCGGCCACATGCGCGTCCACGAAGCAGGGGAATAGGGAGCGGCCACTGGTGGCGCCGGCAGAAGCAGGGGAATAGGGAGGGGCCACTGGTGGCGTGGGCGATCAGTTGTGGTTGTGCCGTGACCGGCAAGCGGGACTCTGTCGGCGGCAGGTCCGTTTCCCCCGAGAGCGAAGGAGCGGTCAATTCCATGGCCATTGTGGTTGCGGATGCGGAGCCCGTGCTCGACCTCATGCCCATTGCGTTCGCGAGCAGGAGCAGCAGCGAGCCGAATCCTCCCAATAACGACGCCATGGCCATCGTTGTCGCGTCATCACTCATCAGACAATCCTACCAAGGTGCAGCCCGCAGGCCATAGCGCAGGTATCAAGAGATCATCTGCTCTAGACAATGTATTTGTTCACTCATTTCAATCTATATGTAGGTCACATTCAGATATTCAAAAAACATTATAATTCGGTATGGAGGACTACTTGTTTATTCACGACGGAGAGAAAGCAGAGCAGCCAGCGAGCCACCGCCGAGTCGGACGAGATGTCACCTCGATGGCCTGATGTTCTCTGCACACTAGTTTCAGAGAATCATCTCGATATTTTTTCCTTTCTAGTTTCTGGGGCGATGCTTAATCGTTCTCGGGTGCTAATGTAAGTCATGTTGGCTTTCTTTTCTATGAAATGGAACCGGGGCGGGGCCCTTTTTATCAAAAAAAAGATGTCACCTCGTGTCGTCGTCTCGCAGAATACGTGTGTGTTTCGGGCACAAATAAGTCGACAGAAGCAATTCAAACTGTACGTCAACCTACTACCTAACGAAAGTAGTCATAGCCTAGCTACCCAATACGTGCATTTCACCTGATTAATCAATCAGCATTTTTTCTAGCTTCTACGTGTGCATCTGGCTGGACTGAAGTTTGCAAGTGCGATGCAAAATCGATCGGTTTTGTCGATCTGCCGCGCATGCCGAGCTGCTCCATCTGACACAGGGTATATATCAGCAGCTTTACCTCTTACCCAAGATAGACTTAGCCTACCTGGAAGGCCGCGGTTCACCTAACGTGATGAGAGGAACGAGATGGTTTCCTCTGCTAAACCCTCCAAGGTGGAGGTGGATGAGGTGTTAGCTCTCTTTTCTGTTTTTGCTGTATAAGTCTTGCCTCCAAAACACCAGACAAAGATTGGATTGCAATGGAGAACCATTCATATATGGAAACAGAAGAGGAAGTTATTACATCATACTCATTTTACGCGTGTACTTTTAATATCAAGTTATCACAGAGATAAGAATGTATTTATATAGTTTATCGGTCTAGCTATTTTTATGTGTCAACGTCGTACTCATACGGGTAAAAAAAATACTTATTCTATGTGTGTCAATCTATTTTGGAGTAAAATTTGGGTCGTGCCAACATTTGACCAATTTAATTTTTAATTCCCGTAGCAACGCACGGGCACTTTGCTAGTTAGGTATAGATATAGATAAGCACATGTGCATCAACGAAACAGACAATATCTAGTTGTATTCACCCCGGAGTCCCGGACTCTAAAATAAGATATTCCTTGTCCGTGTCTTGGAAAGTTGTAATCGGAATCCTTCTCTCTCTCTCCTCTTATAATCCCTTTGGAGGAGAGTCGGTCCTGAGCTTGTTGATCGAATAAGCTGACAGTAAGGACCATCAAACAAGGCCAGCTTTTGATCCGATCGATCCGCCATGAAGAACAAGAACGGCCGCCGCTGGCGCATGGTAAGCGTCTGTCCATCCATGTTATTTACACGTGGTAAACAAACAAAAACCCTTCCACGAAGTGTTCTGATGGGTTGTTTCTTCTTCTTGCTGCATGCTAAACCCAAACACGACGCATGCAGAAACAAGCTCGCGACGCCGCCAGAGAGGACAGGCTCAGCAAGCTGCCCGATGACGTTCTACTCAACATTCTTGAGAGGCTGGACACGCTGGACGCCGTAAGGACCTGCATCCTCTCGAAGCGAATGATCAAGCTCCCCGCCATGCTTTCGAATCTCTTCATGAGCACCGCTTCCATCTCCACCTCCAGCCCCTGCTCCCTGCTCCGAGCCAACCGCGTCGTGGCTCGTGTCACGGAACACGTCCTGACCACTAGGAACCCCGACATCGCAGTCACCAGACTCAGGATCAGGTTCATCCTCAAGCTTCGCGAGGCTCGCCGCATCAGCGAATCCGTCGCTCGCGCCATGGCGACCCAGAGAGTCGAAGCGACGGAGTTCGACATCCTCACGGACAAGACTTATAACAACTCCTCTGACGCCGATCTCGTCCACTCTGCAAATGTGTTCAATATGCTCCTCCACGCCTGCCCGGACGCGTTCGCCGGTCTCACACGCCTGTGCCTGCACAACATCAGGTTTGGCGAGCTGGACATCCCAAACACCCTCAGCACTTGTAAGAGTCTCGAGGCATTGCGTTTATCCAACTGTGACTCAGGGGTCGATTCCGTGCTGCGAGTAGAGCACGCTCGACTCGTCGAGCTTCGTATCTATGATGGGGAATTTGAGAGGGTCGAGCTCACATGTTTACCCAGACTCCAACATGTGAGGTATAGATTTGATTACTGGGCCGCCGCCTCCTTTGAAGACCCCATGTATTTTGGTTTTGTACCACTGCTTTCAAAGCTAAGCCTCACAAGATTTGCCGTCAACTCGGATAAGCCTCTTGAGCTAAGTCAGCTCCTTGCTAACGTCCCCTCCATAGATGATCTGCATCTGGATTTTCAAAGCGAAAAGGTACTCATTATTAGTCATTTTAATCATATGCTCCGTATATGTTATTCCAACTAGAGTATGTTTTAATTTGTTTGTGACTTGCAAATGTGTTTTCATCTATTTTTTTCTATCGCAGATTTGGGTTCTACCTGAATGCTCAAAGCTGCTCATGCCTGTGCTCAGCAAACTGCGGTATGTGAGTTTGGACAATCTTCCTGAAGGGTGTAATATAGCTTGGACAATGTTTATCCTTGAAGCTGCAACCTCACTAAAGGAGCTATGCATCTCCGTATGGGATCATTGGTGCATAATGGAGACAAACAAAGAGTATCGCAGGAAAAATGGTTACTGTGAAGAAAAAGATGTGGAATGGAAGTCGGTTGCCTCTGATTTCAAGCACAGGAGTCTGGTTAAGCTCACTATCTACGGCTTCCAACCCGACGCCAACTTCCTGCGATACATCAGGCGTGTCGCCGGAGTCGCCGTTAATCTGGCCAAGATATTCCTACACGATAGGAAGACATGTGGGAAGGACTGTGGTGACTTGGATCCTGAGATAGAGGTTTTTCCTTCGAGATACCCTAGGACCAGAGAGGAGAGGAGACAGGCAACCGAGGATATGGGTTTGGCTTCGCCTGCAATGGTTCGCTTCCGGTCGAAATCGAAAAACTGAGATGCATGCTATTATTTCTTTTTTCGGCACTATGGCATGTAGTTTGTAGACTCTCTGTTTTTTTCATCCCTATCATACTATATTTTGTCTCAGGCATGTTGAGCAGATACTCCTATTAGTTGGTCTGACTCTCACATCTCATGGGTTGCTCAAACTGAAAACATAGAAGAAAGTTGCCATGATTATTTGGTTTGGTGAACACGGGGATGGTCATACACCATGGGAAGATTCAAAAGAAGATACTAAATACACCTATTTCTTCAGTGTCCAACTATGTACTGTTAGCTAGACTTAGACACAACCGTAAATTATTACGCAAAGCAAGATTCGGAGCAATAGTAATCGACTGAGGGACTTGCATGTAAGGTAAGTCTGGCACTTGAACCACTTTAGTATACAAGTGCATCTGAAGTTGGTGTACTTACATGTCATACTAGCAGCTGAAAACTAGGTGCGTTATGTCAAGGTTTTAACAGAAGAAACTCTAGATACTGTAATTGGATCAACATGGCTGAGCCACACACATAGGCCGGCTTGCTCAGTTTACTTACGAAGCTTAGATATCCCTATACGACAGGAAGACGTGTGGGAAGAACTGTGGTGACTTGGATCCTGAGATCGAGGTTTGTCCTTCGAGATATCCGAGGACTGTGGAAGAGAGGAAGCATACAACCGATGAGTTGGGTTTGGCTTCGCCTGAAATTGTTCACTTCTGGTCGTAGTCGAAAAACTAATATGCATAATATTATGTATTTTTGCAGCACTATGGCATGCAGTTTGTAGGTTGTCTGGTTTTTTCATCACTGGAATCCTATATTATGTCTCAGGCATCTTCAGAAGATACTCCTAAACCACGGCGATGACTGTACACCATGCGAACGTTAAAAATAAGATACTTGATACACCACGGCGATGACTGTACCGTCAGATAAACTTATATTCAGTCTTCTTTTTTTCAGCACTATGACATGCAGTTTGCAGACCCTCTGCTGTTTTTATCCATGTAATACTACATTATGTCTCTGGCAATCTACTATTTCGTGACTATGTGCTGTTAGCTAAACTTAGACACAACTGTAACTTATTACGCAAACCCTGTTACAAGATTCAGAGCAATGGTTGACCTTGCATGCCAGTACAGCTCCGGCACTTGAATCACTCGAGTATCCAATTGCATCTGAAGTTAGTACTATGGGTCATGCTAGCAGCTGAAAATTAGCTAGGTGCGGTATGTCCAGGTTTTAACGGAAGAAACTTGAGACATGCAATTTGAACAGCAGACTGAACCGCACATGTAGGCTGGCTTGGCTAACGAGGGTGCATCATCAGCAAGCAAGAGTTGGATGCAATGGATTCTATTCATATTGCACAGACTAGAATCCCAAGTTAGCAAATTAATCATAGATACAACGATTCATCCAGCAACCAGCACAGACGACATCCAGTACAAAATTACTACTACAGGACAGCAGCATGGATGATAGTATTCACATGAACACAACAACAGGCGCATACACAAAGGCTAATTGAGCACGAACAGCAACTAAATCGACGGGATTATTCGGTCACGGACACCACCGGCAGTTCATCAGTCAGATCAACAACAGCACACACGGGACATACACAGGACTGGGAGGAGTAAGTCGAAAGCAAGTCATACGGGCGGGAGCGGCGGCTCCTCCTGCTCCTGCTGGTGGGCGGCGGCGTCATCGGAGGGCGCGTCGGATGGGGCGGCGTCGAGGAAGAGGGGCCTGTCGTGGAGGTCGTCAAGGTCGTCGTTGTCGGTGGAGAGGTTGATGCAGGAGCAGCGGTCGAGGGAGGCGAAGAAGGCGGATGTCACGCCGGAGCCGAACCAGCTCGCCTAGCTCTCCATGGCCGGCGGAGGGATCTGCTAGGGTTTGGTCGGCGACTAGCTATGGTGGAAGGAGCAGAGACGACTCTGGGCAGAGGCGAGATCCAGCCAGGGGAAGGAGGCGGTTCTAGCGATTTTCTTTTTTCGTCAACGGATTCTCATCCATTCATCCACGTTTACCCCAAACTAAACTGACACCACAATTGTCTTTACTATTAAATGGGAGTTGGTACTTCGTACCCCCTCCTCCAGGACGCGTCCCGCTCGGTCTGCCGTGGTCTGCCTCGCTCGTCTCACCCGCTGGCTCGATCGTTTACTCGCGCAACAGGCCCTGCACCCATGGTCCGGCCCAGCTACGCCAACCCCTGTCGAACCCTACCTCCCCTGCTCCTCCATGCCCCGCAGCCGTCTTCACCGCGAAGAGCTCGGCATCCAGCGCCGCAGCGGTATTCACCACCCGCCACGAGGAGCTCGGCACCATCTCGCGCTTTATCAAGGACCTATCTTGCCGCCCTCGCTCCTCCTCGCCTTCCCGCTGCCTGTAGACCTCACGCAGCCTCTGGCTTCGACTCCTCTACACGTGGCTGCTCGGGCAGCCCTCCCCGTCGTCGATGCCAGCACGGCCTCTTCTCGCCATCTGATACGCGCCCGTCATCTGCTTGTGTTCTACTACCTCTGCTCGCTGGAGCCCTTCATCTTGGACGGATCGGTGAGGGGCATGGCTGCACCGGCCAGGACCTCAGAGGAGAGAAGGGGCCGGGTGACCTCTCCACGCCCGGGGAAAGCGGGGATCCGGCCGGCCGCCCCGCTTGGCTGACACATGTAGCTCTGTGGTTGTGGCCTGTGAGACGGGCGGGGTCCGGCCGAGGAGATGGAGAGGAACATGAGGAGAGGAGGAGACGCATAGCTCCGTGGTGTTGGCCGTCGAGATTAAGCTGACGAGGAAAATGTGGGAGGAGAGCTTGAGGTGCACCAGCAATGGGTGACGCACGCATGTGTCTGTCTATGACCTTCAGATTCAGCAGGGCACCAACCTCGGGACGGCAGACATTTTCGATCTGATGAAGATGCTCGTCATGGAGACACGGCGGGAAGGAGGTAAAAGTGAGCATGGTGCAGTCGTTCGTATAGAACTATGCACAGTTGCAGATGTTTGATGGTCCCATTGACTTGTTCTGAATCAAGCATGTTTGGTATTAAGAAAAACACATGGTGTTCAATAACATTCTCAATGCTGAGGACGGTAGCATCAAGGCTGAGCAGGTTGTTGATCAAGAAGCAATGCTCAAGCAGCAGGATAAATAAAGCTATTCTCTTTGTTCGGATCTTCCTAAAGTTTGCATATATTGCCTTCTTATGTATTCATGTATGCCTTTGTGGATTTTGCTGGGAGTGGTAGCTAGCTGACCACGCTGGTTGGGTAATAAACAAGAAAATTTGATTTGTAGATGAAAATGCATCTACATCTTCATTGCTCAATCCATCTGCATTTTCTTGCAAGGAACATAGCCTGCTCTGCTCTCATCTTCTCCACCTCGACGTCTGGGAGGCCAACCGAGAATTGATGCTTAACTCTGATATTTATTTTCATTGTTTGCTTGATCACTCATTTTCAATATTTTTAATCATGATCGAAAGATTAATGATATTGTTTAGAAAGTCATGGACATGCAATCAGTAAGTTTGTTGCTGTCACCTAGATTATCAAGATGAGCGATTGGTTTTATTTTTTACATGTACAGATCCATATTTCACAATTGACAATGTTTAGTAAGAGAAGCACTATCATATTTCACACTTGATATGAGCAACAGTTGTTTGTCATCTTTGTATTAGCTGTTTAGTTTCATACCACTATTAACTCAACCGCAGTATGATATAGAACTATCAGATTCACCACTATCTAAAGTAGATATACCTTATACTTCAAAGAGAATCGACATATAATGCCTGCAGTTCTGCATCTATTGATAGTTAGTTAACGGATAAGTCATATGACACGCTTTTCAGTCAGTATGCGAGGGATTTCACTGGTTGTAGCTATGTGGTTAGAATTAGTTTATTTTCCTTCCTCTCTTGCTGGTAATTACTGTAAAGAAACATTATAGCTGAAAAGGTAGAAAGAAGCTTTCAAGTGTACATCTAAATTAAGCAGCCTAATAATTATTTTGCAAGCTACAGTTTCGTTAAACTCTTCAAGGATTCTCCCTCTATTTTCGATTGAGATGCATAGTTCTAGATTCTAATTTCAATAAAATGGAGTTATTTCTGCAAACCATAATTGTTCTCGGCAATTTTGTAGATAGTTTTACTCGGCAAGTGGTCATGGTACCCTTTCCCTGTTTGTGGCCATTGTGAAGGAGTATTAACACATGCTTGGCTATGTATGTGGTCTGCCTTCCACATATGTATCGACAACTTGCAATATATCTTACTATTAGGACATGCTCGCCCAAGCTAGAGCCTGCACCTTAAACTGGCTTTCTACAATGGTATGTCTGCCCTGATGGGATGATAAGTTCAGTTGCAGAATGGCATTACCCATCTATTATCCGACGCTAAGGAACTCAAGTTCTCCTGTAATGAGTACTACAAGCTATATCGAGTTACTCAATTTAAGGTGTGTTAGTTTTTTTGTCACTTCAAGTGTTTGCGGATGAACTGAGATATAGCATGTATAGATCGTGGGAACTGCAGCAAAAATAATGCAACAAGCTGATCCATCTTTAAAGAGTTGTTTGTGTGCAAGGGGTCCTGATGGCTAAGTGATTGCAGAGTTACAAAGAGATCGCTGACTCAATTTTTTCCAGACATGTTTTATTTTAGCTAATTGACTCTGTTTTCTATTGTAAGTACAAGGCCGTACAAATTTCACCATTAGCTGTTCCTGCACCTTTGCTCCTAACCTTGGCAATGCATTTTTTTCATTTTTCATCTCACCATACACCAGGAACAGTTGCGTCATCACTCATCAGATCATTTTAACCGCATCTTCTAATATTTGAGCACTTATTCTAAGAAGAAGAGTAGGATTAATCAAGCATGCTTCTTAATTATAATTTTGTTTCAACTTCTATAGGATGACATTGAGATGATATCCTGTTGAAGTCAAAGTGAACAAACTCTCAAATATTGCGGAAGATTTAATTACTAAATTATGCTTACTAAACCATCAGCAATAGTGATGCGCGTGAAGTGCAGGTTCGTCAGGATACCTCAAGTGTAAGGTTTGGAGAATATAGTAGCAAGCTTTCCCTCAGTTATGAAACCAAGGTTATCAATCCAGTAGGAGATAGACGATGTTCTGTAGGTGTCAACGGCGTCTGAAAACTTGCGGTGTCGTAGGGGAAGACGTGGCGCGCGACCTCCCTGTCAACGATTTCAATGCCCTGCCGACCCGGGCAGCATTGAAATCGGCCCAGAGTGACTTTTCTTCCTCCTCCTTTATCTTTTATTTATTTCTTTGTTGCCTCTTCTAATAACTTAACAAAACCACTAATCTCTGGGGTACCCGGGGTTACATCCCCGATATCGCCTACGGGCATGCCCGGGGTAACTTCAGCCTACCAAACGTGCCTAGAAAGATAAAGAGACGGAGCAGAACCCAGCGCACGAAAAAAAAAGCAAGAGCCAACAAGATACGTCAGCATTAATTTAGATAGAGACATAAATGCAGTACCGATATCTACAAGATTATATTTTAGCTCTATGTATAATCACCAATATTAAACACCAGGCCATAATGATGGAATACATATATAATTTCCTTGCAAAACAAAAGCTATGGTGTTTGTCTAAAGCTAGCAAGATATGCTAATATTAGTCGGGAGAGATGCGTATATAAATGCAGTGCCGATATCTAAATATTTTATTGTGGCTCTATGTATAATCACAAGTATTAAACACCTGGTATAATGATGGAACACATATTTTCTTTGCAAAATAAAAGCTATGGTGTTTATGCAAAACTAACAAGATATGGTCATATTAATTGGAGAGATACATATATAAATGCAGTGCCGATATCTATAGATTTTATTGTGGCTCTATGTATAATCCCCAATATTAAACACTAGGACATAATGATGAGATACCTAATTTCATTGTAAAATAAAAGTTGTGATGTGTATGCAAAACTGGAAATATATCCAAATATTAATTGGGAGAGATACATATATAAACGCATGAAATTAACCAACCAATATCTCCTATTTCATCCCGCGTCTATATAAACACACACAACGGTACACCGAGCATAAGTCATCTGTTTTCCTCATGGCGCTCGGCAAAACCAACCCAAGGATGCTCAACATGGTTGTTATTGCTTTCATGCTCACGGCAATCGTGTCTTCAACGTTGCCGTCCTGCCAAGCAAGTAGGCAACATTTTTTTGTATTTTACCTGCAGTTTCGTAATTTGCAAAGTACTATCAGCTGTTTTTATTTTTATTTTTGTGGACTATATTACTAAATTGTTTCTTCTATGATGTATTGCATTGTAGTTCAACGACGCATATGCAGAGATTTAGCGAACTGCACTATCGGGTCATGCCATAGTGACTGCCTACAAAGAGGCTTTCGCCAACCTTTTTATTTGGAATGCGAAACCAACCACAATCATCTTCAGTGTTGTTGTAAACAAAATTAATATGTCAAAATAATGAGAGCGATAGAGATTCTCAGCTTATGAAATTCAATAATGCTGATGAATGATGGCCCGAGCATGTAATCTATTATGCCAATAATTGAATCAAATTATATTATCTGCTGGTAAACATAGTTATTAAAGGCATCAATCTCATTGGATTGACATGGGAAATTTAGATGGAGGAAGACTGACCACAGTTCTATTTGACAAGGTTTTGTAGATGCTTAGTCTAATCAACAACAACAACAAAGCCTTTCATCCCCAAGAAAGTTGGGGTTGGGGGAAACCCACAAGATTTCGAAACTAACTCATGGTTCTTGCACATGGATAGCTAGCTTCCACGCAATCCTGATAATGGCTAGTTCTTTGGTGATATTCTAATCCTTTAAATCTCTCTTAACGGACTCATCCCATGTCAAGTTTGGTCTACCACGGCTCCTCTTAACATTCTCATCACGCTTTATCGGTCCGCTATGCACTGCCGCTTCCGGAGGCCTGTGTTGTATATGCCCAAACCATCTTAGACGATGTTGGAAAAGCTTCTTTTCGATCGGAGCTACCCCAACTCTCTCCCGTATATCATCATTTTGGACCCGGTCTATTCTTGTGTGGCCACATATCCATCTCAACATGCGCACATCTTTGCTACACCTAACTGTTGGATATGTCGCCTCTTGGTTGGCCAACATTCTGGGTCATACAACATCGCAGGTCGAATCACCGTCTTATAGAACCTGTCTTTTAACTTTTGTGGCACTCTCCTATCACAGAGGACGCCAGAAGTTTGGCGCCACTTCATCCAACCAGTTTTGATTCGATGACTCACATCTTCATCAGTATCACCATCCTTTTGGAGCATAGACCCCAAAGATCGGAATGTGTCTTTCTCAGGTACCACTTGTCCACCAAGGCTAACCTCTGCTTCTTCGTGCCTAGTAGTACTGAAACTGCATCTCATATACTCAGTTTTAGTTCTACCAAGTCCAAACCATAGATATCCCTTGTCGGGATTTTAAGTTTCCGTTTTGTGATGTGCACGCCACGTGACAGCGTGTTAGGTGGATTAGTACCAGTGATAGTCTTTAAACAAATTGAAGAAAAGAATGCGTGTTGCACTAGCTAGCTGATTCATACGTCTATATGTAGTTAAAGTAAATTCATCCGGCTGTATTATGATACTCGACGAGCTCCTCAATCATCATAGGCACCATCTGATTTAGAATAATTAATATTAGTTTGTTTCGTGCGCGGGTAGGCAGGTCGGTGGCGCCACGGCCACCGCGTTGGAGACTAAGTGCCATATCCTGCATGTGTACGTGTGGATTTAATAGAGCCTCAAGCTTATACGGTGCCACATTTTGCAAAAATTTCTCCAAATAAGAAGAGGTTTAATGCGCTAGAGCCGCTAGCCGCAAATAGTTCGCGAGAGCACACGCTATATAGTGTAACTCTATGTGTGTGTTTCTAGCGTTTTAGATGTGTACAAATGCTCTCCTTATAAGGTGGTGTCTATCTCCTTGGCTCAGCGAGGTGGGACTAAAATCTGGCAACCAATGCTGTATCCGGCTACTTCCTTGTTTCCGGCTTTCCGCAGCCACCTGCATGCTGGCTTGGGCCACGTCTTTGACAAACCAAATGGGCCTGCTAGCTCATGTGATTTAATTTGGCTACGCATGCCACTAGTCCATGCATGCATGTCTATTAATATAGAGCAATTTTGTCTTTTCTTCTGGTACGTTGTACAGATGCATGTGCTCCTCACATGCACTTGACTTCAGATTCGTTTTGACCACGACGCCATACAGATTATAATAAGGTTATACTCCGCTCTAAACTTGTTATACTCCTCTCTAAACTTGTCCGCGCACAGCCTTCACCTCTTGCCCGTGCACCGTGCAGTAACGATTTTGAACTGTTTGGGTCTAACTAGGGAGCGTGTTCATTTTCTTCTAGAACGAAACTTTGGACACGGATTTGTGGCTCCTGAGCAGCACTACACTCAATATCCTGTTCGTTGGTCGTTGCTTCCAGATCTGAGCTCAGCAGGTATACGCGTTAAAACTAATGTTGGAAATTCCTTGAATACGTCGTACTAGTTGGGCAATTGTGGGTTAATAAGAGGAACCCCTAGCTCCACTACTAGATATCTCCATATGGCCGAGGGCTAAAATCACGTCGGATATTAAAGTTCACCGTCGGTTAAGCATATATCTGACGGTACACCGTCGGTTATCCCCCGTCGGCGAAGCTCGGTCGGCCATTACCCAAATGGCCGACGGTACCCTCGGCTATTAGTTATATCGACGGTAAGAAGCCGACGGTAGGCCGTCGTCTATGTTTTGGTTAACAGCCGCCCCATGGTGGCTTAAGGGCACCTACAACCGACAGTTCCCCGTCGGTTATGTATTTACTGATGGTAGTTTTATCCCGTCGGCAATCACAATAACCGATGATCAATCTGTCCCGTCAATGATTACTATAGCTGAGAGGATGTCTGTTAATGTCAGTTAGAGCATTGGCCGAGGGTCCAAATAATCCGACATACATTTGGTCCCAAGATCAATCACAATTACTCATCTAGAGACTTGCACGGGTTATCTAATCTAGGAGCACACTGTAAAATTGCACTTCAGAACTGTTGCAATGCGTGAGACTTGGAATCGTAAGATTATTTTCAAACTGTATGTATTTCAACACGATCTCAAAATGCATCACAATCCAAACAAGAGTTATACACAAATCTTATCCATGAAATGAAAAGGAACATAATGTTCTGCCGAATTAACATAAGAAAATTGGCCCAGAAACATCAAACACACATTCCAGCTTGAACTTCATTTACTTGAATGGCCTCTCAGAAGTGTCTTCCCTACACCCCGAGAGATGTCGTTCTCAGCATTGTGATAACCTTACACATTGCCTCCCATTCCCTACAAAATTACAAACTTGTTGTAAGAATGATGTAAACATAAATCATAAGAAGGGACAACAAATGGAAATAATCTTTAAAAAAGGAAAGATATAAGTCCGACAAGTTAAAGAATTATACAAGCCAGAATATATTACTGTTATCAAGACGGAAAATAGAAGTACTGCTACCACTCAACTTAGATTTTGATAAATAGATTCACACATCACAATAGTTCCTATGTTAGACCACAAAACTAGCAGATTATAATCTGAATAGTAAATCATAAAATTGCTTTCTCAATGAGAACTCCGAAAATATACCCTTTTGTCTCATTGTGAAAGTGCCAGAATCAGAAATCACACTCCAACACCTGGCTCAGATACTCCTTTAGTGTGCACAACTGCCATAGCACAAACATGCAGTTACTTGTCAGCATGCAGTATTCTTGTACCAACTTATTCTATTGTATTTTCCTACTTAGAACTAGGTTTACTGAAGCAGCATGTATATCCACGTACCCAAAAGATAAACAGAACAATAATTTTGATATGACATGCTTGAACATAGGAAGCTAACACCAAGGCTATACACGCAATCAATTGCTCATCTCAATTATAAAACAAAATCATCTAACTAGAAAGTAAACCAAGACACGTACACCTCAATTAGAAAAAAGTTGCTTATACAATAGTACCTTTTCGTCCCTCTACTGACTGTACGCATCGGCCCATCCAAGTCCGCCACGCTCAGTTCTCTAAAATTGCAGTAAGCATCAGAAATTAAGTAAAAGATGGAGCAAGCATGATGCTCACGTAGCACGTCTAAGTTAGCAAGACAAGTTACTAGGCACATATCACATCGTCATCGTGATCGCAAACTCTCAGGTGATTAAACACAATTCATCCCAATGACGTATGCTGAAACAGAAAGGGGCCAAAACTGAGGATGTGAGTATGGAAAAAGTCTGACCTCTGGGATCTGTTGCACAAAAAACCACCTTTGGCAGATCTAACTCGGAAAGGATCAATAAAATCAAATATTAGTATGTCTGTTACACAACAAAACCATCTGATCTGAACTGAGAAACCGAAGAAAGAAGCAGGAAGGGCACGACCTGATAGGTGTGGGGAGCTTATAAGGTAGAGGCGGTGGTGCGGGAGCGGTAGATCTTGCCGGAGCAGCCGTGGGAGACGTCGGTGTAGAAGCGCAGCATTTTGTTCCCTTCGCCAGATAAACCGCCGCCGCTGCCTGCGCCAGACGAGTTGACAGTGCGGCCTGGGCGCGGCGAATACCTGCCGTCACGGTGAACTTCGATCGAGATCAGATCGGGGTCGGATGGGTGAGGTGGGGGGAGAGAGAGGAAGGAATGGAGAGGTGGTTTGGTAAACGGAGGATATGGCCAGGTCGAGGGAGAGAAATTAGGGAGGTGGGGTCATGCTCGCTAATAAAGGCAGTTGGAGTCAACACGATGGATCGGGACCAATTCTCTTGGTTGGTTACAAGTTTTTTTTATTGGGTGACTGGTGACAAGTTGTGTTTGGTACCAAAGTGTTTCTAAAGTATTTCAAAAATACAAGCTAAAAAAGTACTTAAAAAATACTCCAATATCTCAGTTAAAAAGGAGTATATCTACAAACGAAATTTCGCGGACATGTACGACAACATTGTCATATTTAGCAAGTATATATATACGTTGTTGGGATCTTTCTAAGCTACAAAAATATGGAACATATGGCGCCATGTACCTGACCAACCACTACTGATACATCACACGGGTGGTACATAATCAAGCTTACCTAATAGTCGTGAGAGCATTTTAGGCAAAACTTCTAAAGGAAAGTATGATATCACTCCAACAAATAACGGTGTGTCTGAATGTAATTATCAACTATTTAATCAAAGCAGTTGACAATTATCTGGAAACAACACTGGGAATTTGCTCGTGCCTAGCCTAGTCGGCCACTAAAACATATCACCGAGTGTCAAACCTTAATCATCGTTTATTACTATCCCCCATCGTCTATCTTCACTAATAACCGAGAGTTACAGATGTACCGTCGGTCATTTATGCATATAGCTGAGCGTTATATTTGGACCGTCGGATATTACATTTCACCGTCGGGAATTAGTTGAGATAGCCGAGAGTTGGTTTTTCCCCGTCGGAGAATTTACTTTACCGTCAGCTGTTGGCGTTATACCCGAGAGTTAGTCGAAAACCGTCGGGCATTGCTACTCCCGTCGGTTATGATGATAATAGCCGACGGCCCGTCGGCTATTAGATTGCACCGTCGGAAATATGGGGATATCTAGTAGTGCTCCCGCGTCGCTCCCGTGAGCGACCGGGAGCCTCCAGCGCGCCGCCACCTCCAGCCCCTCCCCTCCTCTCCTCCCTCCTCGCCGCCGCCGGAGGGCGTCGTCAGGCGAAGCCCGGGCGGCGTCGGCGGCGGCGGGGCGTCCCTTCCCCCTCACGCGGTGGTCGGCGGCGCGGGCCGCGGATCCCGCGGCAGGCGCGGTGTTGCGCGCAGGGCACGGCGGCGCGGTCCCCAGCGGCGGCGCGACGGCGCTGTCCACTCGTGGATGCGTGGCGGATGGCGGCGTGCCCCTTTTGGCGGCGGTCTTGGGCGGCGAGAGACGACCTTCTCATCTTGGTCCCTGTTGTGGTGGTGCGGGGCGTCGCGCGCCAAGGCGGGGTGCGGAGCTCCGGTGGCCGCCATCTCGACAGCGAGCCTCGGGGGACAGCCCTGCCGGGTCCTGTCCGGCCTTTGGAGGTTTGCTGCCCCGGCTGTGCAGCAGCAGCGGCTTTTCCCCGCCTCTCGACGGCGTTGCGGGCGTGCGGAACTTGCCTCTGGCCGCCACGCGGTGGCGCGCATGGGGCGCGTTGATGCGTGATGCAGGGCTGCAGCCCGGAACCACAGTGGTTCTTAGCCTCGGGCAGCCTTCCTCTTCTCTTCACCGACATGGTGCTCGGTGGGGCTTGGGGGATGTGCTGCGTCCGGCAGCCCTGGAGAATCCGATGCCTACTGCTGTTTCTTGACCATGCTGGTCTCCACGAGGTGTGGTGGGCTGCGGTGGTTGTTGGTGGTGGTCGTTTTGCCTTCTTTCTGTAGGTTGCTCATACTCCGGGTGTGAACCCTGCTTCGACTTTGTCGTTGCTGGCGGCAGCGGCGTCCTTGGATGTCGTTTCCTCTCTGGAGGTGTCGTCGTGGAGCTCTTGCACCTACAGCTCTTTGTGGTCTCCGGGTGAAAACCTAGGTTCTGGCTTGCTGGACCGGATGACGGTGTTGTGCCCTTGACAACACACCCTTCTTGCAGGCGTCATCTTGGAGACCCAGAGGAGTGCTTTTGTTGCTGCCTTTTGTCGGGAGCTTTGGGTGGTAGTGGTACGGCTATCTTGGTGCCGACGGTGGTATGTTTCTCTCTCTCGGCTGGCCTTCGCGTGGTCTCGGTCTTGCTGATGTGCTTGTCCAAGAGCCTACCATGGTTGCCGTTGCGGCGTGGAGAGCTTCGTGCTCTTGGTGGCGTCTCGGCTCGCATTTGTTCAATGACGACTCAACTGATGCCCCATACCAGGTAATCGCCTCGACCTCCGTGGCGGAGCTCCCTGTCTAGGTTAGTGCTAGGTGCTAGGCTTGACACTCACCAATGATGGTGGTGGTGCTCCTCAGTTGTGCCTGGGGTTCGAGTCACACGCTGGTGCGGTGTGCTAGGCAGTTTGCCGAGTCTTGGCATTGTGATCCACAACTGCACCCCTCGCGGCATGTGCCTCTCATAGTGGCTCTTGCTGTTCTTTTCTAGTGGTCTTTTTTCTTGTATTTTCTTTGTTCTCTCCTCTGTACCCCCTGTAAAATTGCTATTCTGTTGTAAGAACATGGCCCGCCAGGCTACTTTCGAAAATATAACAAGCGGTGGGGAGCAATCCCCTGTTATTCTCGAAAAAAAAATGCGATACGGTACAGTAACTGTACCGCTCTGCCCAGCTCGGGGTGTATGTAATTAATTTTACCGCCCCACTGTCCGCTATGCAACCGTGCCATACATTGATTTCTATACATTGACCGCTATATGAACTTGTTACATGGGCGCTGATCCCGCTTTGTGCGTAAGATAACTCAGCTCATACACGGTGCTAGTATACAAATCCCCAGCTAGGAAAATAAATAAATTTAATTAGAACCTTTGGTAATCGCCCTCGTTAGTGTGGCAGGGTTGAAGCACGCTAAGCCGATTTGACATGCGTGTGGGATTTTTTTTAAATAGTATTCTTTTTAACACTTATTTGATAACTAGCATAGGATTTGAATCAATATCAAAATAGCGCCCTGTCGCCACGGGGATTGCCGAAACCATGCGTTTCATCTTGACAAATGCCGATGCCTTTCGGCGGTAACGCTGCGCTGAAAGTCTCCTTTCAGACTGCTACTTCTTTTTCTTCCTTCTTAATTCTTTCATTAATTGTTTCTTAACCAATATATATGAATTTTATGTGAGTCGACAAGTAGGTTCCATTCCGTGATCAATTTCGAGTTTCGTCACCTCTAATTTGTTAATTTTAGACCAAAATTTGCACAACTATTTAACTATTTTTGTTTCGATGACATATACATATTTTTTGTTCCCCGCAACTTTATGTTGTTATCTTTTCGTTTCGATGACATATACATATTTTTTATCATCTATAGGAAAATACATATATGTTCATCGAAAGAAAAAAGTTACAAGATGAAACTTGTTGGGAAGGGTGAGATACATCTACTCGTGAAGGGCAAACAGTCGACTTCGTTCAGCGAATTTGACAAAAATCATTAAAAAAATGAATATCGGTACAAAATTAAGAAGTTAGACTTGATTGAAAATTGAAACCAAAAATATGAATATCGGTACAAAATTAAGAAGTCGACACGCATAAACTCCATACATATATTATCTCGAATCATGGCACGATTGAGCGACTTTCGTTTAGCGAAAGAATTAAGAAAAAGAAAGCTATTTGTAAGCTACCGTGAGAGACTTTTGGCACGGCTTATGATGAAAGGCCAGTTTCGACACAGGTCAAGACAAAAGGAGTGGTTTCGGCACTACCGTGATCACAGCGCGCTATATATTGCAAATTAAATTAAACCATGTGTTGGTTATCAAATAAATGTTAAGATATTATTTTAATTAAGTCCTTCGAGGCCGCCGTGTTTTTGGTGTGGATGCAACAGAGTGGTTTTGCATTTCCTACAGTCAAACTCATTCCTTATGCTACTGTATACGTGTAATTAAGTCGTCCGTTGTCTGTGTCATGATGGCTTTTTGTAGTAATAAAAAACTTACCATAAAGGTCCACATCCGCCAACAGGAGACATATTTGTTCATGTCAAATCAAACAAATGTAAAAGAGCTATTAACATTTTTCATCCCACAACTTGCGCACCCGATACGATTTCATCCCACTTCTTGTAATTTGAACACCAGGGATCCCACAACTTGTGTGTGACATTTTAGTCCAATGTGCCACGTTGGCCGCCACGTGGGATTATTAAAATTAAAATTTGTTACGAAAGGTTTGCAAACAAGTCCTTTTAGTAAAATTAAATTGCGTCGAGGTCCTTTTTTGCTGCGCCTGGGACGGCCGTTTTAACGGCAAGGGATCCCGCTGATTCCGTTAAGTCCACTTCGAGCTCGCCGCGCTTTGTTCGTACCAGCGCGACTTCGAGGGCGCCGCGCGACGGCGAGGGCGAGGGCGTCGTCGAGGGCGAGGGCGACCGCCGGCGATGCGGTGCCGCAACTACAACGACGAGACGCCGCCGTATGGTACGTCTTTTTGCTCTCCCTCGCGTCGGTTCTGACCTCGCCCTGCGCCCTGCTTCGCCGCCGTATTGGGCGGGTAATCCTGGGCGTATCGCGGAGATTTAGTGGATAAAATCTTGCGGGAACTCGATAAGGTAGATGCTGCAATGCTTTAGGTAGGTTTTTAGCCTCCAATTCGACGAACTCATGAGCGCCCTGTTCCCGCTTCCGCTGTGATCGAAACCGCACATGTTCATCCAAAATTGATGCGGATACTTTGGAAAAGGGGGTTCTTTTACCCCTGTATATGTTCCTGGACGTTGTTTGCAGCCATTGATGCTCGAATTCTTGTTAAATTTTGAAAATTTTCGGAAATTAGCATATGTACAGTAACTGAATATGTGTTGGACAGACTGAATGTTACAGTTTAGTGCTTACCTGTTCATAATTGTGTCCTGTTTTGCTTGCAGTGTTGAGTGGAGAATTCACCAATAACTTCACAGTAGAAGTTGTGCACAATGGCTTTTTCTGTGGTACTGAAGAGATGCTGGATTATGTGAGTGCAACAAGTGATAATTTTGACTACTGCACTACTGACACTTGGTCACTGAGATGGATCGATGAGATTTTGAGAATTCTTGGTTTGGAAAGAAATGGGAGGCTCCATGTTTACTGGTTACTGCCTGGCATGGAAATTCAGAATGGATTAGTTCTTGTTGACAGCTATGCTCATATTGCAGCAATGATCAAAGCTAGCAGGGTACATAAGACACTTGTCTTATATGTTGACCACACCAATTTTCTTCAGAGGATTAGGCCACAATTCATAGCAACTCTGCCTGGCTTGCCTTCTACAATTTTCAAGTGCTGTGACAGTACTAGCAAGGGCATCAACTTCAAGTGCTCAGACAAGTTAGCAATGCAGAACAGGAAACTGAGGCAGAAATAGAAACTGAACAAGTTAGTACTGCAGAACAGGAAACTGAGGCAGAAATAGAAACTGAACAAGTTAGTACTGCAGAACAGGAAATTGTGGCAGACAGAAACAAATAGTGATTTTGAGTTATATGATAGTGACTTCGATGTTGAGGATGGTGACGATGACCTGTTTTCAGCTAATGTGGACATGGCTTTGAATGACAACAATGAGCAACTAGTCTGTGACAAACATGAAGATGATGCTGCCCTTGATGATGATGCTCTACAGTTGCAAGAAGGAGACAAATTACAGTTGCAGAAGCACTTCAAGTCATTTAATCCCGAGGTGGATATGGAAAATCCAACATTCAGACTTGGTATGGTGTTCAGTGGTGTCGAGGAGGTGAGGACTGCATTGAGAACTTATGGTATCAAGAATAGGGTTACAGTAAAGAAGGTAAGGAATGAGAAAAGAAGGGTGGAAGCAGTTTGTGATGATGGATGTACTTGGATGTTCAAATCAGCACTTGACAGAAGAAGAATAGGAGGCTTTGTAGTAACTCAATATGAAGCCAATCACACTTGTGAGGCAGGCTGGCCAATTAAAGCCATGACAACAAAATTACTTGCAGAGAAGTTCATGCATGAGTTCAGGGACAACCAGAAACTTGATTTGGGTGGCTTTGCTGCAAAGGTGATCAGGGAATTTGCCATGTGTCCTCCCAGGTGGAAGCTGAACAGAGCAAGAAATGCTGCACTGCTATGTATTCATGGTGATGAGGAAGCCCAGTTCAGTCTTCTAATGGATTATGGCCAAGAGCTAAGGAGGAGCAACCCTGGGTCTAAATTTGCCCTGACAACTAATTCAGTGCATGATCCTGGTAGCCCAAACCCTAAGCAGCATTTGGCTACTCTTTATTGGAGTTATGATGCTTGCAAAAGAGGTTTCCTTGCTGGTTGTAGGCCTGTGATATTCATAGATGGTTGTCACATTAAAACAAGGTACAAAGGAGTGTTGTTGACAGCAGTTGGAATTGATCCAAATGACTGCATTTACCCTGTTGCCTTTGGGTTGGTCGAGGTGGAGTGCACAAGTTCCTGGGAGTGGTTCCTCAACAACTTAAGAGATGATCTGCACATAACTAACACATCCCCCTGGACACTTGTTAGTGACAAACAAAAGGGACTAATAAATGCAGTTCATAACATCTTTCCAGATGCAGAACATAGATTTTGTGTCAGGCATTTGCTTCAGAATTTTCAGAGGGCAGGGCATAGAGGAGAGACACTAAAGAATGACTTGTGGGCCATTGCCAGGTCAACACACCTTCCAAAGTGGCAGAAGAGCGTTGACAAGATGCAAGCTGACAGTGTTCCTGCTTATGAATGGATTTCAGAGCTTGTGCCTAACACTTGGATAAAGGCATTCTTCAGTGAATTTCCCAAATGTGATGTGATTTTGAACAACCACTCAGAGGTGTTCAACAGGTATAAATCATTTTATTTTATACTGCATTTTCTGTTCCTACATTATTTGAAAAAAGCATGCTGTAACACATATTTTTCACATGAAACAGCTATATACTAGATGCCAGGGAAGTGCCTGTCCTTTCTATGTTGGAAACTATATTCTACAAGCTTATGAAAAGAATTGAATCCAAGCAGAGAGAAAGTGAGAAGTGGTCCTCAAGAATTTGTCCAAAGATCAAGAAGAAAATGGACAAGTTTTTAGAATGGAGTAAGAACTGCATCGTCACACCTGCAGGTAACTATAGATATGCAGTAAAAAGCCATGAGTGGGAGCAGGACTATGTGGTTGATATGCAGAAGAGAACTTGTGACTGCAAGAGGTGGCAACTTAGTGGTATTCCATGCCACCATGTAATAGCATGCTGTAGTAAGGACAGAATCAATCCAGAAAACCTAGTTCATAGCTGCTATAGTGTTGGCACATTCAACAATGCGTATGCATACAACTTGACACCACTAAGAGGCAGAGTGTTTTGGGAGAAAACAAATTCAGTCACTATCCACCCACCTCTCTACACCAAAGTAATGGGCAGGCCAAAGAAAAACAGGAAGAAAGCACCTGAGGAGAAACTGAAGAAGGGGGTTTCAGTGTTTACCAAAGCAGGGGTGTCCATTCACTGCTCCATCTGTGGAATAGCTGGCCATAACAGCAAGGGTCATGCCAAATATGTTCATAACCTGCAGCAACAACAACAGACACAACTGCCAGAGACACACATTGTAGGAGATGATGGTGAAATTGACATTCCAGATTTGCTTAAGGTATTTTATGCTGTACCATAAATTTTTATGCTACATTAGTTCCATTATGTTTCACATTCCAGAATTTTTATGCTGTACCAGAAATTTTTATGCTACATTAGTTTCATTATGTTTCACATTATGCTATATTTTACTTGTGCAGCATATTATACCACATAAACCTGAACCCAGACTTGATCCTACCAATATGGTTAACAGCATGGTGCATATCATGCAGAAGGAGGTAAACAACTATATTACTTGTATGATGTCAGTATTTAATATATGAAACAAAATGTACTCAGCAAAGAACTAACATGTACATGCTTCTACTTTGCCAGCTAACAGAAAATGTGCCAATGGAGAGGGTCCTTGGGCCTTTACCTGAAAATGCTTTTGTGGTTGCTGCTAGAGATAGCATTCCACAGTCCAGAGCAAGAGTGACAACAGCTTCAAACAGAGGCAATCTGAGGGGCAGAGGTAGAGGAAGGTCCAGTGCCAGATCAAAAGCAGGAAAAGACCAAGCCAGCAGCAGTAGTGGGAGGAGAAAGGCCACTAAAGACATCCCTGCTGCCAGAGGAAGAAAGACAAGAAGAGTGCCTACAACTACAGCAAATACAGATGAGGTGGTACTAGTGGTGTCTAATGCGAGTGGCACTTTTATTCCAGATCTTAATGCTATATTTCCTAGAGAAGAAGATGCACAAGAGTTCCCACTCAGTCAGAACGCACCACCACCAGCTGATGAAATATAGCTGGCATTTTACCATAATTTTGGCAGTGGCTACATTGATGTAATATATTGGTTGTTTTTGGCAGTGGCATACAATAGTTGTAATCTATTGCTTCTGTGAAACATACATGGAAACAATTTTAATTTTAATTCTGAAGCACAAGGCATGTGCTTTCAATTACTGCTATGTTGATTTTGCAAGTAAATTACTGCTATTTCATTTGAGACACAATTCTGAAGCATAACTTTGCTCTTTATTCCAAATGTGATCATAATTGTGGACTACAATAGCATAAATCACTACATATAACCTCTGATCATCAGTGCAACAATACAATAAAGCACTAAACTACTAGCTACCACAGCCATCATCACTAATTCCTTCCTAGCTCTATTTCTTATCTCTTCCCTGTGCTTCTTCTGAACTTTCTTCTTGTCAGCCTTCAATTTCTGAACCTCCAACTCCAATTCACCTATCCTCCCCACCAGCACCGCATTTTCAACTTTGAATTCCCTAATGTTTCTTCTGGAAGCATGGTGAACCTGTCCAGCAAGCACTGTCAGTGTATGCGACGAGCTGATGACTGAATCAGAGCAAGCACATAGAGCAACTTCGTGTGGAGAACAGAGGAAGGAAGCTAACCTGGGCTGGAACTTGCGCCCTTCTTCTTCCTGTCGACGTCGCTGATTGATTCCAGTACACCTCACTGGTCAGCGTCGCCCATGGTTCACGGTCGTCGCTGCTCATCCTGCGGCCGCACCACAAGCCACTGGCGTCCTCTGAATCGAGCGCTGCGTCGCGCCCCGAGCTTGGAGGAGGGCCCATTTGGTCCACCTCCGCCACCACCGCGAAACGTCCTCAGGGTCTCCCGCCACGCCGCCGATTCGTCGCCGCCGCCGCTGCCGCCAGAGAGCTAGGGTTACGGGAATTGGAGAAAAACTAGTCGACGAGTTCATGCAAAATTAAAATAACCCAGGGGGTTATGCGCAAAATTCCTAGTCCATGGCGCGTGCACTCATCCAACGTGGCATACCACGTGTCCACCTCTAATTGGTCATGGACTAAAATGTCTCAACCGTGCAAGTTGTGGGATTCCTGGTGTTCAAAATGCAAGAAGTGGGACTAAATCGATCAACAACGCAAGTTGTGGGACTAAATATGTTAATCACGCAAAATGAACTTTAGAAACGGACTTATGAAAAATCATGACTGTACAAAAATACAAAACTGGAGAAACTTTGATTTAATGGCATGGATGAAATAATAGCCCAGTCTACATGGAAAAAAAAACTAAATGCAACCTTTTTTCCGGGTTGAATCTCGAATGTGTTAGACGAATTGCTAAAAGCATTTCTTTTTATGAATTCTTAATGGGTTTGGTTTAATTTTGTGCATGTGAAAAAGTCATGGATAAGAAAAATGACGGTCTCAACGGTTGTGATGGGGAAAAAATTATGTTTGTGTAAAATGCGTCTTGCTTGTCTCCATGCTACCACCACATGAAGTTTTGAAAAATGCCGAGAGTGATCCGGGCGAACATGGAGACCATTTGAAGCTACGAAAAGTGACCACCAAATTTGACCCATGCCGAGGCACGATGCATATTCGAAATTAGTCAGGCGATTAATTACCTGGAAAGTTTATTGATTTCACGCACTCGTCATTTTGCTAGAGAAATGCACTTGTGATGCAGGCTTCGCGTAACTGATCGTTGCCATTCGCGCCTCCTTTTAGACGACATTGCCTGGATTTCAGAGTTCATGGACTTACTGTATAACGTCTCTGCCGTTCGTTGCACTACGGCGTCAAGCTTCTCGCATACGGCAAACGCTGACGTGTACTGGTAGTATGGAGTAGTTGGCAGGTCGTACACTGACATTAGCTCGCGGAGCAACGAGCTAACCCAGGCACACGTACTGTTTACTTGGCTCAGGATCTTTACACTGTACGTGGACCTCCAGCGTTGTATAACAAAATCAATACAATAATATCCGACAAGAATACGTGTGAGTAGTGCAGAGGCACATGCGTTGCAGCCCTCCGTCTAGTGGTGGATGTCCGGCTGTGATATCCGGAGCACTACTGCTCGGGTGCCACTACGAATTTTCGCGAAACTTTGTGCTACTTGCGTGCATGCATACTCACACTTGCCGGAAGAACAATATTGTGTACGTTCCCCTTTTTTAACTACTATATTGCGTGTAACATGGATCAAAGATGGTGCCAAAATCGTCCGGCTTATCGTCCATCATCAAAATTTCAAGACTAAATAGTTTCCCTTTTTTAATTACGATTTTTATTCTTAAGAATAAGAAAAACACCGTTTTGTGATATCATGGTGACACATAAGAAATGCATGCATGGACTTCTCAAACTCTCTTAGCTAAGAAAAGAATCGGACTCGCACAAGCGTTTTCTTTTCTCTTATGGATCGCATGCATGTACGTACCATAGAGTACGTGCATGTATATACAATTAAACTAGCTAGACTGAACTCTCTTTGGGCTCCGTGTAGAAACTCTCTTGGCCTCTTGATGACCGTGTGCCATGTGTTGCCTAATCGAATGGCAAAAGAATGTCTTGTCCTCAAAAAGATGTGTGAGCGAGGTCCCAAAAATTTAACACCCAAATTTTTGGAGTGGAGAGTGGAGTTAACGACCACCGGCCGGGAAAACCCGAAAAAGGGCAAGAGAACGCTGGAATATCAGTATCCCGCACGGCAACGTGAGCACACATGAAATGTTGGTTAATATCTACCAACTCCCAAATATTTGGAGCTGAGAGTGAATTTAACGACAGGTCGACAAAACGGGCGGGAAAACCCAAAAATGAGAGTGGCCACATGCACTTGCATTGTTTGGAGGATTTGTTTTAACCAAGACGCCATGTACAGAGTGTAACATAGTCATACTTTCAAGCATGGTAAAACTGGACGTATAATCCATTCGTTGTTGATAGTGACCGACACAGAATCCAAGTCGAGCACGGCGAGATGCCGATGGATGGTGGCGAGAAGCTATTTAAGAGTTGTCTAAGCATGTTTAACTTGACAGGAGTTAGAAAGACGGTCATATATTTAGACAGACAAAGAAGAGGCATTCCAAAATTTCTTGTGTTTTACTGTTCATGCGTGCAC
Source organism: Poa pratensis (assembly GCA_947311845.1). Taxonomy (NCBI): domain Eukaryota; kingdom Viridiplantae; phylum Streptophyta; class Magnoliopsida; order Poales; family Poaceae; genus Poa; species Poa pratensis. The sequence continues at coordinate 1,511,157 of CAMZMU010000119.1, read as the reverse complement.
TGCCCTACGACATGCACACCTAGCACAGCCTTCAACTCCCTTCCCCGCGCCGTGCAACAACAGTATAACACGAGTGAATCACCTGAACCTGAATTGTTTGGAGCTAGCTAGTGAGCGTCTGCATCTTCTTCATATGCTAGAACGTAGCTTGGTGCTACGTGCGTGCATGCATACTCACAGTACTTGGCCAGCTCACGAGCTGGTATAGTACTGGTATGCCTGCATATAGTGCATACGATCCACTAGCTCGTTCTTTGGAAACTTGGATTCTTATGCGATCCACCTTCTTGTTAATTAGCTTGATGCTATGCTAGTTGGTTGTCATTCCTTGCGTTTTGCATGTATACCACAGTATCGCACCGACCTGTGCGGATCTAGCTCACAGGTTCAGAGCATGCTGAGGCCGCTAATGAACCACTGGAGCTAGCGCACGAGGGCAAAAGCAGATGAACACAAAATGGCAGCCAGGAGGAAACACGGCATTTTGTCATGATACTTCTCGGTACAGAGCTTATTGTGCACGCTCCAAAATGTGCGAGCCGATTTTGACTGCCCAGGGCAATATAATTGTCACAGATCCTAACTACAGGCAATCCTCTCATAGTAAGCTACAAACAGAAGCGTGGCATCACCATCACGCAGTTCATCCAAGAAACCATAATAAGAATCCCTATATTCAGAGCATCACCATCGAATTCCCACAAGAAACCACACACACATACCAGTATAGCACGGTCCATATCCCACTGCGCGATCCGGCCTGACCACGAGGCGGCATAAGCTAGAGCTGGAGGAATGGAAGAAAACCATTCGCAAGCATCGTTCACAGACCAATCTCGGCAATTTCCGTACAACAGACCGGAATCCATCGCATGAACAAGAAGTAATACTGCACTCCACAGCACGGATCAGAATCACAGAGCAACAACAAATTAAGAGACGAAGCGATTCATCCAGCATATAGATCCACCACAAGGTTGCTGCTACTGCAGGATATATAGCATAGTAATATTCACATCAATAACGGAGACACAGATACACAGTTCATCAGTGTGACTATGTGCTGTTAACTAAACTTAGACACAACCGTAGCTTATTACGCAAACCCTGTTACAAGATTCAGAGCAATAGTTGGCCTTGCATGTAAGTACAGCTCCGGCACTTGAATCACTCGAGTATCCAATTGCATCTGAAGTTAGTACTATATGTCGTACTAGCAGCTGAAAATTAGGTGCGGTATGTCCAGGTTTTAACGGAAGAAACTTGAGCCATTGTAATTTGAACAACAAACTGAAGAGCTGGAAATTTTAGCCGGCCGGCCTGCATGACCCGACCCGCCGCCGCCGCCGCCGAGGAAGCATCATCGGCATTCAGCAAGCAAGGGTTGGATGCAATGGAATGGAATGAAACCGTTGGCATGCAAGAATCATTCACAGAGAACTACCAATCTGTCATGGCCATTTTCGCCGATGGCAAAATCACGGCCCTGGACATGAACAAGAAGTTGCACAGATTAGAATCCCAAGTCAGCCAATTCATCATAGATACTACAACGATGCGTCCAGCAACCAGCATAGACGACATCCACTGCAAGATTACTACTACAGGATAGCAGCATGATGGTGATAGTATTCACATGAACACAACAACAGGCGCATACACACATGCTAATTGAACATGAACAGCAACTAAATCGACAAGATTTATTCGGTCACGGACACCACAACCAGTTCATCAGTCAGATCAACAGCACACGAGACATACAGGACTGGGAGGAGTAAGTCGTAAGCAAGCCGGGGAGGGAGCCGGTCATACGGGCGGGAGTGGCGGCTCCTCCTGCTCGTGGTCCTTCTCCTCGTTGCTGTGGGCGGCGGCGTCGGAGGGGGCGGCATCGAGGAAGAGTGGCCGGTCGTGGGCGTCGTCTTGGTCTTGGTCGTCAAGGTCGTCTTCGGTGGAGAGGTTGATGCAGGAGCAGCGCTCGAGGGAGGCGAAGAAGGCGGAGGTGACGCCTGAGCCGAACCAGCTCGCCCAGCTCTCCATGGCCGGCGTCGGAGGGTCGGCGGAGGGGCGGCGGCGATGGGATCTGCTAGGGTTTGGTTTTCGTCAACGGTTTTTCATCCATCCATTCACCAACGTTTTCCAGCTGTTATAATAATACGATTAATTAACAAGATACTACTATAGATACACCATTGTATTGTACCACATATAAATCGCAAATACCGAAATACACCCAACTGCCTGTAATTTGTTTCGGCGTACGAAAAAGCCTCGCCTTTTTTTCTTTTTGAGTTTAACCTCGCCTTTTTATCGTCCTCGCAGGTTCGCCGCTCTCTTATTGTCATGGCCATGCGCCGTCTCGCTTCCCGCTCATTCTCTCTTTCATTCCCCAATGTTTTGTCGGTAGTCGGCACCCGGATCATTTTCCCCTCGATTCAACCATAGATATCCCATACTCGATCCAACTTCTCTCTCAACTGTGGCTCTTTGCTTCTCCTTATCAATTACCACCTGATAATATTGAAAAGCGGATTAACTACAATTTTAGGTGCTAAAACAAAAAAAAATTACTTGTTTGGTTTTTAACTGAGAAGCATGTCACCTGATGGTATATAGATTTGTTTTTTAAAGCGGTGTATAGAACTTATTTTTGTTGGTCATACTACTCTTTTATGTTTGAAAAGTATATTGTTGGCACATGTCATTTTAGTGTTCCCATGCGATGACCTCTTGTTCAAGGTTGACGTGATCTTAGTGTAGATCAAGTTTGCTCTACAACATCATCTTGCACAAGATTATGTCGCTAATATTGAAACATGTAAGAATGTACGCAAAAATTCAAATTAGTCAAAAGGACTACAAAAAGGAAGTTTGGTAGGGTGTTATTTAACGCGACAACGGATGAACAATTGGCGAGTGAGCTCGAAAAAATTCAGTAAAATAAAAAACTGACAAGAGGGAACAAGTTATAATATAGCAAGGATATTTCTCCTTAGAATTTGCAAGATTTGCAAGATCACATATGTTGCACGTACTTGCTATAGCATGGAAAGGAGTGTTGTCAGAGAATGCAAAAGCCCTAATTAAGCACCGCCTCTACAAGGCGACCTTATTAGGTGCAACAAGTCACGAAACTTCCATGCATAAAGCAGATGGAAAACTGAGTAACTGACTTGAGAAATATCCCGGTTCGTATAACTTAATATATTCATAAACCAATGAGTTTGAGATATGGTCTTTTTTAATATTTTGAAGCCATCAGCTCCGTCGCCGGCCTCGACCCGGCCACGGACCTCGGCCAGCGGCCCACGCTCGATCCGGAGTTTGACATCACCCTCGGCGTCGCGTCCCACAAGCGCTGGGCCGGCGAGTGCGCCGAGCCCGGCATGTACGTGGAGGTGTCCTACCGAGGCGTCTCCCTCGCTTCCAGCGTGACCACGGTGGACCGGATCTGCGCCAGGGGCACCGGCGTGGTCGTGCCAGGGTCCGTGCTCGATAGCCTCGCGGGGGACCTGCGCCGCAGTGCGCAGGTTTTTGACGTCGCGCTCCGGGAACGCAGCGCTCCGACTTGCCATGCAGCCCGAGGCGGGTCGGCGATGCCGTTGCCTTGTGTTAATATTATTCCCGAGGCCGAGTGTAATATCAGTGTTTTTCTATGAGTGATAAAGTGCAATTTCATTTGAACAATGTCTTATCTATGATTTGGTATTTAGCAAGCTGTCTCAGATTTTGATCCGAAAGTTTTTTTTTTGATATTTCGTGTCTTGAAATTCAAGTAATAAACTCTGATCTTTCGAATATGATGTTTCATATACAGGGGTGCTGTCTTTTGAAAACTGTACACATGCATTGACGTGCAGTAGGCTCCTCTAGTGATTTTTATTGCATCCCTTCGCTTATTCTGAACCTCCAAGTCTCTCTAGATGAGCCACCAGGTTTATCATATATCGTTTGCTCCAGAATAGTAGCACGAAATCTTGTTGTAGCTGGCATCGGATGCTTCGAAACGGAAAATCTTACTCCTTTTATAACATATGATGTTTCATATATGCTTTGATCTTTCTGGATGAAAGTCCGTACGTAAAGATCCATGCATCATAAATCGAACAACATTTTAATTACGGTATACCTTATTTAACAGTGTGACAACACGTGCAAACGTCTGTACGTAGTTAAAGTAAATTCATCCGGCCGTATGATACTCGACGAGCTCCTCGGTCATCATGGGCACCATCTGATTTAGTGTAATTAATATTAGTTTCTTCATTCAACATGGGATGTAGCTAAAATTAATTGTATAGTGTTTCTAACGAATGAAAGTGGCATGCATGGGGAATCAGTTCGTAACCTCCATCTCTCTACAATTTTTTGTCGCCACCTTTTCTCTCTGAAAATATGGACGCTGCATACACTAGTAGAAAAAGGACCTTTCGTCCGGAGTCCTGTTTGCCATTAGCCCCGGTTCAGGCAAAAACCGGGACCAGTGCCAGGCACTGGTCCCGGTTCGATTTGCCAGGGCCCCGTGGGGCATTGGTCCCGGTTCGGTTGGGGGCATTGGTCCCGGTTCTTGGCAAGAACCGGGACCAAAGCTCCAGAGCCAGCCACGTGGCGTGGCGCGGAGCTTTGGTCCCGGTTCTTACCAAGAACCGGGACCAATACCTCCCCTGCCTATATATAACCCCCACCCCCCTCTTCTCTCCTCTGTTTTTTTTTCTGGTTGGATTGGTGGGAAGTGGGTGCTAGTTTTTTTTTCTTTGCCACGCACAAGATGTGTTCGATGAAATGCCCGAGCCACACTTAAGTTCGCACAAGATGATATCCTCGGCCGAGGTTAGCAACTATATCCTTTTCATCTGTAATTGATACAGAAATATTGCACGTGTCGATGTACGGTGGTCATTTCACTATTCAAGATGTTATTGTAATGGTATTTGATAAACTTAATTATATATATGATGCAGATGGATGCACGGATGCGATGGATGTACGGCGAACGACGCAGTTCCGAGTTTATTGCAGGCCTGCATAAATTTCTCGATGTGGCTGAGGCAAACAAAGTGAATAATTTTATGCCTTGTCCATGTGAGAAGTGTCGGAACGTCAGGGAGTACTCTGACCCGAGAACCATTCAAGACCACGTGATTCGGAAAGGTTTCATGCCCAGCTATAATTGTTGGACCAAGCACGGAGAAAGAGGGGTTACGATGGAAGACAATGAAGAAGAGGAGGATGATGACAACTATCCTATGTTCCCTGAGGAATGCGGTGATACTGTATGGAAGACGTTGAAGAAGAAAGAGGTGAACATCGGGCATCAGATGAGCCCGCTGATGGTCTTGGTGGGGTCATTTCTGATGCAAAGCGAGAATGCGATACAGAAAAGGAGAAGCTAAAGTTGGAGGCCATGCTTGAGGATCACAAAAAGTTGCTGTACCCAAACTGCGAAGATGGCAGCACAAAGCTCGGTACCACACTGGAACTGCTGAAATGGAAGGCAGAGACTGGTTGTTCTGACAAGGGATTTGAGAAGTTACTGAAAATAATGAAGCCGAAGCTTCCAAAGGATAACGAATTGCCCGAGACTACATACGAAGCAAAGAAGGCTATCTGCCCTCTAGGATTAGATGTGCAGAAGATACATGCATGCATTAATGACTGCATCCTGTACCGCGGTGAGTACGAGAACATGGATAAATGCCCGGTATGCAATGCACTGCGGTACAAGATAAGACAAGATGACCCTGGTGATGTTGAGGCGATGACGAGCCCCCCCGGAAGAGGGTTCCTGCTAAGGTGATGTGGTATGCTCCTATAATACCACGGTTGAAACGTCTGTTCAGAAACAAAGAGCATGCCAGGTTGTTGCGATGGCACAAAGAAGAGCGTAAGAAAGACGGGAAGTTGAGACACCCCGCCGATGGGTCCCAGTGGAGAAAAATCGACAGAGAGTTCCCGACATTTTCAGATGACGCAAGGAACTTAAGATTTGGTCTAAGTACAGATGGCTTTAATCCTTTTGGGGAGCAGAGCTCCAGTCATAGCACTTGGCCCGTGACTCTATGTATCTACAACCTTCCTCCTTGGTTGTGCATGAAGCGGAAGTTCATTATGATGCCAGTGCTCATCCAAGGCCCGAAGCAACCCGGCAACGACATTGATGTGTACCTAAGGCCATTAGTTGATGAACTTTTGCAGTTGTGGTCCGAACCAGGTGTACGTGTGTGGGATGAGCACAAACAACAGGAATTTGACCTACGAGCGTTGCTGTTCGTAACCATCAATGATTGGCCTGCTCTTAGTAACATTTCAGGACAGTCAAACAAGGGATACAATGCATGCACGCACTGTTTAGATAAGACTGAAAGTATACATTTGGGAAACAAGAATGTGTACCTGGGGCATCGTCGATTTCTTCCGAACAGTCATGCCGTAAGAAAGCCCGGCAAGCATTTCAACGGTGAGGCAGATCGCCGGAAGAAGCCTAACCTCCCTGATGGTGATGTTATATATGACATGGTCAAGGATTTAGAAGTAATCTTTGGAAAGGGTCCTGGCAGTCTATCTGTTCCGAATGACGCTGACAACCACGTACCCATATGGAAGAAGTGCTCTATATTCTGGGAGCTACCCTATTGGAAAGTCCTAGAGGTCCGGTCTTCAATCGACGTGATGCACGTGACGAAGAATCTTTGCGTGAACCTGCTAGGCTTCCTGGGCGTGTATGGGAAGACAAAAGATACACCGGAAGCACGGGCAGACCAGCAACGTATGAAAGACCCATACAACAAGCAGACGGATAAAGGGCGTCAATACTTAAGCAGCTACGCTCTTACCAAAGCAGAGAAGGAAATCTTTTTTGAATGCCTGAGCAGTATCAAGGGAATAATAAATATGGCAGAAAAAATTCCAGAACCTGAAGTCTCATGATTGCCACGTGATTATGACGCAGTTGCTTCCGGTTGCATTGAGGGGGCTTCTACCGGAAAATGTTCGAGTACCCATTGTGAAGCTATGTGCATTCCTCAATGCAATATCTCAGAAGGTCATCGATCCAGTAACTCTACCAAGTTTACAGAAGGCTGTGGTCCAATGTCTTGTCAGCTTCGAGTTGGTGTTCCCCCCATCATTCTTCAATATTATGACGCATCTCCTGGTTCACCTAGTCGACGAGATTGCCATTCTCGGTCCTGTATTTCTACACAATATGTTCCCCTTCGAGAGGTTCATGGGAGTCTTGAAGAAATATGTTCATAACCGTGCTAGGCCAGAAGGAAGCATCTCAAGGGGCTATGGAACAGAAGAGGTCATTGAGTTCTGTGTTGACTTTATTCCTGACCTTAAGCCGATTGGTGTTCCTGAATCGCGGCATGAGGGGAGACTGAGTGGAAAAGGCACGCTAGGAAAGAAAGCACTGATATGTAGGGACGGGCATTCTTTAACTCAAGCACACTACACAGTTCTACAAAGTTCCACCTTCGTGGCTCCGTATATCGAGGAACACAAGAATTATGTACGCTCCAAGAACCCGGGGAAGGATGACTCCTGGATTAAAGAAAAACACATGGAGACCTTCGGCAGTTGGTTGCGATTACAGCTCATGAATGACACCACTGTCGGAGATCAGCTCTACTTGTTGGCCGCGTCACCATCTTCGACTGTATTGAATTTCCAAGGGTACGAGATAAATGGGAATACATTTTACACGATCGCCCAAGATAAAAAGAGCACCAACCAGAACAGTGGTGTCCGCTTTGATGCAACAAACGACGATGGGCAAAAGGACACATACTATGGTCGCATAGAGGAGATATGGGAACTTGACTATGGACCTACTTTTAAGGTCCCTTTGTTTCGGTGCAGTTGGGTCAACATGAATGGAGAAGGGATAAAGGTAGACCAGCTGTACGGGATGACAACAGTGGATCTCAAGAATCTTGGTTGTTACAAGAACGAACCATTCGTCCTAGCCAATGATGTGGCTCAGGTTTTCTATGTGAAGGACATGTCCTCCAGACCGAAAAAAAGAAAAAACAAGCAAACGAATACATCAGACGATGAGCCAAAGCGTCACGTAGTTCTTTCAGGGAAAAGAAACATCGTGGGAGTCGAGGACAAGACAGACATGTCAGCAGATTATGATAAGTTTGATGAAATTCCGCCCTTCACAGTGAGAACTGACCCAAGCATCCCGTTAAATAATGAAGATGCTCCATGGTTACGGCTGAAGCGATGTAAATCAATGTAATGTATTAAACCTTTATGTGATGTGTAGTAATGTATTAAACCTTTATGTGGTGAAAACCATAATACACGAAATGGGAGTTTCCATCTAGAAGAAATGGGTTATATCACATGTGAGTTTTCTTTTTTTTTTCTGTTAATTAATTGCATGACGACCGGTGAAACACGCGTGGTAGGTGGTTGTCGGCTCCCACACCTCCCGTGGGAACCTCTCAAACCTCAGCTTCGACCGTCCAAACACAGTTCCCCCTGCATACAGCCCGACGGTGGCTCGTGAGTTTGAGCGCCACTTCGATCCAAGCAGCGGTAAGACGTCTCTGATGATCTACAACCGTCCGGCAAGACGTCTCTGATGATCTGCAACCGTTTGGAACGGTCGCAGGTCATCAGAGACGTCTTGCCACTGGTTGCCCAAAGATGCCTCTCCGAGTGACGCTGGAATGTTTTGTGTTTGAGCGCCACTTCGATCCAAGCAGCGGCAAGACGTCTCTGATGATCTACAACCATCCGGCAACACATCTCTGATGATCTGCAACCGTTTGGAACGGTCGCAGGTCATCAGAGACGTCTTGCCGCTGGTTGCCCAAAGATGCCTCTCCGAGTGACGCTGGAATGTTTTGTGTGAGTGAGTAACCTGTCTGAGAGGGCGGCTATATATAGGGTACGTGTGCTTCTTTAGTCCCGGTTGGTAACACCAACCGGGTCATGTGGCTCACGAAGTGGTCGTGATACTGCTGATCCAACATCTCACAATCCTCAAAAGAAACACACCCCTGATCCAACGTCTCACAAGCGCTTGAAAGAAACACACGATCCGTGTGCTTCTTTAGTCCCGGTTGGTAACACCAACCGGGTCATGTGGCTCACGAAGTGGTCGTGATACTGCTGATCCAACAGCTCACAATCCCTCAAAAGAAACACACCCCTGATCCAACGGTTCACAAGCACTTGAAAGAAACACACAATCCGTGTGCTTCTTTAGACCGGGACTAAAGACGGGCTTTGCGGTCACGACACGTGTTCTCCCCCAGCGCTTCCCTGGGCACGTGTCCTCCCCCAGCGCTGCCCTGGAGGTCTTTATATATTGTCGCCGACGGGGTAAACCCTAATCCACCATTCCTAGCCATGAACGCATCGTCTCCACGAGATGGATCCACCACGCCCGCCGCAGCGCCTTCTGGACGAGGTCGAGCGTGCTCGGCAGAGCGCGCTTGGGCGCAACCGCAGGAGTCTATCCCGCCGTATGCCCACGAGCCCGACGTGGAGAATAATGTTGGTGATGTTGGATCAGGGGTGTGTTTCTTTCAAGCGCTTGTGAGACGTTGTATCATGTGTAATAATGTATTAAACCTTTTATGTAATGCATTAAGATAAATGAATTAATAATTTTTATCTGCTTTCTTCTGCATTTTACAACACCAAACATTCATCTTACAAATATAGGTTTACTGAAATTGTTCTGCATTTACTTCTGCTTACGGATTATTTGTCGAATTTCGACTTACGGATTAAAAGATATGAATTTATCCATATTAAATTGAAAATGACAATAATAATGTAAAATTGATTTTGGATTATTTATACAAATTCAAACACTTTTCACGTTGAAATTTTGTCAATTCAAAATATGCAATAAAGTTAATATTTTTTAATTGAAAATGGTAAAATGGTTAATAGTTTGTATAGTTAGAATAATTATTTCAGAAAACAGAAAATGGTTTTGGATTATTTATTCAAATTTAAACACTTTTCATGTTGAAAGTCTTTTCAGATTCAAAACCATTTGAAATTCATATTCAAACACCTAAATAAGAAAAAAAAGGCGGGAACAACATTTCAGAACTGAAAAGTTCGAAATAATTTTGAAAAAGGACTCTTTGGTCCCGGTTGCTGGAAAGAACCGGGACCAAAGAGTCCATGGGCGCGCCACTGGATCTGGCATTAAATGACCCACTCTTTGGTCCCAGTTGCTGGAAAGAACCGGGACCAAAGAGGCATTGGTCCCGGTTCGTTCCAGCAACCGGGACTAATAACCCCCTACTACTTGACCGCTTCCCCTTCTCCTTCCCCGTTTCATTCGCAGAAAACGCCTAAGTCCCCGGAGAAGCGATGGAGCGAAATTGCGCCGTCAGGCTGCCCGACCTCGCCGTCGACGCTCCCTCGACGCCGGCACCCTCGACGCCCGCGCCGCCGCACCCTCGACGCCCGTGCTCTCTATCTCTCTCCCGGTGAAACCCTAGCCGCACGGCCGCCGCGCCACCGCAGTTCGAGCTTGATTCCGGTCGTCTTCGACCTCGCCTCACCTCGCCGACCATCTCTACAGCTTCCTGGTGAGCTCGCGGTCCTCGTGGACCTTCTCTCCCTCTCTATTGCGCTCTGTTTCGTCCTCGCGTCGATGTCCGCCGCCGTCCGCCGCAAACCGTCGTCGCCGGTGGTGCTCCGGCGACCATTTGGTCATGGTGCCGCCCACGAACCACTCCCCATGCACGTGCGCGTGCAACACGCCCAGTCGCGCGTGCCCGCTCGCCCTCCTCCGGCGAGACTCGCCGGAGCAGAGCCGCCGTGGGTGCTCCTGTGTCTTTGACATGTGGGCCCCAGCTGTCAGCCTTTTATTCTTTTCCTAAAATGAGTTTGGAAATTATTAAATCTCTGACAGGTGGGACCCAGCTTAATTAATAAATGCCAGAAAATGATTTAAACTTGTAAAATCAATATCTTTTAATCTGTTTATCAGAAAAATATGAATAATATATCCAAATGCACAGAAAAATAAATGCTAGCTATTTATGTCAAAATACAAACATTTTGGAACATTTCAATTTGGTGAATATTTGGAAATAACTTCAATGCATTTCCTTTAGTTATGGAGCTAATTTAAATAAGTGTTTATATTTGAAATTTGACTTCTATTAACATCTAAAATATGTTTTAGAGCTCCATGTTAATGCATTAAATTGGTCATGCATGATTGAACAATTTTAAATTAGAAGAACTAAAATACCTTCTTATATTAAATATGGAATTTGTGGAAATGATTTTATTAGTCATTGCAATTCCATTTAAATTGACCTACATGACCTAGGATGTATCTTGACATATGGAACAAGTTACCCAACTAAAGTTTTGTGCATTGTTCTTAATTTGCAGAAACTATGGAACGAGACGAAGATCAGGAAAATATCCTCCAGGATATAATCCGCGGGCCGGAAGATATTGTCGATGTCACCACGGAGTTTTTGAACAACTCCGGTGAGGGAGATGAGTCTCTCAACCGAAGAGACGGCTCCGGTGAGGTAGAACCCGACGGCCGGGGTGAGGGAGAAGTCAGCGAGGGAGAAGCCGACGAGGGAGAAGCCGAAGGCTCCGGTGGAACATTAAACTCCGGCGAGGTGCATATACATATATTAATGAAGCCGAAGATTGTATTAATTAAGTCTCTGATGTCTATATACATATATTAACGCTCTTTCTTCTTTTAGCCCTCCGGATCGAGCAAATCTTCTGTAAGGACAAAACGAGGCCCAGCCAAAAAGTTGGGCGACCAAGAAAGGTACACGATCGAAAGAGTCGCTGAAGACGGCACACCGACTGCTCCCCCTGGTGTTAAAAATAAAATGGTAAAGCAATGCGGAGTTCTTGTTAGGGACTTCATCCCGATCACCGTTCGAGAATGGCATCGGCCAAACGAGAAAGGACAGCTATATGTCAGCGATGAGGGCAAAGAAAGACTTTGGAGAAAGCTCATGGTTAATTTCACCCTGCCGGCGCCAGAGGTGGATTCAGATGAGGAGGATCCAGATGAGGCAGAAAAGATTGCCCGGAAAATCATGGAGCAAAAAGTCAAGGACTGGGCACTTAAGAAGATGGCCGAGCTATTCAAGAACTGGAAGAAAAGATTGAACAAACTGTTTGTCAAGAAAAATAAGACTCCAGACTTCGATAAAGGGTATGAGAAGATAAAGGACTACTGGGAAGAATTTGTGGCGTACAAGAAATCAGAGGAAGCTCTGGAAAAGTCTGCAAAAAATGCGGCAAATGCTGCTCTAAAGATGTACCACCATACTATGGGGCCTGGTGGCTACGCTGGTAGCATGCCTAAGTGGGAGAAACTTGAGGCGGACCTGCTGGCTAATGGGATCACTCCAGAGCCACTCAAGTGGATCGAACGGGCAAGAAATTGGTTTTACGGGCATGGGGGCACGTTGGACGCAGAAGGGAAGTGCATATATAACAGAAGACACAAAGATAATCCCCTACTACCCATCCAAGAAATTAGAAATGCAGTAAAGGATGTTGAAGAGGGACGGTTCATTCCCGATAGAGAGGATGACGAGCTCACACGCGCCCTTGGGAATAAGGAACACGACGGACGGTTACGAGGCGTACCTGGCTCCAAGCCCAAGACAATTGCGATTCCCGAGCACAGGAAGAAATTTCCTGATAGAAGCCATCAGAGGAGAAAGGAAAGGGAGGCAATGGAAGCACGCGCTGCTGCAGACCGGCTGCTTAATATAGAAGAAGAATTAAAGGCAGAAGGAACAAATTGCCGTGCTTAGCCAGCAAGGTACTAGCGGCCAATCTCAACGGCACATGGTAGAAGCTGCATGCGATGGTACCGGTGGCCCATCGAATCGGAAAAGCAGCGTGGCTTCCACGGAGCTCCAGGATGGTAATGATGATGCAGTGGCTCCACTTCGTCGCTACCCAGTGGATGATATCACGGAGAGCACACCTTGTGAGATGCATGTGAAAGTTTTTAACTTAACCGTGAAGGTGGCGGTCGGCTATGTCGTACCAATTGGACCTAATCCAACTTACCATTTCTCTCCGGTTCCAAATGGCTACGCTGTTGTCGCGGTGGATGAAGTGATGAAAGATTATGAGGAGCTGAAGCTGCAACACCCTGCAGGTGAAGATGGGGAGGTGCTTGAACTTGGAGAAGCCAAGAAAGCGACCATTCTATGGCCAAAGGAATTCATCGTGCTTCCGAACTGGCAGCCAAGGCCATCGACTCCTCACCAGTCTCCAGCGCAACAGTCCTCTTCACCGCCTCAGCATTCTCCAGCGCAACAGTCCTCTTCACCGCCTCACCAGTCTCCAGCGCAGCCGTCTCCGCCGCCGCGTCAGCCGTTTCCGCCCACCGCTCGTACTATGAGGGGTAAGCGATCACCGAAACGTAAAAGGTCGCCCCTCCCAACAGTACCTCATAAGAATCTTCCCATTAGACCTTATGACAGGACTGTAGCGGAAAACGCCGCGGAGGTGGCTGCCTACAATAAGGCTTTTTTTGCACCAAAAAAGCCCGAGCAGAAGCCGGTATACGATGAAAAATCCAAAAAGTGGAGAAAGTCCTTCCTTGAGCAGCCATCCCAGATATCGATGAATCTGCCATCTGACTATGGTCGTGAACTTACTAAGCTAGCACGTGCCCAGTCTGAGCAGAACAAGGGAAGAAGTGCAAAAAGCGGGAAACAAATTGCCCAGCTCGGACAGCAGAAAAATCAATCGGTCCCCCCGCTCATAGTGTGTTCCGATGTCGACAAGGACTTCAGAGTCGCTATGGATAAGACCTGGAATTATTGGACCCCAGAGCCATAGCTGCTGCTAAAGAACTTGGTGTCACTGTATCTCAGGCCAAGGAACAGGCTACCGCCTTGGGTATGAGCCTTGGTCAACTTTTAGGCTATGAACATGCGCCAATGTTAGAGATGGCACGGAAATATGTCCAAGGGGAGCCTATGGTCAGTAATGAGGAGATGACGGGTCTATCAACACATATGCGAAATCTGCATACCTGGTACCTGGTGCACACATCAAAGAAGGACGCGAAAGAGTGGTTTCCGCTGGACGTTAGAGTGGAGCATTTCTTCAAACGTTACACTATACAGGTTCAACTGACTGAACTGTTCCAGTTATTCCAAAAGCGCGCCCTCGACAAATCTATCCTCTCTTGCTATTGTCTGTAAGTGATTTATTTTCGTAATTAAGTCTCTAGCTCAGCTCGTTCATTGCCTGTATTATATTATCCTGCCTATATATATATCCTTTTGTACGCTATTATGCAGAATGAAGATGCTGGAATGCAAAAGATCTAAAGTTTTTGAGGTTGGGTTCGTTGACCCATATATCGTGAATTCACATACGTTAGTCAATCACCCCAAAGACGTGGAGCATGACCTGACCACCTTTTTAACCATGCAACATTTCTGTACGGAAATACTATTTCCTTACAACTTCAGGTGAGTGTTTCTGTCTTGTACATATTTTTATTTGGCTTTCTCGATGTTAAGTGTAATTGATGAGCTATGCATGTCTGCTTTATGTAAACGTCCGCAGGTTCCACTGGATTCTGCTAAGCATTCAACCTGACAAGTCCACAGTTGAAGTCCACGACTCATTAAGTTGGGACCAAGCGTTGTGGTCCGACATGAAAGAAATGCTCAACAAGTAATTTCAATCATTATCGCATTATATCGCCCTCTTTCGTTCGTTCCCTGATGTCAAGTAATTAATAACTCCTTTGTTCATTTTCTTTGCCAAAGCAGGTGTTGGACAATTTTCAAACAGAAGGTAGAAGGTCCATTCAAAGATGAGCTAACTTATAAAACGGTGGAAAGTCCGCAGCAGCCACCGGGGAGTAATTTATGTGGATTCTACGTTTGCGAGTTCATTCGCGAGTTGACCACTGAGCGGAGAACAACTGCTTTCAGCAAAATGCGGGAGAAGATCGACCCAGAACTGCGCGTAGGAGCAATTCAAGAGGAATTGGCGGGATTTCTGCTTAGGGAGGTCATCGATGAAAGGGGAGAACATTATGCTTCGGACGATGAACTACATATGCCTTGATGGCTTGATCTATCTCCATGTAATTAAATAGTTGTATTCTCGCAAGAGATCGAATATTAATTATATATGCATCAACATGTACTGTGTATATAGTAGAGCGTATAATATGCGTACGGAAACGATGGAGAGCACGTCGGCGATGCGAAGAAGGGGGAGACGACGGAGGCACCGGCGAGAGGGAGAGGGGGCGAGAGGGAGAGGGGCACCGGCGAGAAGGAGAGGGGGCACCGGCGAGAGGGGGCACCGGCGAGAGGAGAGGGGGCACCGGCGAGAGGGAGACCCTAAACCCTAAATACCAAAAAAAAAAAGCACTCATTGGTCCCGGTTCGTAACAAGAACCGGGACCAATGAGTCTCTCCCCACGCCCAGCCAGAACTGGCCACGTGGCCACCCATTGGTCCCGGTTCGTGGCCCAACCGGGACTAGCATTAGTCCCGATTGACCAGTCCCGGTTGGGCAACCGAGACTGATGGCCCAACCGAAACGGGACCATAGGCCCATTTTCTACCAGTGATAATTCAAATCACACATACGTAGTACATCTAACACGGCATACCAAAAATATTAGACCGGGCTACTGCTAGCGTTGAACCCAGCACGTCCGACGAGTAAACTAATCAGCATGCACGTCTGACGTCTCTCCCCATATAAACCGCATCAGGAGGATTGGATAAGTCATGATCCAGAATCGCAACTAATTAAGCGACATACCAGGTCCAGCCCATTCCAGGACGTACGGACGACGGGCGAACGGCGGCGCGTAAAGGCTCTACGCCGCCGGAGAGCGATCGATCCCCATGGGCGCCGCTGCCCAAGAGTACTCCCCCATCAAGCCGGAGCAGCCGGAACCGCAGCCGGAATCTTCCTGGGTAGGCACTGTCTGCGTCTACTTGGTGCTAACCACGATTGTAACCTTGCTCGCCTACGTTATCTGCTTCCTCGGGAACCAGGCCTTCGGCCAGGTGACGCACTACTCCGTCGCCATCGACCACGTCGGCGGCCTCGACCCGACGTCGGACCTCGGCCACGGGCCGACGCTGGCACCGGAGTTCAGCCTCACCCTCCGCGTCGCCTCATGGGCTCTCCTGTTCACCGAGTGGCCGAGCCGCACATGTACGCGACGGTCTCCTACCGCGGCGTCGCCCTCACCGCCAGCGCCACCTTGACGCAGAATATCTGCGCCGGGCCGATGAA
The DNA here is from genome assembly GCA_947311845.1 of Poa pratensis. Classification (NCBI taxonomy): domain Eukaryota; kingdom Viridiplantae; phylum Streptophyta; class Magnoliopsida; order Poales; family Poaceae; genus Poa; species Poa pratensis. The sequence continues at coordinate 1,494,876 of CAMZMU010000119.1, read as the reverse complement.
AGGGGTCGAGCACCACCTAGTCGCCAGTGGCGCCGGCGTGTGGTCGTGCCGGGGTCTCTGCTAGATGGCCTCGCCATGGACATGCGCAGCGGGTGCCAGAGTTCGACGTCGAGCTTCTTGGCCCCGACCCGGCGAATATGGCGTGGCAATGCGGGCCCAGGGTGGTCGGAGACGCGGGCGCCTTGCAGGTCTGAGTGCGAGCGCTTGCTAGGGGGGCACAAGGTACATGATTAGCCGTAGGTTTTTCTTCTTCATTTGGGTAGTGCAAAATTGATAAGATATACGTATCCTAACGTGTTAGCTGTAAGCCATGATGAAATGGCAGCAACATGCGTCATCTTGATCGACCGTGCAACATTGTTACAGTACTATTTTGCTTCTGGACTTTTGATCGCTCCGTGCTTAACAGGCAGGATTGTGTAGTGAAACATTTAGTCTTGCATCGATCACTCAACGTTTACATGTTTAGTTACCGTCATTTTATTCAACACCATGGGTATTTATCACTAGTTGAAGTTGATGCCGGTAATTTTCATGAGACTCCAGCCCGAGAGTCAGGGCGAACTGCTCTAGCTGCCCCCTCGCGCTGAGATGGGATTTGCTATTCATGGTGATAGGTAGACAATATGAGTAATGCGGAGAGACGCAGATGCAAGCCGTTTAACTATACCCATTTTAGATTGTTTTTTCTAATATAGAACGGTTTTTGGTTTATAAAATTGATTTTTGAAATTTTAAAAATATAATTTATGTTCGCCATTTTTGTGCATCGACTTTAAAATAATATTAATGCACAATTCAAATCACTTCTTAATAATCTCAATGGCCTAATACCCAGTCCCCTGTCTCCTTGGTCAACCAATGGGTGTGTAGCTACCCATCCAAATAACGGATTGTTTTCCCTACTCGGCGGTCGACGCCCAGTTTTTATCATTCTAATTAATAAAGTGCACCTTGCATTATGGCTTTTTCTTAAAAAAAACGCCTGAGAATTCATTTTTTTCGTGAAAAGAACAGTTAAAGAAAATTCCACATCTCATCGTCGATAGTGTACAAGAGCCTACAAGGTACTTTATATTTCCCGGCAAATATTACCCGCAGCTTTCATTCAACTAATCCAGCGAGCTACCCGCGCGCAAAAACAATATCCAGCGAGCAGTTACGATTACCAATAGGAAACCTCTCGTTTTGTCCATATAAACCTGCAAGCTCCATGTTCTGCCCCATACGCCAAACCTATCCAAGCTCTCAACACCCATAAAAACAATCCAAGCCTATACATGGGCAGGCGTACGGAGATGGACGACGTCTGCTGCATGGTCGTGATCTTCGCCCTCGTGATGGCCGTCTGCTTGCTCGTCCCGATCGAGTACTACAGGGGCGACGTGCATTACTCCGTCGCGATAGACTCCGCCTCCGGGTCCGGCCTCAACCCCATGACAGGGCTCTCCTTCAACCTTACCCTCGGCGTCGCCTCACATAGTCATGGATCTAAGGCGTGCATCAACCCTGGATTGTATGCCGAGGTGTATTACCATGGCGTCCAGCTCGCCACCAGGTCGGCCGAACCAGGGCAACTCTGCGCGGCACCGAGGAAGGCTGTAGAGAAACGCGTCCTGGCGATGGCCATAGCGGTTGCCCCTGCAGGGGCGCGTGATGGACAGTCTCATTGCAGATATGAAGCAAGAGGCGGCGATGTTCGACGTCGCGTTGCATATCCCGGCTGGCTCATACGGTGGGATGGCGTCATACTACAGCGTCAAGTGGGCGTCGACGTGCGAGGGCATGCGTGTTGGTGCTGCCGCCGCCATGTGCGGTTCCCCCGACCAAGAGGAGTTGTTTGCCTAGACTAGGTAGGACGTTCATTGACCCGTCTATCGTTATTTGTAGTGTTAGTCTAAGGGATGATCTCTTATTTGTAACTCTATAAGCTCCGTTGTATTTTGTGCTACACGAAAATGAGAAAATTGGAGATCTGTAAATAAACATATTTGGATCCACAATTTTTTAATTTTCGTGTAGCCCAAACTACAACTTATTTGTAGTTGTTATTCGCACGTTTCTGTTATATACCATTGGCTACCTCCGTGATATTTTTCAGTTTTTTAAGTCATAAATAGTGTTTTCAAAAAATTTAAACCACTCGAATCACTGGTGCTCGGGAGACAAAGCCACTTTCCGGAAATAACACAAGTTACTTTCTCAAAATAAGAAAGCTAAGGAACACATGCCCTACTATATTCAAAATAATGCACATAACTAATCATAAAATTTGAATGTTTGAAAACTAATCGAACAAGTAAAACTCATAAATGGCGTATGATCAGTTAGAGAAAAAATCTTTCTCCACACAAATCCTACATGATAAGCACAGGCTATAAATTTGAAATGAAAAGTAGTAGTAAAGTTGCACGGGCCATCAATATTCTGCATGTTCCCGTCCATCATGGCGGTTAGAGGACCTCATCACAACCTGTTCATAAGACATCATCAATATCAATCGACTCCTCCTTATAGACATTGGTACAAATATTTAGATCTCTTTTGCATTATTTGTTTTTGGGTGTTCTCGATAGTGACAACAGATAGAAACATTTGTTGCTCGCGCAGATTAGAAAAACTGAAAAACACTCCTAAATGTGCAGAAGTTGTTAGCCTTCTCAAAAGAAGAAGCTAAAAGAAACACTCCCAAGTCCCAACTATATTCAAAATATCATCTCTTTCGCACATCATGGATCTTGGTATCTACTCCCTCCGTTCTGTTCAAGTTGTACTAAAACTGGGCTGAATTCACAGTTCGTAGGAGGCTGGGTCAAAGAAACTGCAAGTCCGCCGCTTAATTAGTGGCTGCAGGTTTGGGACTTATTGGCGCATATTATGGATCATTTGATCTCTGTCTGTTTCCGGCCGTTATTTCCTTTCTGCCATCGAAACAAAAATTAAGGAAGTTTAAGTCTGCTTGCAAGTTCCGACCGACATACAAAAGTTTCCGTGTGTGCATATTTCAGCAAGGGAAGGAAAAAGGAAATAATTTGCTTACCGATCGATCAATACTGGTCCATGCGAGTACACTATATAATGCCTTCAGAAAAAGGAGACAAAAAAGAAGGGAACCTTAGCTTCCCCATATGGTGTCAATCTGTAGGGAATCCCCAGTTTCCTTGCTTGAACTTCAGCTACAGAGATCATGTGGAAAGCGTTACTGGGAGTAAATCCGTACCTAGGAAACATTAATCGATCCATATATAAGTGATCCCTAGCTATTGCTGCAGCAAAGACGTACCAATATAACCAGCGTACATTAGAACCGAACCTCGATCAGCAAGCAATGGCGCAGCGGGGCGGATGCCGTCCTAGTTACTTGGCCGTCGCCGCGGCCGTGGTCGTCGTCTTACCCCTACTCGTCTTGCTCTTTATCCAATACAAGCACCCGACGCCGCCGCTCTACTACGCCGCCATCAACTCGGTCACCGGCGTCGGCGACAACGTGCAGCCGGCGCTGTTCGTCCTGACTCTTGGGGTCAAGTCTCGGAGCCCGCTGTGGCGCCACCCGTGCATCGACAGGGGCACGGTCGTGGAGGTGGCCCACAACGGAGTCGCGCTTGTGTCCGGTGCCCTCAGTTGTGAGACTTGCGCGTCTCTGTGGGACACTTCGCCGACGCTACTCGTCATGGAGAGGAGCAATGTGAGCGGCTTGCCGGAGTTCGTGGTGGAAGCCATGGCTGCCGACGCGCGGCGTGGAGTTCAGGTGTTCGACGTGACGATGCGAATCCCGTCAACCCGACAGGACGGCCACGGCGGGAAGCTGGTGTCGTGTGTGGCGAGGCTCGTCGGGGACAGCAGCCTTGCCAATGCATGCGACGTGCACTACTCGTAATGATTTCCTTTGCTTGCCTGATGAATATAGTTGCATTTTCGTAGTAGTTGCATCCTTCTTGGGATTGATAGTTAATGTTATTTTTCTATGAAGGAACAGATTGCAAGTTTTGATGTAAGTACTTTCATCGGTCCATCGGTTAATGTTCTGCTGGACTAAATAGTTTTCTTAAATTTTAAAATATCACATATCAATCAATAGCGATTGATCCAATCAAACAACAACACTTAAACTTCAAAAATAAAAGGAGGACCGAAATTACACCTCAACTGAAACTTGGGAGTCCTTTCATCACCGCATGATCAAAGTTCCATACAGAATGCCTCAATCAAAATACTCTAGGAAGTCTTATCCGACTAGCCACCGCCGGTCTCATCAGCTGTTTGGCCATTGCACAAACAAATTTTGCTGGTGTATATAGCATGAAGCATAGTCAGAGAGGATGAACCTTGCATTGTCTACATATATATGATATATCGAGACATAAATTTTGCTAGACAGAATACCGAGACGATTGCGTGTTCGCTATCTGGGCCTGCTCTCATCGGTGTCATATAGCCACTTATGTTATCCGGGTAATTAATTCGAATACACAAAAACCAGCATCTAGCATTGTCAACATAAATAAGAAAGTATGCAAAGAGACTTTAGCATACGTCGACAATCCGAAGGTTTGACACAGAACGATACTAACAAGTATAACAACTAGCACGTGCAATCAGAAATCGTCAAGTGTCGGATCCGACTGATAAACGTCATCACGAACGAATGTGTTGGTTTAGAGTTTAAGCTCTATTATTGCGCAAGCTTCATTCTGAATCCTCATCGATTGCCGGAGTATATATATGCTTGAACTCAAAAAGACAACAACTTCGGTTCACCATCGATCGCATCGCTTGAGTTAGCGTACCAAAAATAAATATTTACGGATCAAAAGTGATTAACCTTTTTTTAAAGTCCTACCCAATGACTTGGAGGAGTGGCCGGGCTACACCGCTACACGGCCACCATACACACGTCCGTGGAGGACGCCAAGACGTGTGAATTTTGTCTACGGTGGACTCATTCTCTTGTAGATTTTTTTGAAGAGAGGAGTCCCTAAAAATCACAAATTTAAAACAATTCTTTAAATCTCTCCGTTATGGATTGCCCCATATTGATTTTTTCCTAAAAAAACTATACGCCTTATATTACGAAACGGAACGAGTAGCAAATTTAGTTTATATTTTGCTTTATTCAAGGTAAATTTGTATTAATTTAAACAAACATATTTTGTCATCTTAATGGGCTCGCGACCGACGCTTGTGTTCACATTTCAGCCGCTAGGAAAGGAAACGGATAGGACTCATGGTTTTGGTTACCGGTTAGGAAATCCGGTTACCGGTCTACAAGTCATTTCTCACAAACTCTCTTCTTCCAACGCTAGGCGGGGATGTCGGTAACAGGTTACCCCGAGCACCCTCCGGAAATAGTCATACGAGACGAAAAATTCCGAAATTTTGAATTTTAGTGGAAACTTTTAGTAAATGGTTAAATGTGGAACCAAAAAGATTGAATTTTTGAATGTCAGATGACGAGGGTGTCCTCGGCAAATCCCATGGTTAGGTACCTAGGGTTGATTATGTAGAACGCGTAGTACTGGTGGACTCGACGGCTGACAAGCAAGAGTTTACCCAGGTTCGGGGCCCTCGATTGAGGTAAAACCCTTACTCCTGCTTGTCTGGATTTGATCTTGTGAATATGCGGTTACAGGGGTTCGGCGAGTTGTTGATCTCGTCGAGATTATGATGGCTATGAATTGCTTACCTTCCATCGGTTACCCTCCTGGCCTTTATATAGGAGGCCAGGTCTTGGATACGTAACCGACTAGGTTTACACATATGGAAAGTTCTAACCGACTATGATCTAATCTAATTAGGAAACTTCTCTTCGTCTGGCTTCTTTCTTCATGGGTTTCTTTATTTCTGGGCCTCTCCTAGGCTTCACTTGTACCAGGTATCTTCACATCAGGGTACCCGAAGGGTATATCCTCGTCAGTAGCCCCCGAGTGCTTGCTTGATTATGAAGAATCATGGATGCACTCCCTTCAACATATGTATCGTAGCTTTATTCTTCTGACAAGTATGTATGTTTTTATGCAATCTTAGGGATAACAGCATAGTAGGCCCAGAGTACTGGTTAACTACACATTCGGGTAAAACCTTACTAGGCTTCAATCAAAGTCAAGTCCCCGGACTCGAATTTGGAACACACTCGAAACAACTTTTGCCTGGGGATTATAGCTTGGCAGGCCTGACTCATTTGAAGAATTTAGAGCTCAGTTAACTACGCATTCGGGTAAAACCATGCTAGCTTTCAATCAAACTCGAGTCCCCGGACTCGAATCTGGAACACATTTAAAATAACTTTTGCCTGGGGATTATAGCTTGGCAGGCCTGACTCACTCGAAGAATATCGAGCTCAGTTAACTACGCATTCGGGTAAAACCATGCCATCTTGCAATCAAACTCAAGTCCCCGGACTTGAATCTGGAACACACTCGAAACAACTTTTGCCTGGGGATTATAGCTTGGCAGGCCTGACTCACTTGAAGAATATAGAGCTCAGTTAACTATGCATTCGGGTAAAACCATGGGAGTAGCCCCCGGGTAAAACTCACTTGAAGAATATCAGTCGAGTCTGTTTTGTCGAGTGAGTAGTTTTTCTTTACCTTTTCAGAAATCTTATGGGAGCGCGACAGCGCTCCCATGGGAGTAGCCCCCGGGATTGTGCTTTATTGTTTGCAATAGAGGACAATCTCAAATTCATCATGTCCTTAATCAAAGAAAATTTTGACATATGCTCCCATGGGAGTAATATGACGTAGTCGAAGGAACGGTCGAGTGACCAAATTTGCTTTTGGAAGGATTTGCCATACCCAAACTAAATAAGGCAATCGTGTGACCAATATGTGTTGGGCATTTTCGAATCTATTTTTGAACAGATCTTTCAAATGACGTCATGGATGATGTTTATTTCGACTGTAGTTCCTGACTCCCGTGGCGTGCGTTATGCTGCGATGGATGGGACGTAACACATAGGTGGGCCCATTTGTGCAGAGCTGACCTTAGTTATTCTCCTTTGCAGGACTCAATGCCGCTGCTTCTTCTTGCCACTACTTCTGGTGCTCTTGGCTTCCTGCACAAGGAAATGATGCCCACAGCTGACGTGCCCTCTTCAGTCGAAAGGCTTGTGGGCTCTCTTGGTGCTGGAACAACATCAGTCACAAACTTTGTTCGCGGGTGCACGGTATGCGTCTCGGAGTACACCCTCAAGCTTTAGGGCGTGGCGTAGAGGTTGACTTCAAGCTTCATTTATCTTGCGACTTTTATTTGTTTTTTGGATTGTAAGAATCCACTCGAATCCTTTTTGCTCCATGTTCGTATGGCTATATATGTGTACGACTTCTATGCATGAGCTTTATTTATGATCTTTGAAGGATTGAGTATGGAGAAACGCTCAGGTATTTGAGATATGAAGGCACAGTTTTGCCAACTTGAATCGGGCACTATTTTCTGGCTGGCCGCAGCCTCAAGGATTATTCCCTTTGATTGACATCTTTCGAATGGCAGAATCTATTAAAGAGTCCATGATGATCCTTGCTATGTTTGGAGCCAATGCTACCATGTCCCAATATATATGATCTGTGGATGACTGTATGTATTCTTGAGCCCCCGAGTGTAATGAGTGGGGTTTGAGTATGAACCAACCCCCGAGATTATCGAGTGGGGTGTAATTGTGAACCCAGCCCCCGAGTATATCGAGTGGGGTGTAAGTGTGAACCCAGCCCCCGAGTATATCGAGTGGGGTTATTGTGCTAGAGGTGTATTTTTGACTGTTAGTTTGCAGAAATATGAGAAACTTTAAGATAGATATGGAGGGACATATGATTGTATTCCAACTTCTGTTGTTCGACCAGCAGGCCGCCTCATTAAAAACCTTCCAGTCCCCTTAGGTACCCTGGCAAGGGAAAGAGTGCGTCTGAAACCTGCTGGCTCTTCCGTCATGTTGAGTATTTACATATAAGACGAGGAGACCTATGCATAAAACCGACGCAAATGCGCCACATTCCATGGATTTGATACTTCTTCTCCAGTTTTTGCATCTTTCAGTCGATAAGCTCCTCCATCGCTGATAACTTCTGTGATGATGTAAGGTCCTTCCCATGGTGATGCCAACTTGTGAACCTTTTTCTGCTTCTCTCGTAGCACCAAGTCTCCCACCATGAAGGATCGTGTGCGCAGTCGACGGCTATGGTAGTTGCGTAGATCTTGTTGATAAACTGCTGTTCGTGCCAAGGCGGTGTTGCGTGCCTCCTCCAAGAGATCATCTGCGTCTTCGAGTGCCTTGTTAGCGTCAGCTTCTTCGTATGCTTCTACCCGTGGTGCATGAAATTTGACGTCGGAAGGCAGTACTGCTTCTGAACCGTAGACCATAAAAAAGGTGTGTATTGGGTAGAAGCGTTTGGCGTGGTGCGCAGGCTCCATAGTACCGCGTCGAGTTCTTCAACCCATGCACCCGCAACCCTTTTTAGTGGAACCAGCAGCCTTTTCTTGATGCCACTGCACACGAGACCATTGGCTTTCTCGACCTGTCCGTTTGATTGCGGATGCGCAACCGACGCATACTTTAGTTTGACACCTTGCTCTTTGCAAAAAGATTGAAACTCTTCTGCCGTGAAGTTGGTTCCGTTGTCCGTAATGATACTGTCCATCACTCCGTATCTATATATGATCGACTGGATAAAACGGACCGCCGTGGAAGCTGTCGAGCTTGTGATGGGATGGCTTCGATCCACTTTGTAAATTTATCGACTGCAACAAGAAGGTGAGTGTGACCTCCTTTGGATGACTTTTTGAGTGGCCCTACCATGTCAAGACCCCACTGGGCGAAGGGCCACGCCAGTGGTATGGTTTTAAGTGCTGATGCGGTGCATGGGGCCGTGATGCGAACTTCTGACACCCGATACATCTTTTGACAATATGTTCTGCGTCACTTAACGCTGTTGGCCAGTAAAACCCTGCTCGGAAGGCTTTGGCTACGATAGATCGACTGCCTGCATGATGTCCGCAAGTACCTGCATGAATATCCCGAAGGAGATCTTTGCCGTCTTCGAATGCAATGCACCTTTGGAACATACCTGAAGTGCTGTTTTGTACAGCTCACCGTTAATGATGGTGTATGATTTTGCTCGCCGTATGATGCGTCTAGACTCATTTATGTCTTCGGGTAGTTCATTGCGGAGCATGTATGCGAAAAAAGGTTGAGTCCATGTAGGTTCGATGAGTAATACCTCGACTGGAGGATCTTTTGCGCTTGGGATATTACCTTTACTCGTGGCGGGTGCCGATGCAGATGGTCTCTTATCGATTGACCTATGCTCGATCTTTCGAAGAAAACACCTGGTGGTATTGGCGCTTTTGTGGATGCGATGTTTGCGAGTTTGTCTGCTTCCTCGTTACTTTCCCTTCCTATGTGCCGCAACTCGCATCCTTCAAAGCTTCCCTCCATGATGTTGTAGAGGTCGTGGTATAGCGTCATGTTATCTGCGATTGAGTCGCAGGCCTTCATTGTTTGCTGCACCACTAGTTTGGAATCACCATAAATCATTAGTCGAGTACACCCCATAGCTTTCGCCATGCGCATGCCGTGAATTAGCGCCTCGTATTCTGCTTCATTGTTCGATGGAAACTCGAATCCCATTTGTAGCACGTAGCGTAGTTTATCTCCCTTTGGTGAGATGAGCACCACTCCTGCTCCTGCTCCTTCATTTTCTTGGATCCATCAAAATACATCGTCCATGAGTTGGAGACGTCAGGTACCCCTGGAAGTTGGCTTCAATCCACTCGGTATGGAAATCTGGCAGGACTTGTGCTTTGATGGCCTTCGGGTGTTCATACTTGATGCCTAGTGGTCCTAGCTCGATGAGCCATTTTGCTACTCGACCTGTTGCATTGGGGTTTGTGAGGACATCCCCAATTGCTGACTTGTTGACCACAGTAATCGGGTGATCGGAGAAGTAATGTGCGAGTTTCCTGAAAGTCATGAACACGGCGTATGCCAATTTCTGGTATTGCGGGTAGCGTTGCTTGGATGGGGAGAGGACTTCACTTACGTAATAGACAGGCCGCTGTATGCTCTGGCTATGCCCCTCTTCCATGCGATCGACCACTAGCACTGTACTGACCACCCGATTGGTAGCAGAGACGTAGAGGTAGAGTGGTTCATGTTTTCTAGGCGCTACCAGAATCGGAGGGCTTGTGAGCATCTTTTTGAGGTCCTGAAGTGCTGCGTCTGCCTCTTCCGTCCACTCGAACTTATCCGCCTTTTCATCAGTTTGTAGAACGGGAGTGCTCTCTCACCTAGTTTACTGATGAACCTGCTGAGTGCTGCCACTCGCCAGCTAGTTGATGCACTTCATGAAGCTTGGTCGGTCTCTTCATCGTGATGATGGCCTGAATTTTTTCAAGACCTGCCTCTATTCCTCGTGCTGATACCAAATAACCGAGGAGCTGACCGGCTGGCACACCAAAAGTGCACTTCTTCGGGTTAAGCTTGATATTATATCGATTGAGATTATTGAATGTTTCTTGGAGATCTTTGATCAGAGTATCTTCGTTTTGAGTTTTGACGACGATATCGTCCACATACACTTGTACGTTCTTCCCAATTTGCTCAGCGAGGCAGTTTTGCATCATACGTTGATACGTTGCACCGCGTTTTTGAGACCAAACGGCATTGTCGTGTAGCAGAAGACTCCGAGTGGAGTTATGAACGCCGTTTTTTCTTCATCTTCCTTTTTCATCCGGATCTGGTGATAACCAGAGTATGCATCCAAAAAGGACAATCGTGCGCACCCTGCGTCGAGTCGATAATCTGGTCGATTCGAGGCAATGGAAAGTGATCTTTCGGGCAGCATTTGTTCAGAGATGTGAAATCTACACACATTCGCTGTATGTCTGAGTTCTTTTTGTCGACCAAAACTGGATTGGCTATCCAGTCTGCTTTTTTGAGTTCTCGATGAATTTGGCTGCACGCAACCTATCAACTTCTGCTTCGATTGCATCTCTTTTTGGATCAGAAAAACGGCGCATAGTTTGCTTGATTGGCTTGAAACCTGGTTTAATTTGTAGAGAGTGCTCGGCAAATTCCCTGGGAACACCTGGCATGTCAGATGGAGACCATGCAAATATTTCCCAGTTCTCACGGAGGAATTTGACGAGCGCGCTTTCCTATGCACCAGTAAGGCTTGAAGACACGTTCACCGTCTTGGAGGGGTCAGTTGGATGGACCTGGTGCATTCGTGTGTCGTTTTTGCGTTAAACTCTCTGTCGGTTGCCAATCTTTTGTGTTCTGGCAGAAGTGTGCAATCGTTGGAAATCTCGAGATCGGTGAGTGCTTTTTCCATCCCGTACATCTCAGAGATTTTGCTGAAGTCTCGGTCACATGAATCTGACCTTTGAAAGTTTCCGTTGACTGTGATGACTCCCTTTGGCCCTGGCATCTTGAGCTTGAGATAAGCGTAATGCGGGACAGCCATGAATCTTGCGAACGTCGGACGCCCAAGTATAGCGTGATATTGTGACTTCCAGTCGACGACTTCGAACTCAATCGATTCAGTTCTGAAGTGTTCAGGGGTTCCGAATGTAACGTCAAGTTGGATTGTACCTTTCGGGTGTACTGCTCTGCCTGGGACAATGCCATGGAAGGTGTTTGTTGATTCTGGTAGATTATCGACTGCCTTGTTCATCCTTCGCAGGGTATCCGTGAAGATTATGTTGAGGCCACTGCCTCCATCCATGAAGACCTTGGTCATGGCGTAGTTGCCAATTTGTGTGTCGAGTACAAGGGCTGCGTGCCCTGGTCGGTACACTGCTGGCGGGTGATCCTCTCGGCTGAAGATGATTGGAACTTCGGATCCTTTCAAAATTCTGGAATAGCTGGTGGTGCCATGACTGCCATGTTGACGTGTCGTGTGTGCAACTTCTGTTCTCGATTGGATGATCGCCCCTTTTGGATCATGTTCATTTGGCCTCGAGTGGGAGGGTATTGCTGCTCCTCTACTTGATGCATGGCTGCTGCCACTTGTGCTCCTCCGTTAGGTTATGCGGGTACCATGTACACTGGCGCTGGTTGCATTTGCTGTTGCGCTGGATATGCCTGAGCAGGCTGTGTTGCTGTGGAACAGAATACATTTGAGTATGCTGTACTTGCTGTGGTGCAGAATATACCTGAGCTTGTTGTACATGTTGCGGCATAGAGTACACTTGAGCGGGTGCCGCTTGCGTGTGGGTTGTTGTGATTGGCTGTGTTTGCGTCAGTTGTGGCGGAGCGCGTCCTTCCTTCTGTAGTTGTAGTACGTACTCGATCGCCAATTGGTCGAATTTCCTGCAGTTCTTTAGTGAATGATTAGAACGTAACCTACCGACGTCTCCCTTGTATAAGTGAAATCTGCAGTGATCGTCCATCCTTTCCCGAGTGAGTGCTCTGGCAACTTATCTGTTCGCCTGCGCCATTCAGGTCTTTTGTAACTGTCACGGTTGTCACGCCCGCGATAATTGTCACGGCGGTCGTCTGAGCGATGATCTCGACTGTCTCTGCGGTCGTCAGTACGGTGATCTCGACTATCACGGCTGTCTTCAGGACGTTTGTCAGTTTGATCTCGGCTGTCTTGCGACTGGGCGAAACCTGCTCCTACAAAGCTTGGCTTGTCATCATCATAGTGACGATACTTGCGCTTGCGCCTTCTGTCATCCCTGTAGTTGTCCCTATGATGTCGATTGTCTCTGTCATGGTTGTCGTGTGACGGCGTAGGTTGATTGCCTCTTACTGAGTCTTCTCCGTTTGCCCACTTTGTTGCGATTGCCATGAGTGCTGCCATTGTTTTTGGATCTTCTCGACCAGCATCTCTCTGAAATCTTTCCTCCATAAGCCTTCCTTAAAGGCGTCGATTGCCCTATCTTCTGATACATGTCCTATCGAGTTACGAATGGCAGTCCATCGCCTTATGTATGAACGCAGTGATTCATCTGGGCCTTGCTTACATGTTTTGAGCTCTTCAAATGTTTTAGGTCTGTCACACAGGGGTCCGAAGTACCTGACGAAGTCATCGCGGAATTGCTCCCACGAGTCGTAATATGATCGGGTAGTGACTTGAGCCAATCGCGAGCCGCTCCTTCCATCATGAGTTGTATATACTGCATCGCTGTAGTTGTTGTGCCACGCTGACAGCCGACAGCTAATCTGTAATCTTCTAACCAACCTGAGGGTTTCTGCTTGCAGTTGAATTTTGGCGTTGTTGCGAGTGAGAATTTCTTGGGCATGCAAGCTTCTCGAATCCGTCGGGTGAAACACAATGCTCCACATGGCCCTATGTCAGCCCCCGAGTCAGAGCTGCTGCTATATGACCTTCTGGATCGACTCCTTCGATGGCGCGAGCTTCTTCTGTCGCTCCTTCCCCTGGGGCTTCGACTGCGATGATCCCGATCTGTTCTCCTTGCAGGTGTAGCTTGTGCTGGCTGTATGGCTTTTGTTGCGATTGCCAGTTTTTGTACAGCTGAAGATGATGATCTCTTTTGGATCTCCCACTGGTGGTTCGATTGTTTTGAGTTAGTTGCCCAACGTCATCAGCGCCCCAACTGGCTCAGTTGGTATGATCATGCCTTCTCTATCTACTTCCATAAAAGCTGTGTCAAGGTTTCGAGTGATTGCGGCTCGATCTGCCTCTCCCAGGTTGAGCCTTGCCCTATTTGCAGGATCATGCCTCCCAGTGGAGCTCAGGGAAAGTGCCCTTCGCCTGGCGCTTGATATGCTCGCCTGTTTTCTGCGTTCTTCGAGTGTCGCTCTATAGTTGTTCAGACGAATATTTTCTTGCCAGTTGAAGTATGCGTAGGTCATCTGTTCTTCCGGAGTTGCGTCGATTGGCATCATCGCGCAATCTTTTATGATTTGATCTATTTTGCTTGCTGTTTCAGCTGTGATGGTCAGGGTGGTCTTTCCATCAGGCATGGTAACTGTACATGGGAATTGTGTGGGTCGACGACATGCTGCTGCTGCGGATGTTTCTGCGGCGCTTGCGGTGTACACTTGGTAAGGTATCACTTGGTTAGCGGTCCCCATGCTATTGACACGTGACATGGACTCGGCGTCGTCATCCAAACTCATGTCGGAGTTGCTCGGTTTGCTGTTGATTTTGCGTAGTCGAGTTGATCGTCGACTGTTTTGTCCAATCCTTCCGCCTCACACGTGAAGATCTCGTGGTTGGCCTGTACCTCGGGTCCATTAAGGTCGGCTAGGTAAATGCCGTCATCAAAGTTTTCCTCGTTTTCTGAGAGGTTTGGGCAGTCGAAGATGCCTTCGAGTGACTCAGTCGAGTTGTTTGGATGGAACACAGATTCGACTTCGCTTCCTCCAAAGTTTTTGGCCACTGCTTTGCGGAACTCTTCGTCGTCCATTGAAGTTGCAGAGTCGCTTGGTGTCTGGAACGGTGCGATCTGAGATGATGTCGCTGCCAAGATCGAAGTGTTGCGGATGCAGTCGACAGGTTGTCGAGTATCTCCATGTCGACTGGGTCTAATAGATCCTGCACACCATCTTTATCAACGAAAAAATTGAAATTACCAACAGTAACGTCCAAACCTGATTCAGGCTAGCGAAGGCCTGTTGAGCTTCAATCGAGTGTGGTTTGAGTCTCTTGGAGAAATTGGCGAGTGCTCGCCTTTTGAGCTGGTTCCAGTCGATGAGATCGGCGAGTTGCCGTTAGAGGTCATGATCGGCGATTTGCCGTTTGATGAGGTGATCGGTGAGTTACCATGTGAAGAAGAGGTTGTCGGTGACCACCTGATGATGAAGCCGGCGAGGCCGTGAATCCAGCACTACCTGTTCCCACAGACGGCGCCAATTGACGAGGGGTGTCCTCGGCAAATCCCATGGTTAGGTACTTAGGGTTGATTATGTGGTAGAGAACGCGTAGTACTGGTGGACTCGACGGCTGACAAGCGAGAGTTTACCCAGGTTCGGGGCCCTCGATTGAGGTAAAACCCTTACTCCTGCTTGTCTGGATTTGATCTTGTGAATATGCGGTTACAGGGGTTCGGCGAGTTGTTGATCTCGTCGAGATTATGATGCCTATGAATTGCTTACCTTCCATCGGTTACCCTCCTGGCCTTTATATAGGAGGCCAGGTCCTGGATACGTAACCGACTAGGTTTACACATATGGAAAGTTCTAACCGACTATGATCTAATCTAATTAGGAAACTTCTCTTCGTCTGGCTTCTTTCTTCATGGGCTTCTTTATTTCTGGGCCTCTCCTAGGCTTCACCTGTACCAAGTATCTTCACATCAGGGTACCCGAAGGGTATATCCTCGTCATCGGATTTCAAGTCCGGTAACCGGTTGGGATTTTCCGGTAACGGCGGTTACCGAAAATCCTAAGCACCCTCGGGAATTATTTTCTACTGGTAACCAACATCTTGATTGGACTACTGGTTTCATTTACACTTTGGGGAGGATAGTATATTTGCTTGGCGAACAATTAGCAATATCTTTTAATTATAAAAACTACAAAAAGGAAACCTCGGCTTCCTAGCATATGGAATGGAATCAACCCGCATCGGATCCATGGGTCCATTTATAAGACTCGTTCCGTGAGTCCATCTTCCATCGATCTATTAATTCTAAGCCAGTCCAACAATTATCACCGAAGAACCGAACTTGACCAACCAGGCAACCAGACGGCCGGAGAGATCAGAAGCCATCAAGCCAGTGGCATGTGACCGCGGATGCCTCTACAGGTGCTACAGGTGCTTCCTGGGCGTGGCCGCCCTGGCCATCCTAAGCCTACTCGTCTTGCTTGTAATCCAAATCATCAACCCAACGCCAAGCTACTACGCCGCCATCTGCTCCGTCTCATTGATAGATTCCAACTTGGAGATTGACATGATTCTCAGCGTCGAGAGACGGAGCATGCTGTGGCCTGACCGGGCGTGCCTGGACCGTGGAACCGACGTGGCGGTGGCGTACCACGGCGTCCCGTTCGCCTTTGCTGCCATGGGTGGTGATGTCTGCGCCCCACGGTGGAAGCTGTGGCGGCCGCAGCAGACGACGGTGCTTGCTCGGGGGAGCACCTTGCCGAGATTGGCGGTGGACTGCGCGAGGCATCGCGAGGTGGGGTTCACTGTGACGTTCCGGATCGACAACTATGGCGACCGCGGCGGCGAGCTGGTGACGTGCATGGCGAGGCTGGTCGGGGATAAGCTCACTGCATGCGAAGTGCACTATCCGTAATACATCTCTTAAGTGCATGTTATACTGTTGTATTTCTCCACTAGACTTGGTTCATGTTAGGGATTGATAGTCAATGTTGATGTTTTCCCTTGAAGAAATAAGTTTGTAAATTTTAGTATACGATTATTTCATGAGTCCACGTTTACGTGTGATCAACCTAGACCTAGCACCATTATTCATGGGTATTCAAGTGAATATGAAATATTTTTCGCACAAAGAAATCATATGCCAACTGTATGCACAAAGTAACTTGATATTCAGTCATTATTCGCTTTCGGCATATGCAAGCATCATTGTCTGCATGGGGTGATAAGAATAAGATAACGAGCTAATGGAGATTATTGGGTGGTGTTGTCACATTACTATTTCAGTAACCGAAGAATCAACTACACATTACTATTTAACTTCATTTGAAAAGAGTATTTTACATCAGCCGTTGTTTCTCTTGGCTGAAAAACCCGCGTGTTAGAGTATAAATAATGTACACCGTATAAGGGGTATGGAGTAGTACTCCAACCCTACGTACATATCCTCTAAGCCACCGTGATAGGGCTCTTCTATCACCTATATAACACGTAACCGAGGCCCCCAACGGGGTCATCGCTTTTGGGACCTTCACTTCTTCTTGGGAATTGAAGTACAGAAAACAAGAGATGGACTACTCCTCACTCAAGCCAAATATGCTGCTGATCTCCTTGCAAAAATTGGTATGAAACAATGCACATCCGCCCCTACACCTCTCTCCCCAACTCAAAAATTATCTTTGGCCGCGGGCTCTCCTCTTGGTCCTGAAGATATTACGCAATATAGAATCATTGTTGGTGCTCTCCAGTACTTAACACTGACACGCCCTGATATTTCCTATTCGGTTAACAAAGTTAGTCAGTATTTACATGCTCCTACTACTGTTCATTGGACAGCCGCCAAACGGATTTTGAGATATGTTCAGGGTACTATTCATGTTGGACTGACATTTCAGAAATCTCCTTCTAGTTTGCTTAGTGCATTCTCCGACGCAGATTGGGCAGGTTGTCTTGATGATCGCAGGTCCACCGGTGGTTTTGCCATCTTTTTTGGGCCTAATCTTATTTCCTGGAGTGCACGCAAACAGGCTACAGTATCCAGGTCTAGCACTGAAGCTGAATACAAAGCTCTTGCCAATCCTACAGCTGAATTGATATGGGTTGAGGCTGTGCTTCGTGAGCTTGGAGTTACTCTTCGAGAACAACCATGCTTATGGCGTGACAATTTAGGAGCTACGTATTTGTCTGCTAATCCTATTTTTCATGCAAGGACCAAACACATTGAGATTGACTATCGTTTTGTACGTGAGAGGGTGGCCAACAAATCACTTGCTATCAAGTTCATGTCCAGCAAAGATCAAGTGGCTGATGGCTTTACTAAGCCTTTGGCTGTCAAGAAATTACATGAGTTTAGGCGTAATCTTAACCTCTCCGCAGGTTAAGATTAAGGGGGAATGTTAGAGTATAAATAATGTACACCGTATAAGGGGTATGGAGTAGTACTCCAACCCTACGTACGTATCCTGTAACCCACCGTGATAGGGCTCTTCTATCACCTAACACGTAACCGAGGACCCCAACGGGGTCATCGATTCTGCCTACGTTGATACCGCGTATATATGACAACAAGCTAAACTAACTTAGAAATTTCTTAAGAGCTGCAGCGAGCAATCCTTCACAGCTGAGATGATGTTCAGCACTCTAAAGAAGAAGAAAAATTACCCCACAACCACCGACAAACAAATTGTCCCGTTCCACCTACTCGCGGCCAAAATCTGTAGGCAACGGCAGTTTGCTCATTCTAGGGCTCCTCCGCTCGATTACTTCGGTGGCAGGCAGCGCGGACACATTTTGGCGCCAATAGCGGTCGTCCGGCGCTGCTGCCGGACACTATTTAGGTGCAACAAGTGGAGATGCTATAACCAGTGGATGAGGCAAAACTTTTGCATGCGTTTCACAACAAAAATCGTGGCATGTTCTTTTACACATCATAATGCATGTTCTGCCAGAGGGTTTAATTAGGCACATGTGATACGTTCGTACGTTTTGAACCATATATACCCAGGAGCCAGGACATAGAGTACGTACTAACCAACATGATGAAGAACTCTACAAACCGAGGAAGTAAATCCAAATCAAACTAGTACGGAGTATGTGTCTCCGAATCGGAACCGCTTTCCGATCCCGAACTCAACTCCCGATCCATGCAATATATACATACACAACCCTACAACGCTAATTAAGGCCAAAGTCAGCCAACCGCCGTTACCAAGGGCATAGGGACGAAGTATATATACTAAATCGACAACAATGGCAGCCGGAGACCCCGGCGACTGGACGGTCAAGGAGATATTCGTCTGCTTGCTCTTCACCGTATTCGTAGCTGTTGTGGTCATCTTTGGAGCCTGGTATGCTCATCACGGCGCAACCAAACCCTACATGCGCTACTACATCTCAATCGACTCCACCTCCGGCCTAGACCTGCCGCCATCAAAGGACCTCGTGCTCGACCCGCGCTTCAACCTCACTGTCCGCTTGGCCAAGTCCCATCCAGGTCGCCACCCCGTGTGCCTGGACGCCGGCACCTACGTGCTCGTGTCCTACCGCTGCGTCCCGCTCGCCACCACCGTCGCCGCGCCGCTCCAGCTCTGTCTCGGGGGAGAGAACAATTCGTCGATGACCATGCCCGTCGTGGCCAAGGGCACCGGCGTGCGTCTCCCGGGATACATGATGGACAGCCTCCTTCCAGACATGCGCAGCGGGGTGGCGTCGTTCGACGTCAGGTTCAAGCTTTCTGGCTATAACTTCCATGACATGGCGTCGTGTGGCTTCATGCGAGTCCGGGAAGCCACAACCGAGTGTGGTTCATGGCCCATATGCCCTGACAACTAGAAGTACTTATGTTTTAAGTTCATCATTAATTAGTTTGCTGTAGCGTTTTTCGTTTCGGCATATGTCTGTGAACTCGAGGTGTAAATTTATCTTAAATCTGATCTGTTGTTCTAGTATTTGCTCTAGTACATCGTTGGTGTAACGCACATTATCCAAGAAATATTTTTCAGATTCGTTCATCAATATTGGGGGTGAAGGGTTGCTCTCCTAATTTCTCTCTGACTTGAATTTTACCCGGTTTCTATTCCAAACTCGAGACAAATAAGTATATATGGAGGGGAAACGGTACCAGCTACTGGAGGGGAGTCGATACAGGTGGGCAGAGTCGACAATGACAAGACCTTGCATACCTTCTTGTAATAGTGCATTATGGTTTTGATGTTTATGCTATGGGTCATGGAGGTTAAGGGGGACATGCATGCGGCAGTGACCATATGCGGACGGCAATGTTAGAGAGCTTACGGGTTTGGGGATAAAAGAATGCAGCAGTTGGAAGAAACGAAGCACTAATGGGCGAGCTAACATTTATTGGGCTTCTGTAGTAGATTTTCTGCAAATAAAAATGCATGCTATTTGGACGAGTGCACTTAGTGATGTCACTGGGAGTATGTGAGTTCGTGGAATCTAGTCAACAAACTCATATTCGTACTATTATTTATTGTCCTCACGTAATGGAAACAAGCGTGTCGAATTTATAACACCGGAAACACATGTGTACCGGGTAGGGAGTACCGAATACCGATTCAGAGATGCTACGAAGAGTGAAACTAGCTGAAAAAGGGCAATCAAGCGTGCATACAGTGAAGGATTCGAAGAAACAGAGATGAATTGATGCACGGTGTAAACAAAGCGTTCATTGTCGCAGAAGAGGCTAGAACTGATGTATGAACCGAAAGCTACTACTTTGATTAACTTTAGTACTCCCTCCGATCCATATTAATGGACATATCTTTGTCTAGATACGAATGTATCTAGTCTAAATACTTAACTAGATGCATTCATATCTAGAAAAAGATATGTCCATTAATATGGATCGGAGGGAGTACTACAAAAAAAAAAAGTATCACCGATCGAGATGAATTTCTGTCCTAGCCCTAAATTTTACCTAGGAATCTGCAAAGGGGCATCGCACCACGCGACGTCCGCGGCGCCGACCGGCATGCCCCCGCACTCGGACACCCATTTTCCGTCGCGAAACGGCGACGCGGCGCCATAAGATCCGTCCGGGAGGTGTAACTCGACGTCGAACACCGCCGCACGTTGCATCATGTCGGCCGCGAGGCTGTCCATGACTTGCCCCACGGGCACCCCGGTGACCGTTGCAATGACACGCTTCCCAGCCGACTTCCCGGGCCCGACGCAGACCTCTCCGGACTCGGCTTCGCTCATGGCGAGCTGGACACCGCGGTAGGAGACCTCCATGAAGGTGCCTGGTTTGATGCACGTCTTGGCCCCGTAGCTCCGGGAGGCCATCCCGGTCCTCTCATGTCTGCCCATGTTTCTCAAAGCTCGTTGGTCCACAGATTGATCGAGCTTGTTGTTGCGGCTATCTAGAACAGGGATCGACGATGGATCTAGGTTTATGGACAAAAGGATAGGTCGGCCATATGGATATATATAGCGATGGTAGATGCGAATTTCTGGTAGATGGTTAAACGTAGAGGAGTAGTTGGTGTTCCCGTTTTGGAGTCGCAACCGGCCGATCAATCGCCGAATAAACGTACATGAGTAGCAACACTTTTGGATTCTACGTACGTGGGTGGGTGTAGTCTTTTTTTTCGTGTTGCATAAATCAAAGGTGGGAATAATCTCAATTTTGTTTTAACTTTTTCTTGTGCCGACTTGAAGATAAACCCTAGATAAATATGCTAAGCTGTATTTAGTAGATGCGTCATTTTTGCATGAGCAAATAGATGTTGCAAATATCTTGCTATGCCTGTATTTAACAAGAGACCAAAACAACGTTGATTTTCAACCTCTTTTTAATACTTCGGCAAGAAAAGTTCTGGCTGGAAACCAGATGGCCATTGCGAAGAAGAACGGGTAGATGGCGGCATCCGCCACGGCAGCAGCGACGAAGGTCGAGGCAGAGCTGTAAGGCTGTGAAAATTGTACATCATGAGCTGGCGGCCTCGGCCGCACGACGAATATGGCGGGTGGTCGCCTCCGGCGTCGAGGAAGAGGAGCAGCAGGACTGTGAAAGAGAGCTTCGCCATGGCCAGCTTGGTGTCTAGCTATTCGCACAAGACATGTTCGACAGTTCACAGCTTGGTGTACCGTGTACGTACGTATATCGGTCAGCCAATCGATGTGCTGGCTTCCCAAGTGCACATCGAGGCAGGATCTGAGAGCCCGATAGATTAGTGTACTGACAGGAGCGAGCTGGCAGAACTGAGCCAAATCTTAAATGAGGTAAAATGTTCAAAAAACAATTACCCTAGACAGAGGAAACGGGAGAAATTCTCGTTATATAGGTTATAACTGGTGTGAGATTTATACAACTAAGGGGTAACAGTAATTGCAACTCACTCTCTTTCTCTAGAATATCTTGCACACTTTATGAAGGATGTTTGGCGGATGAGCTTGGAAGCCACAACCCAAAAGCAGAAACATCAGAGAATTTGCTAGCTTCAGCTACAGTATGT
Source organism: Poa pratensis (assembly GCA_947311845.1). Lineage (NCBI taxonomy): Eukaryota > Viridiplantae > Streptophyta > Magnoliopsida > Poales > Poaceae > Poa > Poa pratensis. Next base: position 1,473,113 of record CAMZMU010000119.1, on the reverse strand, counting down.
GTTGCATTGTGAGTATCAGTGATCGACATAGCCGAAAGGAACTAAACCGAACAAAACGACAATTTTCTTGTACAATGGAGGATGATCTCGTATGTCTGAAGCTCTCGCTGATCACAACCCAAAGCATACGCAAATGGACAGGACAGAGACAAAAGCATCAACATTGAGCACCACCTTATTGCTCAGCAGTTGTAGCCACTTACTTCCTGAAGAATTAGTCTCACAGCTTGGAGATGACAAGGTTGAGGTAGGACATGCTGCACCATCGTACCAAGAGGATGGAGCATCACCACACTATTTCTGACAGCAAAGAAAATGGCAATGGCTGACACCGCTCAAAACCTGATGAGTGCTCTAGCAAATCAAACATCCAATTACACATTATCAAGAACCCATGACGATAGATCTTAGTATCACCTGTATCCTTGATATGTCCCCAAGATTTCCCGAGTATACAGACAGGCAGAAGAGCTGCCTGAGACCCAAATTCCATAACAGAAACTACCCCTACTGTACATAACAAGGGCCCAAACCTAAAGATATTCAAACATTAAGGGAGCAGTTCTACATAACCTATAAATGGAATAGACGAGCTGTAACCCAGCATGAGAGCAGTTATATTGTGAGCAGAGGGATGTATACCCACCTGTGCATCGATATAAAATGTCATGTCGGGTAAACAAAAAATCTGGTGACATCTTTTTGCTCAAAGCTCACAAAGGCGACAAGCATACAGTGACGATGGTTACATTTGACAGTTCCACCGATATAGTACAAGTGATACATGATATAGTTCTTGGGTCTCTTAAGTCTATATTATCTCTCTAGCTTTATGCCGTGAGCATCTTCTTGTAATCCTTGAATGTGCCTTCACATGGACCGACCTTGCCATCCGTCACCGCCCAGAGCTCGTCAACGCTTCCCGTGATCAGATGCTCGTCGTGACTCACCTGCAAGCGTGCCATCAGGTTAAAACAATGCTACCTTGACACGATAAGATAACACATGCAACCCGGAGGCCATGCGTTCTTACCATCAGCACTCCCCCCTGGAATATGAGTAGACCCTGGATGAGAGCCTCCACAGCGTCGAGATCCTGCAAGAGAAAGTTCAGGTGTCAGGAATTTGCCGACTCCTGGTGGTTTCTCATCCTTACTTGCACAAATGATAATGAGGGAGACAGAACGAGCGAGGGGGTGAGGTGGTTAATTTACAAGATGGTTAGAAGGCTCATCAAGGAGAATAATGTGTGGCTTCTTGAAGGTGATTTTCGCGAATGCAACCCTACTCTTCTGACCACCTGTCATTGAACAATTTTTAATTAGGATCAAGAAAATTAAACCTACACCCTTAGGCGAATCCACAACATAACTCGAGGCCGAGGTTAGCTTAGATTGTGACAGAAAATTCACTATCGGCTAAATCCATCTAGTGATCTACTGTGTTATATTACCTGATAAAGTGTACATAGATTGGAGGGCAAGATTTCCTGTCACACCAAAGGAACCAAAATGTGACCTCAATTTCTGTTCAGGTACACCCTGCAGAGCATAGTACATTTTTTCAATATAAGAGCTGAAATTTCTATTTAGTTAACAAATATGGCATATTAGAGTTTTTCCTATTATAGCTGAAATCAGTAGTTAAGTTGAAAACCGAACAGAGCATAATACACTTTTTTGCAAATTAGAGTTGACATTTTATATCCAAGTTACATATCAAACAGACTACTATACACCTTTCCGATATTACATGACATGCATATCTAAACTACCCACCAGGCGAACTAAATGCTCAACTAAACCTAGCATTTCGTTGTAACATCCCAAAATAATAACAAGTATTATTATTCCAAAAATGAGAGCCAACAAAAACTATTGTTGATTATTAATGTGTTGATCTCATGTTGTTGCTTGTGTTAGTTATTTCTTGCTAATTGTGTGTGTTTCTTGCTCTGAATAAAAACATGAAGAAAAGAAGAGAAATAAAATAACAAGCAAAGTAAGAAAAATATGTGACAAGTGTGTCACACAATTGCCCAAGTGAGAAATTGTTTTTCTTTCAAACAAACTTCAGAGGAGTGGTATATGAACCCTCTCATTTGTATTCTTACTACTTATCTCTCTCAAATAACATTTTACACCTATTTTAAAATTCTAAAGTAAAATCAATTTGAAATAAATCAAAATACCATAATTAAAACCCTATGGACAAAAATGAATCAAAACATTTTATTTTGAAATGCCAATTTTTGTGGAGCTTCTACATGCTTTGGGAAGGCTTCACAAATTTTCTTGAATTTTTATAAATAGTTTAAGTGCCCCAAATAAATTCTAGAAACACTACTGGATTGAAAAATAAAGGAAAGAAAATAGAAAGGAAAAGAGGCAGGGGGTTTTCTGCAAAAAGGCCATCCCCTACCTCTAGCACACTGTGCAGCACGCGTCGCCGCGGCCGTGCCCGTGTTCGACGCCGTCCCCAGGCCCCCCTGGCCACCTCTTGGCTCGCGTTCGTCCACGTTCGTCGCCTCTGCAGCCGCTCGAGTGTTTCCCTCTCCCCAACGCCGCCCCTGTCCCCCGATGCCCGCCGTGGAGAGCTCGGACGGCGCCGGCAAAATTCGCCCCACCCCTTGCTCCTCGACACGCGCCGCTCGACCCCGAACCTTCTAGAACGCGCCTGGATCCCGCACGACACCGCATCGACGCGTACCTCGCCGTGCCTCGTCGGATTCGAGCAAAAGATCCCGCCGGTGCGCCGTGGACGTGTTCGCGCCCCGTCCACGAATGCGCCGATCCCGGTGCTATAAAACCACCCCCGACCCCGTTGCAAACTCCACACCATCCCCCAATACCTCTCCCTCGCTCTAATTTCTCCGTGCACCGCCAGGAGGGCGGGCACCGCTGCAGCATTGCCGCCGTCGAGGTCGGACATGGCCGCAGCGCTGCTCTGCCCCATTCTCCCCTCTCGGCCCCGCAGCGTGCTCCCTCTGCTTCACCGCACTCACCCGTCCCTTTTTTCCTTTGGTTTGTGCTCAGGTGCGTCGCCTGGAGCTCGCCGAAGTAGCCGCCCGTGCCGTGGAAGGACCAGAGATCGCTGCCGTCGATTGGAGCCGCCCCAGCACGCGCCGCTCCTCCAGCAAGCTTCCCCACGTCGCCGCCGTCGATCCGCGCCATCTCCGCGACCTCCCGAGCCCCCTAGGTGAGCAACCCGTCCACCTCGCCGTCGCCGGAGCTTCGGCTCCGCTCGATTTAGGTCACCGCCGTCCGCTGTCGACGTGGACGCGCGTGAGCCGTTTGATCTTATATCAACGGTAGCATACCCCTTCGTTTAGTTGTACCACTGACAGGTGGACCCCACTGTCAGCGTTTTAAACATTATCCACGCGCGCGTACCGTTTCGTTTAGACACTGACGAGTGGACCCCACTCGTCAGGTTCTTCAACATTATCCACAAACCCGAATTTCTCTGTTTAAATTTGGAATATTGAAACTCAGTACTGTATTCAACTTGTAAATTCAAAATCTCGAGATTTATAGATCCAAATAAATCGAATCCAAATGTTCTGGATAGCTTATGAAATTATCTAGCAAACCCAATTGGTCTCACTCCATTTAAATAAATAATAAAAATGCATTATTAAAAATACTACAGAAGGTTTAAAATCTAAACTTGTTTGTTTCTGATACTCTGTTAAGCCAAATAATTCCAAACCAATTTTATTAGCTTTGTACTGTCATGTATTAGCTTCCCTAATTTTGGTAGAATTAATTATGCAATATTAATTGTTGAACTTGAGTTAAACCCCTCTGGACTAAACCAAATAAATATGCTTAATGGCTAACCCAAATGACTTGGAACCAATTTTGTTAGCTCACATTTAGCATTGATTACTTATCCCTAAAAGGATTTAATTTTAGGATATACAGAACTTGTTTGGTAGCCAAAACTTCATTATTGAGTTACTGGATTAAAACCTTTGTGTAGGGAGTTTGATAACTCCAATAAGTCCTAATCCAATTGTGTTGTATTCTACACATCAGTAGCTATCCATAGAAGTTTAGTTTGTATTTTTAGGACAAACAGAACTCAAGTTGTGCAATTAAACATGTTATACTAGTTTCTGCCATTTTTGGAACATAAATAAATAATGATTAATACAATTAAATTGAAACCAAGTTGTGTTGTTTATTGTATGCAGTGGCTATTTATAGCATTTAGGAATTGTAATGTGTGATGTTTGATTGATTAGTTTAGTGATTGTTTGTATTTGTTTGATTATCGATTAGACGAAAACGTTGCCGGAAGTACCGAGGAAGGAGGATTTGCTGAACTTGAAGAGCAAGACCCAGGCAACTTTGCTGAGCAAGGCAAGCTACTCTCTGAGCTTGCATCTAAATATCTATGCATCTACTTTGATCAAATGATTCACTCTTAAAGGCAATGATTTACAAAACCTTTTCAAAAGTGTATAGATATTATTTTGCCACCCTATGTAGTAGCTTATATAAAACTTTAGGATGGGAAACAATGTTGTTTATTCAAAACTCTTTTGGAATACTTGTGTGGATGTGAAATACCGAGATGTCGGAGTTGAAGTGGAGAAACAGAAAGTGGTGTTGTTTAAGAAAAATGCACAAGTGTCCTAGTACTATGACGACCAATCTTACCCTATGCGACCACATTTACCTCATATGGGAAAAGGCTTAGTCATGTAGTTTTCTCTTATTAGTATGGGATACCTCATCGACGGAGATGACTCCGTTATGCATGAGGGGATTGTTAGTGAACTCCCCTGACCCGGGCCCTCGCTCAAACTCTATGGAAAGATAAGGAGGAGGATAGAAGGTTCCACCATAAGCCGCCGGACAAAACTATGAGTCCTCACACTTAGGGTTTCTGACGGGAAACCGGACTGAGTGTCGATGGGAAGTTCATATGGGAAGGATCCTATACTAGCATGAGCAAATGAGAGGCTATGGTCGGTGGCTCAACTTCGCATACACCTTGTATGACGGGACGTGGCAGACACGATGAGTTACCGGATGGATGTGGGCTAAAAGCGTGCTACCTCTGCAGAGGGTTAAAACTATTCGAATAGCCAAGTCCTCGGATATGGACAATTGGAAGGCTATCCTAAGACCATGTGCAAGTTTTGAAAAGAGTTGAGTTTTTAAAAAGGAAAAGGAAGTGGAGAATGTTGTACCTATACCAGCAGATCGGTATGAGGTTGATGGAGGAAAGTGGACCATGATGGACTATGGTCGGACAAAGGAGGAGTTTATAGAAAACTAATAAAAATGATGAACTCTCTTAAAATAGTTATATTATCCTTCTTACCTTTTTCAACAAAGATATAGAGATGTTTAAAAGAAATAAAAGTTTAAAATTAAAAATAAACTAGTGCATACTCATGTTGGGGTAGTTTGCGAATACATTCAAATGTACTCATAATGGTTTCGTCCCTGGCATTATTGCGATGCCAGATTACGAGGAGCACTACGCCGAGGAGGAGTATGGCGACGTCTATGCAAACTAAGTATCTCCATCAGTCAGCTGCATGTCGGGTCGTCGTTAGAAGTGGTGGTCTACTATGCCTAGCTTCCGCTGTATTATTTTGGTTTGGCCCAAGAAGGCACCTATGTAAGAACTTGGTCTGTATGACCATTTATGTAAGACTTTTATTCGGTACTGTAACGGATGTAAATTTTGGTATTCAGTTCGGATTATGTGCAACGACAGACTGATCATGTGATCGTTGTGTATGCATAATCGGGTATTTCGGACGGCTAGTCCGGGGTCCCCACATTCGTCCCCACCAAAACCGGAAAGCATCTCATCATGTACAAAAGGGGGTTCACAGTTAAATCAAGTCCATCAACATGATGTTGACTGAATACAGCCATCCGGACCTGTACAAATGACAAAAAAAAAATCAACAAACAAAATACATGATGCTGCAGATATCTCCTTACAGCAATCAATAATTATATTAGAATGACCGTATCATTTGTAAGTGGTTGCATTCTAGAAGTAAAGATCACATGCACAACACCCTGACAAATGACAAGGCAAGCTAAAGATGCACGAGAAAGCAGTACAGTCGTGCAAAACAAGTAAACATGATAGGGGTAATCAAGATGGTAGCTCTAAGAGGATAAAGCACCTTGGGCCAGCGAAAGACTGTTCCCGAAGTTGGCTGCAGGTCCCCAGAAATTAATTTAAGTATAGTGGACTTGCCAATGCCATTTGAACCAACCACTGAAACAATAAGGAAAATATGAGAGAAAATGGGAGAAGCACCACCACAGAAGCTAGATATTATTGTTTAGTCAAGAAAAGATGAGCGGAACAAAGATATCATACTTGCTATACGGCTGTCGAGGTCAATACCAAAATTCAAGTTTTTAAACAAAATAGGCCCTAGAGGATAACCAAATGAAGCATCACTGCACAAAGTAAAAGTATTATAGTCAACTGAGAAGATTTGAGTGACACAAAGACAACCCTACACGGCATAACTATCTCAAAGAGAATGTATACAACTAACTGTTATGTCCTGACAGTAAATGGTAGAGTGGATTAAAAATAAAAGCGAGTCAGAGAACAAGTCATGAGATTCACATGAGAACAGCAGAACAAGCTTCCATAAATGGTGAAATACAAGGGGTCAGAAATGAAACCTGAAGCTAATGATTGGTGGTCCAGGGCGGTCCTCTGGGGTTGGAAATTCGAATTTATAGCTGCAAAGGATTATGCAGTTATTTGTTAAGTTGACAGTAGAAAAAAGACCAAACGAAAAAAATTTAGGGAGGCGTCATACTCTGGATCACTAACAACTGCGTCAACATGTTCCATTCGCTCCAATGCCTGAGATAATGCAGATAAAACAATTGTGACAAACATCAGATTTGTGGTGGAAGAACATGCAAAAAAATACCGTTTGAAAATGTTCCGTCAACATGAAATACAAGATAAAGTTCTGTGTTGAAATTCAAAGATATCTATAATTCTGGATGTAAGTCATGGAAATAGGAGCAGAAATTGTACCTTAATTCTCGATTGAACAAGTGATGCCCTCTTTGCATTATATCGGAACTTGTCAATGAATGCCTACAAACAAAACAGATCAACAAACATCATCCTTGATACTCCCAAAAATATCTAGCTGTATATGCTCATATTTCCAAGATAGCAATTTTGCTTCCACCTTCAAGCAAAATCAGAGAGTTCTTCGAATCTTAATTTGGTATTGTGCTGAAGCGTAAACAATGCAAGCAAAACCTAGGCCAGACTTGCACGACCTCTAATGGTCTTACCATTTTAAGCTAATAAAGTTATACAGTACTGTACTATTTAAATAGCATTTTTCTGTTGCAGGAAAGACACATGTTAAGCATCTGATAGGGCTTCTATGCTAAACAGGTAAGTACAGTAGATTAAAGAGATATACTGGCATATTGCACTAGAAAGTCAGAGTGCAAATGAGGGAATTGCTACATCCTAATGTTGTGGTGCAGTGATGCATACCACCTTTTAACTCAACCTTTTTCCACACCATCACAACTTACTTTGAAAATTATTAATAGCATACTTCAGGGACTAATGATACCCGCTAAATGCAGAGACCAACCTGCATGTGCCCTCTGGCCTTCTCATTTGTTTCAAAGGCTTTCATCTGATTCTTGAGGTGCTCCTCTCTTGTCCTCTCAAATGTGTCGTAGTCACCTTTGTAAGCATGCAGCTTTTTGTTATGTAGATGAAGAATGTCGGTGACAACCTAAGAATTGTTTCCTTCAGTTATACAGTTATTAAGATGAAAAGTACAGAAAAGAAAAAATATGGTGCACATGCAAATATAATATATATATGAGTTGGCAAATTCTGAAGATATTAGCTCCTGCGTAACAATACTACGAGTTCATACCGTATTCAGGAACTCTCTAGCATGTGACACAACAATGAATGTCTTTGGCCACTTCAGGAGATATGTTTCTAACCATAACACAGCATGAAGATCAAGATGGTTCTGCAAATTGATAGGTTGTTAGCATGGGGCAGCAAGAGAAGAAAAGCAACAATATATTCGTAACTCACTGTCGGTTCATCAAGTAGCAGTAAATCTGGCTCAATGAATAAAGCACGTGCTAGCGCTATTCTCATGCGCCATCCACCAGAAAATGCTTTTGTATTCTTAAGTTGCATTTCTGGATTGAAACTAAGACCCTGGGAAGATTTCAACCAATCAGAACAGTTCAATGTTAGTATGCGAGAAGAGTACCTGTTTAAATTAAGGTAACTACTAGCTACTACAGGAGAGATGACAGCAATAACATAAAAATACTACTACGTTGTGCAAATGAGACAAACAGAAATAAATCACCACGAACTGGATGTCAACAAAGACACATACCGCCAGAATTGATGCTGCACGAGCCTCTGCTGCATCTGCATCAATGTACTCAAGCCGCTATGGTGAGTTACAACTTGGACTACGAGATGTTGCCGAAAGACAGGAGTATTGCCATCTGGCGGTCTAGGAGCAAACAGCTTACCTCTCTTTGCCCATCTTCTTTCCTCTTGTTGCGTTCAATCTTGGCCTTGTCACGTGAGGACAGTGGGGGCGCATCGAAAATGTATTCTGTCTTCTTGGGAGCTTTCTCCTCCTCCATCCCCGCGTTCATACGCAAAGGCGTAGCAAGGCTCCGCACAGCTTGCTTAGGCTTCACGATGCCTTGACTCCCCAATTTCTCACAGAACTTCGTGCAGACCTGCATCGAAAAATAAAAAGGGAATCAAAATCGAAACCAAACAATTCCTCTACTGCTCCCACCCCAGAACCCAGAATGGTGCTCATGCCTCTGTTATTCAGATTCATCAACGGGGCAAGCTGGGATGGCCATAAAGGTTTACTGACTAGCAGCTAAATCATTGCAGTGCAGAACAGCAAGTAGACCGTGACTGAGCGGTAAACTATGTTTTCTAGTCCTAAAAAGATAGCAGCATTACCAAGCACAAAACAGAACAACAAGGAGTAAGAAAGACGCATACACCACAGTAGCCGGATCTTTTAACCAAACACGGCACCATAAAACCAAAGCTCTAACCCAAAAACTGTCACAGCTAACTATTCAAGGACGACTGAGCTAGACTAGAGTTCTTCTAACCTAGTGTAGCCCGAATCTTCTAACCTAGAAATCGAAGCTCTAACAACCAACCGATGCAGATTGGGGGGCGGCGAGATTGGTGATACCTCGAGGCAGTGTTCGCGGTCGTAGACGCAGCGCGCGTCGATGAGGAGGTCGCCGAGGGCGCCGAAGATGCCGTGGCCGTCGGGCGGGCCGAAGTCGAAGTCCTGGTCGGCGAGGACGTTGGCGATGTAGTCGACGATGGGCTGGTCCACCTCGTCGACCACGGCGTCCCCCAGCACCTCCCGCACCACCCCCATGCTCGTCGCCACCAGCGCCGCCATCCGAGCTCTGGAGCGGTGGCCGGGGAGGAGCGGCGGCGGCGAAGAGAAGCGGAAGCGAACCCTAGGAGCCGGGTGGTGGTGGTGGTGTGTTAGCCGGCCCGACGGTGGGTGGGCCGTGGCCCGTGGGATATCTGGCCTGGTAGTAAAAGGCCCATCTAAAATGTTCGTCTGCATCCTCCATACGATAAAGTATAAAATTCTTTAGTGTCAAAAAAAAAAGTATAAAATTCTTTGATAGCCCAGAAAATGCAAATAGAAGGACATTAATTATAGAACTAATAATAAATAAAAGTGTCCAAGAGAACAATGGATACAGACATATAGTGACTGTTTGCAACGACGGAGATTGACGTCGTGCCAACCTAGCATATAGGCTCGTAAACACTAAAGAAGGGCGGTCGAGTACAAACAAAATTAAATGTTTGTGTGCATACATCGATGCGGAGACCGCGGCAAATTAACTTTCACCAAAAATATATAAGCTTAGTCATATAGAGTAGCTTTACAACTTTTGTTTGTCATATGCATAATCTATGGTCGCTTAAGCAGTTAAGCTTACATCAACACGGCAACGGGTTGGGCGTCTATGCCTTATACCAACGGACCTCGTTTTTCTAAGATTATGCCTGGTTACTTAATTTACACAAACAACATGTAAGTGTCCATGCGCTTATTTTAATTTGGAGGTGATGAACTTATACCCAAGATTTCGTTTACTTGCTTGAATCGAGTAAGACGCTTACACTAATATTGAGTAGATAGTTCTAGAACGCGCAATTTGCGCAAGTTCCTACGTGGATGGGCACGGCACACAACCGGTATGCTTAAGAAAGAAAAGGAGCGTCTGTGTTCCATTATTGATGAGCTCGACAAAACTGCAGAATCACGCCCCCTATCAGCAAATGAAAGTGACCTAAAATGGCACTCGAATGAGCAGGTGGGTCGATTGTTGAGAGAAGAAGAGCTTAAATGGTACCAAAGATCTAAGGCACAATTCATTTTGCAAGGAGATTCGAATACGAGATACTTCCACAATGTCGCTAACGGCAGACATAGGAGGAAACTCATTCATTCTCTTCATCAAGATGAGGGGCTGATCGAGAGTCAGGACATGCTCAAGGATTATATTACTTGCTACTATAAAGGTTTGTTGGCGCTCCGGAGGAAGGAAACTTCTCTCTGGATGAGGCGCAAACGGATAACATTTCCCAAGTTACTCTGGAGGAAAACAACTTGCTCATCGCACCCTTTTCGGAAGACGAGATTTGCAAGGCTGTTTTCCAAATGGAGCATAATAAGGCGCCCGGGCCTGATGGATTCCTAGCTGAATTTTACCAACACTTTTGGGAACTCATAAAGACCGACTTGCTCGAGTTGTTTGGCTGTTTGCATGCTGGACAACTTGAACTTTTTCGCCTAAACTTTGGGGAAATCGTCTTGTTACCTAAGGTTCAGGGGGCCGAGAGGATACAACAATATCGACCAATTTGTCTCCTGAATGTTAGTTTCAAGATCTTTACTAAAGTAGCGACCATTAGGTTGAATTCTGTAGCAGATCATGTGGTGAAGCCTACCCAAACTGCTTTTATGCAAGGGCGGAATATACTGGATGGGGTCGTGGTTCTCCACGAAACCGTACATGAGATGCATACGAAGAAACTTAATGGGGTTATTTTTAAAATCGACTTTGAAAAAGCATATGACAAGGTTAAGTGGCCATTTTTGCTACAAACCCTGAGAATGAAAGGATTCTCGCATACTTGGTGCGAATGGATCCGCAACTATGTTGAAGGGGGAAGTGTAGCGATAAAGGTCAATGATGACACTGGACACTACTTCCAAACAAAGAAGGGTTTGAAACAAGGTGATCCACTATCGCCTATACTATTTAACATAGTGGCTGATATGTTGACCATCATGATTGAGCGGGCAAAAACGGATGGCCAAATTGAAGGAGTTGTCCCTCATCTTGTTGATGGAGGCCTCTCTATCCTCCAATATGCGGACGACACCATTTTTTTAATGGAACATGATCTTGATAAAGCAGCGAATCTGAAATTGATATTATCACCATTCGAACAATTATCTGGGTTAAAAATCAACTTCCACAAAAGTGAATTGTTCTGCTTTGGCGATGCACAGGACGCAGCTGCTCAGTACGCTGATATATTCGGCTGTGAGCATGGTCAATTTCCAATAATGTATTTGGGCATTCCAATCCATTATAGGAAGCTGACTAATGCGGAATGGAGACACGTCGAGGAACGTCTGCAAGCGAGGCTAGCGAGTTGGAAGGGCAAATTACTATCCCTAGGTGGAAGGTTGGTTCTCATCAATTCGGTACTCGCAAACATAGTGCTGTATATGATCTCCTTCCTCTAGTTGCCCAAAGGGGTCTTGTATAAGCTGGATTTTTTCCGATCAAGATTCTTTTGGTAAGGGGATGGTGAGAAAAAGAAGTATAGACTGGCTAAATGGGATGTGGTTTGCCGACCTAAGGATCAGGGAGGGTTGGGTATTCATGATCTTGGCATCAAGAATTCCGCCCTCCTAGGGAAGTGGTTGTTCAAGGTTCTAACCGAAGATGGTATTTGGCAAACTCTTCTTAAAAGAAAATATATTGGCACAAAGGCGGTATCACAGGTGATATGGAAATCTGGTGATTCCCACTTTTGGGTTGGGCTGATGGCGACTAAGAAACATTTCTTTCGCTTTGGCGTTTTTAATATTAAGGATGGTTCGGAGATTAGATTCTGGGAGGATAAATGGTTAGGTACTACCACCCTCCGGGAGCAATATCCGGCTTTATACGACATTGTACGTCACAAAGGGGACACTATAGCTACTGTTATGCAGTCTTCACCCCCAATGTGACGTTCAGGCGGGATTTATTCGGTCCAAGATTAACGGCTTGGAACACCTTGTTGGCACGGTTGGAATCAATCCAACTCACACAAGGTTCCGATGAATTCAGGTGGAACTAATGCGGGAATGGGAAATTCTCAGTAGATTCCATGTATAGGGCGCTTGTCCATTCTGATATTCCAGTCGACGATAATAAGAAAATATGGCAAATGAAGATTCCACTTAAGATTAAAGTTTTCTCGTGGTATCTTTGTAAGGGTGTCATTTTAACTAAGGATAACCTTGTCAAACGGAATTGGCATGGAAGTACAAAGTGTATATTTTGTTCAAAACAAGAGACAATTAAACACTTATTCTTGGAGTGTGATTTCGGCCGTTCTATATGGTCATCTATCCAAATAGCATCTAACTTATTTCCTCCCAAGTCCGTTGCAAACGTGTTTGGCAACTGGCTACATGGGATTGAAAAGAAGCTTAGAACGGTTATTAGGGTGGGAGCGATTGCCGTTATATGGTCGCTTTGACTTTGTAGAAATGACAAGGTTTTCAATGACAAAAATGTTTCTCTCTTGCAGGTACTCTACCGATGCCACTACAAGAAATATGCTATAATGTGACCTTTTATAGTGACGCCCAAAATATTGGTCATAGATCTATGACTATTTTGAACCAGTTGGTCACACGCTGGTTTTGAGGGTGTAAACAGCACAAACTTATGACCAATTTGTGACCAAAGGACTTTTTTTCCTAACATGAATTGGTCATAAGCCAGCTAGCACTAATATATGACCTTTTTTCTGACCATTTAAAAGGTCATTTACATATGTTGGCCGCCAACTCAGCAAAGTTACCTACGTGTCAGTGCTTAGGTGTAATTTTTGCTTACGTGTCAATTTACTGGACAGCCAACTCAGCAGTTTCATCTACTGGACATCTTATCTGTCGGCAAAGTTGGAGCATGTCTGGTAGGTGGGGCGGGACCCACATGGCAGCTTGAAGAGGGTTGGATCCCACATGTCAGGTCAGTCAACAAAGTCAATGCATGTGCTTCTTCTTTACAAAGGGTAATATCTGTGCCGACACTTATCATGTAGGTAATACCTTTGCCAACACTGATTGTGTTGCTAGACCAGTATACAACAAAACGCACATTATAGATATAACGATACACAATCAGTAGTTGCTCAGGTCGCACAATCCATATATAGTTCACAATGAACTACTATATCAACACACATTGCACAAGTCGCACAATCCATATATAGTTAGCAATCTATGAACACACACATTGCACAAGTACCAAGTACACATCCATATATATATATATATATATATTATCAATATACTGATCACAAGTACAAATACATCCACTTCTTGACATAGCTACTGTTTTGGCCAATATATCAGAAAAATACAACAGAGTATTTCAGCTCATCACATCCATAAGCACAAATTAAGTTGCTTCTTTGAAACACTTCAAGCATCCCATGGTCAAAAATACTTCAAAGTCCGTATGCACGAGGTGGTTAAGAACCTGAAAAATTGTCACATGAATTTGTCATGCTCTAGTGAGTTCCTCAAATCAGGCTGTCATGCTCTAGCGAGTTTATGGTAGACACGACAACAGATGGCTTCCTAGCTACACAGCGTGCAAACAAATTGCTGGTAACAGGTGAGCTACCAATTAGGCCATGTGATGGGGGTGAAACAAAATGAACTGGAGCAACCACTGCTGCTAAATTGCCATTAGCACTACATAGGAAGTTAAATATTTTACCATTGAATCTATACATAGTTATCTACTAGTTAGTGTCAGGATTTATTTTTAGAGAAACTTACTGTCAGGATTCAAACAGCCAGAATGTATTTATTCTGCTTTTCAAACGAAATGTGGCCACACTTAGATAATTAATGGAAAGTAGAAAGCTGCACAATTGCATTAAAAAGTCCCTGCAAAACCTATCAGAGATATACGAGTAACATTGTCTTGTAATGTAGGACGAGTATCTACATCTAGTGTATGCATACAGCAGCAAAGATAGTACTGTATGAGTAAAATACATGGCAATATGATTCAATCCTTTAAACCACCTAACTAATTGCATATTTGTGATTCGCAAGTGCCCACAACATGGAAAATGCAACACAAAACAATTAGAAGAGCAGTGACAGTTTTGTATTCATTTTTGTCTGAAGGAACTGTTCCCACATCAGAATGGGATTTGAACGGGTTGCATAAAAAATACCAGAAGCAAAGATGGTCGTATTTACCTTTCCTTCTAAATGGAAGCTGAACTTGATTGTGAACCATCTCAGCCCTCTGTCAACAACTAGAGCCATTTACAGGGCTCTGGAATGAAACAAACGAATGATCTTTCAGTATAGAGGGCAGTGTATATAGACATGCAACACACGTTCTTTAAAATTTTAAAAGAGTGTTTGTTTGAGGATGTTTCTCAAGTCGCAACTGAAGCTAGAATCCAACTATGATTCGCTACAATGATTAGGAAAACAAATTATATAGCATGTTGGATACTGACTGACTCTCCCAGTCTATTGCTTGAAGAATTTATTAGCCTGACTGCCAGCCCACACCATTTGAACACCAAAATTAATTTGCAACCATGTAAATAAAATAGCTAAGGACTTAGTTATAGCTGAACCTTTTTGGCAGAACGAAGCCACACAAACATCACCATCACGAGTAGCCTTTTAGTGCTAAGTTGATGATCGAAACACGACGATATGTCACTCACCTTCAAGAGTAGCAATAGATATCAATATAGAAAACGTATCTAGATAATCACTGCTTTCATGAAACTAACGGGAAGCAAATAGCAATATCTAAACATGAAACTTTTTTAGGGGACGAAACACACTTTCTTTGAGGATGGGTACGGGTGAGGGAAGGGGATGACTCACCATCAGCGTGCTTGCATACTGTGACGCAAGGAGCCGACATCCCGCTGCTAGGGAGGCAAAGGCCTGGTCCAGGGAGTGGGGTGACGACTTGCAGCAGGAGAGGCAGCCGGCCAGCGGCGTTCTCCGGGGACTGGGGGCAGCGTCCCATCGCTGGGGAAGTAGCGTCGCGGTCCGGAGAGAACAGGCGGCGTCCCATCCCTAGATCCTGGTCGACGCGGTGGTAGGCAAGGTCGCCGGTGCCGGATGGGGACGGAGTAGGTGCCTTCTGTGGCCGGTAGGCGATGTGGAGGCGGCTGCCGGAGCACGGGAGTTGGCGGCGGTAGGGTTAGGGTTGCAGGCGGCAGAGAAGACGAGATGGACCAGGATGCGGAGGACCAGGGACGCTGCTGGTGGGGAGCTGAGTGAGGCCGTGGACGGAGATGGCTCGGCGGTGGCGGCGGGATGGGAGAAAGGGGGCTGCGCGTCGGGGAGGTGATCTGATTTGAGATTGGGGGCCGGAAGAGGATAAGGTCTTCTGGGACTTGACCCAAAAATCTCCAATCGCCCGCCCAAGTCCCGCAAATTTTGCCCCGAATTTTTTCAAGTCCGCGCCCAGATCTCCCGCGACACCGAGGGCTGCTTGCTGGACGCCACGTGGAAACATACGCCGACAGTTTCTCTGCCTGTATGAACTTGTACCGACAGTTAAGCAGCTATTTGTAAATTCAATGTGGTCTAGTATTATAAAATAATTTAGTGCTCCTATTTTGTTCGTAGCTAGAGGTTAAATCTTGCGAAACTTTTGTTCGTAGCTAGGGTCAATTTCCTATGCCGATTTCAATATACGGTCAACTCGGAGGATATGACCATTCGTAGCTAGGGGTTAAATCTTGCGAAACTTTTGTTGTATCTCTGATGAAATAGTTACTTGTGTACCAAAATATGATTTTTTTCAATAAATCACGAGAAAACTACGAGGGAACTGTAGTTCAAATTTGACCTCGTTCCAGCTGAATCGACATGAATTTGTCTTTTTTACGAGACATAGATGGAAACGGTTTGACACGTGACCATTTGGTTATTTGTAAATTCAATGTGGTCTAGTATTATAAAATAATTTAGTGCTCCTATTCTACGACATATGTTTGGTAGTTGCTTCACAAAATAACCCATTTTTCGCATTCGGAAATAGAAAAATGATTTTTTCATGAATGGAAAATGAAAAGTTTCTTTGGCAACATTGTTCACGGTTCCAAGATACACGTTTGTGCCCAATATAGGCATATTTCAGCAAACTATACCATGAATGTGGCCATAACATTCGTCATTTGACCCTAAAGTCATGAATATTCATAGATGATACCTCATTTCTGAGAACACTTTCTTAAGAAAAATGTTGTATTCCAAGTTTATGATTTTTAATGGATAATAGGACACATATAATGACACCACGTGAAGGTTTTCCATTTATTTGATTTTTTTGAATTTCGTATGCCGATTTTAATATACGGTCAACTCAGAGGACATGACCGTTCGTAGCTGGGGGTTAAATCTTGCGAAACTTTTGTTGTATCTCTGATGAAATAGGTACTTGTGTACCTAAATATGATTTTTTCAATAAATCACGAGCAAACTACGAGGGACCTGTAGTTCAAATTTGACCCCGTTCCAACTGAATCGACATGAATTTTTCTTTTTTACGAGACATAGATGGAAACGGTTTGACACATGACCATTTGGTTATTTGTAAATTCGATGTGGTCTAGTATTATAAAATAATTTAGTGCTCCTATTTTACGACATATGTTTGGTAGTTGCTTCACAAAATAACCCATTTTTCGCATTCGGAAATAGAAAAATGATTTTTTCGTTAATGGAAAATGAAAAGTTTATTCGGCAACATTGTTCACGGTTCCAAGATACACGTTTGTGCCCAATATAGGCATATTTCAGCAAACGATACCATGAATGTGGCCATAACATTCGTCATTTGACCCTAAAGCCATGAATCTTCATAGATGATATCTCATTTCTGAGAACACTTTCTTAAGAAATATGTTGTATTCCAAGTTTATGATTTTTAATGGATGATAGGACACATATAATAACACCACGTGAAGGTTTTCCATTTATTTGATTTTTTTTGAATTTCGTATGCCGATTTCAATATACGGTCAACTCGGAGGACATGACCGTTCGTACACTAGTAGAAATAGAGGCATTGGTGCGCCCCTTTAGTACCGGTTGCCACTAAAACCGGTACTAAAGGGGGCATTAACACCGGTTGGGCTTGGGCGCCAGCTAGGGCCCCGCGGCGAGGACCTTTAGTACCGGTTGGTATGAACAACCGGTACTAAAGGAAACCTTTTAGTACCGGTTTCTAATACCAACCGGTACTAAAAGGGTTCAGCCCCGCAGGCCACGGTCAGTGGCCCCACGGCAGGCCCTTTAGTACCGGTTGGTATATAAAACCGGTATTAAAGGTCCTGCCTATATCTTCCACCCCGGCCGAGCCAGCTCCATTTTGGAGAAACTCGACCCCAACCCCATTTTTCCTCTCTCCCAAGCCCTCCCAAGCTCTAGGTCACCCATTTTTTCTCCAACATTTGTCAAGATTGGTGGCACCCTATACAAGGGTTAGCAACTTCTTCATCTTCTCTTCCGGCTTTTCAAGTTTAGCTCATTTTCGTGCAAGTTTAGCAAGTTTGATTTTGGTTGTGCTTGCAAGGTGTTTGATGAAATGACTAAATTAGGGATTTCATTTGTTTTATATGCATTTTGAGCTCGAATTGAAATATAATTTATGGTTTTATATAGTGTCGTCCCGTCCCCTGATTTCGTGAGAACTATGTATTACATTTGGGCACTACTCTACTTTGATTTTAATGTGATGAACTTGTATAAATTAATTTGGTCACGTATCTCTATTCATTATTTAGCTGGTGTAATGGTTTTTGATATATTTATGTAATGTAGATGAGCCGAGAATGGATGTACAGTGATCGACGCTGTCCCGAGTTCATTGATGGCATGATTCGTTTTCTCGATGTGGTTAAGTTAAACAAGCTGAAGAATGGTTTTATGATTTGTCCATGTGATGAATGTCGGAATAACAGGAATTACCCGAGCGTAAGAACCATACACTCCCACTTGTTGCGACAAGGCTTCATGCCCAATTATTTTTGTTGGACCAAGCACGGAGAAAGAGGGGTTATAATGGAAAACCCTGAAGAAGAGGATGATGACAACTATCCCGTGTTCTCTGATGAACACGGTGATACTACAATGGGGGAAGAGCATGAGGTCATTGTTGATCAGTCCGACGATGATGATCTTCGTCAGGTCATTCGTGATGAACAGATGAACTGCGTAACTGAAAACGAGTGGTCGAAGCTGGAGCGCATGTTAGAGGATCACAAAAAACCGTTGTACCCAAATTGTGAAGATGACCAGAAAAAGCTAGGTACCACCCTGGAATTGCTGCAGTGGAAGGCAAAGAATGGAATATCTGACAAGGCATTTCAAGAGTTGCTACAAATATTTAAGAAGAATCTTCCGAGGAATAATGAAATGCCCCACAGCACGTACGAAGCAAAGAAGATTGTCTGCCCTCTAGGATTAGAGGTGCAGAAGATACATGCATGCATCAATGACTGCATCCTCTACCGCGGTGAGAAGTACGAGAATTTGAATGCATGCCCGATATGCGGTGCATTGCGGTATAAGATCGCGCGAGATGACCCAGGTGATATTGAGGGCGAGCCGAGCCCCAGGAAGAGGGTTCCCGCGAAGGTGATGTGGTATGCTCCTATAATACCACGGTTGAAACGTTTGTTCCGAAACAAAGAGCATGCCAAGTTGTTGCGATGGCACAAAGAAGACCGTAAGGAAGACGAGATGCTCAGACACCCCGCTGATGGGTCTCAGTGGAGAAAAATCGACAGTGCGTTTGGTGATTTTGCAGCTGACGCAAGGAACTTAAGGTTTGGTCTAAGTACAGATGGCTTGAATCCGTTTGGGGAGCAGAGCAGCAGTCATAGCACCTGGCCCGTGACTCTATGTATCTATAACCTTCCCCCTTGGTTGTGCATGAAGCAAAAGTATATTATGATGCCAGTGCTTATCCAAGGACCGAAACAACCCGGCAACGACATTGATGTGTATCTGAGGCCATTAGTTGACGAACTTTTACAGTTGTGGTCTGACGAAGGTGTACGTGTGTGGGATGAGTACAAACAAGAGGAATTTCCCCTACGAGCGTTGCTGTTTGTAACCATCAATGATTGGCCTGCTCTTAGTAACATTTCAGGACAGTCGAACAAGGGATACAAGGCATGCACGCACTGTTTAGATAAGACTGACAGTGCATATATAGGTAAGAAGATTGTGTACATGGGGCATCGTCAGTTTCTTCCAACCGGGCATCACGTAAGAAACGGAGGCAAGCACTTCAAAGGTTTGGCAGATATCCGGACGAAGCCTACACGCCGTGATGGTGATGTTGTATATGGCATGGTCAAGGATTTGGAAGTAATATTTGGAAAGGGTCCTGGCAGTCTAAATGTTCCGAAAGACGCAAACAAGCGCGTACCCTTGTGGAAAAAGAAATCTATATTTTGGGATTTACCCTATTGGGAAATCCTAGAGGTTCGCTCTGCAATCGACGTGATGCACGTGACGAAAAATCTTTGCGTGAACCTGCTAAACTTCTTAGGCGTGTATGGGAAGACGAAAGATACAGCGGATGCACGGCAGGACCAGCAAAGTTCGCACCACGGAAGAGACAACCTGAATTCAGAGAAGTATGAAGGTACTTCCAGCTACGCTCTTACCAAAGAAGAGAAGGAGATCTTTTTTCAAGTCCTGAGCAGTATCAAGGTCCCGTCTGGCTACTCGTCGAATATAAAGGGAATAATAAACATGGCAGAGAAAAAGTTCCAAAACCTGAAGTCTCATGACTGCCACGTGATTATGACACAATTACTTCCTGTTGCATTGAGGGGGCTTCTACCGGAAAACGTTCGAGTACCCATTGTCAAGCTATGTGCATTCCTGAATGCAATTTCTCAGAAGGTAATTGATCCAGCAACTCTACCAAGTTTACAGACGGGTGTGGTCCAATGTCTTGTCAGCTTTGAGTTGGTCTTTCCACCGGCCTTCTTCAATATTATGACGCACCTCATAATTCACCTAGTCGAAGAGATTTCCATTCTCGGTCCTGTATTTCTACACAACATGTTCCCCTTTGAGAGGTTCATGGGAGTCTTAAAGAAATACGTTCATAACCGTGCTAGGCCAGAAGGAAGCATGTCCAAGGGCTATGGAACAGAGGAGGTCATTGAGTTCTGTGTTGACTTTCTTCCAGATCTTAAGCCCATCGGTGTTCCTCAATCACGCCATGAGGGGAGACTGCGTGGAAAAGGCACGCTAGGAAAGAAAGCAACAAGAAGTATGGACGGGCATTCTTTCACTCAAGCACACTACACAGTTCTACAAAATTCCAGATTGGTGGCTCCGTATATCGTGGAACACATGGATATTTTACGCTCAGAATACCCGGAGAAGACTGACTTCTGGATTAAAGAAAAACACGTGGATACTTTCGGCAGTTGGTTGCGTACACATCTCATTAATGACAACACTGTTGGACAAGAGCTATACTTGTTGGCCAAGACACCATCTTCGACTATATTGACTTTCCAAGGGTACGAGATAAATGGGAATACATTTTACACGGAAACCCAAGACAAAAAGAGCACTAACCATAACAGTGGTGTCCGCTTTGATGCAACAAACGATGATGGAACAAAGGACACATATTATGGTTGCATACAGCAGATATGGGAACTTGACTATGGACCTTATTTTAAGATCCCTTTGTTTCTGTGCAAATGGGTTAACCTGTCATGCGGGGTAGAGATAGACAAGCGGTACGGAATGACTACAGTGGATCTCAAAAATCTTGCGTACAAAACCGAGCCATTCGTCCTAGCCAATGATGTGGCTCAGGTTTTCTATGTGAAGGACATGTCTTCCAGACCGAAAAAAAGAAAAGATAAGCAAGCCGGTACATCATACAATGAGCCAAAGCGCCACATAGTTCTTTCAGGAAAAAAAACATCGTGGGAGTGGAGGACAAGACAGACATGTCAGAAGATTACAATAAGTTTGCTGAAATTCCGCCCTTCAAAGTGAAAACTGACCCAAGCACCGTGTTGAATGATGAAGATTGTCCATGGCTACGACGCAATCAGAAGAAAGGGACACACAAGAAGAAAAAGTGAACACTAGATAGGGATGTTGTTGCTGATGTGTAATAATGTATTAAACCTTTTATGTAACTATGTCCTGAAAACTCAGAAGAGAGATCTAAACGGTTGCAGGACGTAGCTAGGGAACCCGAATATATGAGTGAGTAACCTGGGAAACAAAACACACGGTTTCTCCTAGCTACAGCCCGACACTGATTCACGGTCGAATGTCGTTGCATTCAGTGTCGGGCATAGCTAGGAAACCCGAATGTTTTGTGTTTGAGCGCCACTTCGATCCAAGCAGAGGTAAGACGTCTCTGATGATCTACAACCGTCCGGCAAGACATCTCTGATGATCTGCAACCGTTTGGAACGGTCGCAGGTCATCAGAGACGTCTTGCCGCTGGTTGCCCAAAGATGCCTCTCCGAGTGACGATGGAATGTTTTGTGTGAGTGAGTGAGTGACGCTGGAATTCCGGGAGGTGGGCTATATATAGGGTCATGTGGCTCACGAAGTGGTCGTGATACTGCTGATCCAACAGCTCACAATTACTCAAAAGAAACACACCTCTGATCCAACGTCTCACGAGCGCTTGAAAGAAACACACGATCCGTGTGCTTCTTTAGTACCGGTTGGTAACACCAACCGGGACTAAAGTCGGGCTCACCCCTGATCCAACGTCTCATAAGCACTTAAAAGAAACACACCTCTGATCCAACGTCTCACGAGCGCTTGAAAGAAACACACGATCCGTGTGCTTCTTTAGTACCGGTTGGTAACACCAACCGGGACTAAAGTCGGGCTCACCCCTGATCCAACGTGCTCGCCTGAAGAGGATTGAATCGGGGCGTCGCCCCCGCCGATATGGCTTTCCTCCGTCTTCAGATCTCGGCGTCCGCGTCGGGTGACTACTGCGGCGACATCACCTGGTGGCAGTAGAGAAAAAAACAAAATAGAAACCAAATAGATATAAAAAACAGAAAACAAAAGAAAGAAAAAAACTAGAGAAAAAAATACAAAAAACCCATTAGTACCGGTTGTATATTACAACCGGTACTAAAGGGCTGGGCTTCGCGCGCGAATTTTCGCCGCGGCCCAAAACACCCCTTTAACACCGGTTGTAGTCTACAACCGGTACTAAAGACCCTTTAGTACCGGTTGTAACTACAACCGGTGTTAAAGGTCGTTTGGCTGCAGTTAAGGCAGGGGATCGACAAATCGATCCCCAAATTCGCCTAAGTCCTCTCGACGCCGACGACGCGCGCCTCCTCGCTCCTCGACACCGGCGAAGCCCTGCCGCGCTCCGGCGAAGCTCCGCCGCGCCCCCGCCGTCGCCGCGTCCTTCGTCGCCGTCGCCGCGTCCTCCACGCATGGCCGCGTCCTCCACGTACGCACGGCCGCGCCCCCGCCGTACGTCGCCGCGTCCATCGACGCGGCCGCGCCACCGCCGTCGCCGCGTCCTCCCTCGACGCCGGCCGCGCCCCCGCCGTCGCCGCGTCCTCCACGCACGGCCGCGCCCGTGCGCCAACGCCGGCCTGCACCACCGCCGTCGCCGCCTCGCCCGTGGTCCGGCCCTGCTCCACGAGGTATGTTTTTTTTATTACTGTTTTTTTTCTTACTTTTTTGTATTACTGTTTAAAAATGTAGGAACTTTTTTGTATTACTGTTTAATAAAATGTAGCAATTTTTTTGTTATTACTGTTTTTAGTTAAGTTTTAAATTTTGTTTAGCATTTTTAGAAATTTGTAGCAATTTTGTAGATAGCAAAATATAGATAGCATTTTTTGTAATTTAATACTTTTGTAGTTTTGTAATTTTTGTATGAAAATTCTTGTTTAAAATGAGTATGAATTTTTTTTAAATGACACTTGTGTATGAAATTTTAAAGTTTAATTAGATTGTTTAAAATTTGTTTATGAAAAATGTTAAATGACACTTTACAATTATGCAAATTTTTGTGTTGTTGCCCATTTTTGTTAGTTAGCATTAGTAAAAATAAAATTGTCAAGTTAGAAATATTGTCAAGTTAGAAATATTGTAAAGTTAGAAATATTGCAAAGTTTCAAATATTGCAAATTTCAAATATTGCTAAGTTTCAAATATAGTTTAACATTGTAAAGTTTGAAACATTGTAAAGTTTGAAATTTTGCTAAGTTTGAAATATTGCTAAATTTCAAATATTGCTAAGTTTGAAATATTGTAAAGTTAAAAATATTGTAAAGTTTGAAATATTGCTAAGTTTCAAATATTGCTAAGTTTCAAATATTGCTAAGTTTGAAATATTGTTAAGTTTGAAATATTGCTAAGTTTCAAATATTGCTAAGTTAGAAATATTGTTAAGTTCGAAATATTGTTAAGTTAGAAATATTGCTAAGTTTCAAAATTTGCAGTGACATTGAGCTATGGCGGACGATGCCCCCACCTTCGTCCGAGATTTGGAGGAAGAAGACCGTCTCCAACAAATAATATATAACACCGCTGCCGGACCCAATTCCGATGGAGAAGATTCCGACGGAGAAGACGCCGAAGAATTCAGCGCGAAATGTTTGAATGACTCCGGTGAGGGACTTGAGTTAGAAAAATTCAGAGATGACGACGACGACGAAGAAGAACCGTCTGGATCTAAGGCGGACGATGCCCTAGCTAAGAAGAAGGTATATATTAAGTCTTGTTGATCACTATAGCTAGATGCATTAATTGATTTATATGCGCACTTATTAACGAAACATTTTTCTTTCAGCCCTCTGGATCTAAGTCGTCAATCCCCGTACGAGGCCCGGCCCAAGGGTTAAAGCTCCCGGAAGGTGCAACGTTGTCGATCGACGAAGTTACCTTCAAAGGCAAACCAGAGAAACCCGATGGAATCTACAATAAATATGTACGGCAGTGCGGAGTTTTTGTAAGGGACATGGTCCCGATCACTGTGACAGAATGGAATGAGCCGAAGAAAGCCAACATAGGCGCAAAATATCTCGAGGAAAGAATTAAAGAGACCCTTTGGGACTCGATGATGTCTAAATTCAACCTACCGGCAGATCTCCCACAGAAGATGAAGGATAAAGTCAAGGAGTGGACTCTTAGCAAGATGGCCCAGCAATTCAACAACTGGAAGAACACATTGTGGAGAAAATATGGGAACAAAGATATAGTTTTCAAAGGACATCTAGAGAAGCTAAAAGATGATTGGGCTGAATTTGCGGCGTATAAGAATTCGGGCGTCTCTGTGGCCCGATCGACACAAAATAAGTTGAATGCCTCGAAGAAGAAATATTTCCATCATTTGGGCTCAGGTGGCTACAAGACTGCCTTGCCTAAGTGGCAAGCCTATGAAGACGAGCTGCGACTAAAAGGGATCACTCCACAGACAGATGACTGGCCCGACAGGTCCAAGTTCTGGTTGTTCGCGCATGGGGCAGTGTTGCACCCAGAAACAGGGCTGATTGTTGCAAAGGGAAAATGGCGGAGAAAAATTAGAAGAGTCATCAGAAAAATAAAAAATGTCATAGTACTAGTCAAGGAGGGAAAATTTGTTCCCGATAGAGAGGACGACGAGCTTTCACAAGCCCTCGGGAATAAAGAACACTGGGGGCGATGTCGAGCCAGAGGAGGCGGGGTTGGTTTTCTTGAAGGGTTTCCGGAAGACGTTGCAACTTATAGAAAACATTGCAGAAGTAAGAAGAGGGAGGCGGAGAGGGTTACTGCATTAGAACGCACGGTGCAGGATGTGCAGAAGCAACTGGCCTCAATGACCCAGACCAGGGAATCTCAACTGCGAGTAGAAGATCCTGCAGGCGATGCCTGCCCATCTCAGCGGAAAAGCAGCGTGGGTTCCACGCAGCTACAAGATCCTGCAGTTGATGAACCAGTTGCTGAACCATCGGCGGCTCACTACCCCGTGGATGATATCACGGAGAAGACAAATTGTGAGTTACATGCGCCGATGATGAACATTACTTGTCCGGTGGCGACTGGCTATGCTTTACGACATCAACCTGGAGAAACCTTCCATTTTGGTGTGATTCCGCCTGGATTTGCTCGTGTCGGGGTCACGAAAGTTATGCCGGGATTCAACGCAATACGTCTTGAATTTCCTGGAGCTGAAGGCGAGAAGACATTGGGAAATGTTGAGTTTGGTATCGTTCTATGGAAGAAGAAATACATCAAGTTTCCAGACTCGGAGCCAAGGCCACCGACTCCTCCCGTTAGACATTCACCACATCAAAGTCCACCCGCCTCCCCCCACGAAGTTTGGGATCCCGCCGCGAGTCCATCTCCCGCGCTGTCCCGTCAACCGACTGATGCGCCCACTAGTAACTTGACAAAGCGGAAGCTGTTCCCGTCGTCCACCCCTGTCAAGAAACGTGGAAAAAGTGTGCGGGCTCCTGAGAACCCCAAGGAAGTCAAGGCTCCTGAGAAGTTAACTTCTGAGATGACTCAGCAGGAAATAGCTGAGAGCCTACGTGAAGGGTCGAGAGCCTTTTTTGAGCAGAAAAAGAAGGAAAGAGTGGAGGCAAGACTTGACCCCATAAAGGAACTTCTGAAGACTATACCAAATGAGGTAAAAGATCAAACCGTTGACAACCTATATGACCCTCCACCTCCGCCCATTTCAGACTACGAGCGAGGTATTGACAAGGTACTTTCCTCGCAGAATGAGCAAGAGAAATTGTGCGGGAAAGGAGTTGCCCAGCTCGGAGAACAAGAAGCACAATCGCTCGCCCCGCTCATTGTACCTTCTGAAACTCGGGAAATCGAGCATGGAGAAGTTGTCCTTGGCGACTCAGGTTACCCCATGGCGGAGATTGCCCCACGATTTGATTTTGAACTCGGGCTGCCTATGGTGGAAAATCCGAGCCAGCTAACAACACAGTTATGGAATTTGAATCGCTGGTACATGACCGCCGCAAAAGAAGGGAAATTCTCTCTCATGGCGGCGGTTAAGGAACAACACTACTTCCGAGAATATTGTGTGCATGTTGAGTTCCGAGAACTTTTTCAGATGTACAATCAACGTGCTCTCGACAAATCTCTCATCAGCTGCTATTGTCTGTAAGTAATTTATTCGTGTAATTTAATTATTTATAGTTATAAGCTCTCGTTCATTGCTTGTAATTATCGTCACAAAATTCTTTTGTACGCTAATTATGCAGAATGAAGATACGTGAATGCAGACTCGAGGAATCTGGGACATTGGTTTCATTGACCCGGATAAAGTTCATGTCAAGACCGTGGATGAAAATCCCGTGAACACAGAGGACGTTTTGCTAACGTTCTTTAAGCGACAAAGTACCAAAAAGGAAATACTATTTCCTTACAACTTCGGGTGAGTTTTACCGTCTTCTACACATTCTATTTTGCTTCCCCGATATTAAGTGTAATCGATAAGTTCTGAATACCTGCGTATATAAACGTGCGCAGGTTCCACTACATTCTGCTAATCATTAGACTCGAGGAAGGAGAAGTTGAAGTCTGGGACTCACTAAGGAGAGATCATAATGAATACAAAAGCGTGCGTCTAATGCTCAAGAGGTAATTTCAATCGCACTATATCAGCCTCTTTCGTTCATTTCCGGATATCAAAAGTATAAGTAATAACTACTCAATTCATTTTCTTTTCCGGACAGGGTTTACAGAAAGTTCAAAGCGGAAGAACGCGGTGTATGGCCAGAAAAGCTGGAGTTCAAGTCTAACAACGTAAGTACTACTACGTGTATCTTTCTAATACCATTATCATTCTCTTGATTATTATTTGATTAAATTATATTCTTGTATATATAGTGGTGTCTGCGACAACCACAGGGGACAGAACTATGTGGATACTACGTTTGCGAGTACATTCACACGAAGGTCAATGAAAGAGTCAAGAGTGTAAGAAATCGAGAGGTACGTGAACATCATACACAACTTTTATTTTGCCACCATGCATCAATTGTGTTTAGTTTCGATCATAGCTGATTTTATTTCCTTCTTTTAAAGATGTCAAACAAGCGGAGCCAGCTCCTACCACGCAACCGCGTAAAAGCTATTGCGGAGGAATTGGCGGGATTCTTACTTACACATGTCATAGATGAACACGGTGAATTCTACTTTGACGAAAGACCACCTCCACCCCCTGCAGTCGATGCTACAAGGGAACCGCCGGCAGTCGATGCTACAAGGGAACCGGCTCCATTGTAATTAATTAGGAGTACTTAAATTTATATGTGACGAGAGTACTTTGTATGTGTATAATGACTACTTTATATGTGTAGTGAGTACTTTATACGCGATCTCCTCCGAAACCCTGAAAAATGAGCGAAAAGGAAAAAAACAGAAACCCTAAACCCCGAAAAATAATCGAAAAGAAAAAAAACCAAAACCCCCCTGAAATAATAAGCAAAAAAAGCAGGAACCTTTAGTACCGGTTTGTATTACAAACCGGTAATAAAGGTCCTCAGGGTCGAGCTCGCCTGTTCGCCCACGTGGAGACTCTTTAGTACCGGTTGTGTGGCCGGTACTAAAGGCCATCTACAACCGGTACTAGAGGTGGGTTCTCTACTAGTGGTAGCTAGGGGTTAAATCTTGCGAAACTTTTATTGTATCTCTGATGAAATAGGTACTTGTGTACCTAAATATGATTTTTTCAATAAATCACGAGAAGACTACGAGGGACCTGTAGTTCAAATTTGACCCCGTTCCAACTGAATCGACATGAATTTGTCTTTTTTATGAGACATAGATGGAAACGGTTTGACACATGACCATTTGGTTTTTTGTAAATTCAATGTGGTCTAGTATTATAAAATAATTTAGTGCTCGTATTTTACGACATATGTTTGGTAGTTGCTTCACAAAATAACCCATTTTTCGCATTCGGAAATAGAAAAATGATTTTTTCGTGAATGGAAAATGAAAAGTTTATTCGGCAACATTGTTCACGGTTTCAAGATACACGTTTGTGCCCAATATAGGCATATTTCAGCAAACTATACCATGAATGTGGCCATAACATTCGTCATTTGACCCTAAAGCCATGAATCTTCATAGATAATACCTCATCTCTGAGAACACTTTCTTAAGAAAAATGTTGTATTCCAAGTTTATGATTTTTAATGGATAATAGGACACATATAATGACACCACATGAAGGTTTTCCATTTATTTTATTTTTTTGAATTTCGTATGCCGATTTCAATATACGGTCAACTCGGAGGACATGACCGTTCGTAGCTAGGGGTTAAATCTTGCGAAACTTTTGTTGTATCCTTAATGAAATAGGTACTTGTGTATCTAAATATGATTTTTTCAATAAATCACGAGAAAACTACGAGGGACCTGTAGTTCAAATTTGACCCCGTTCCAACTGAATCAACATGAATTTGTCTTTTTTACGAGACATAGATGGAAACGGTTTGACACATGACCATTTGGTTATTTGTAAATTCAATGTGGTCTAGTATTATAAAATAATTTAGTGCTCGTATTTTACGACATATGTTTGGTAGTAGCTTCACAAAATAACCCATTTTTCGCATTCGGAAATAGAAAAATGATTTTTTCGTGAATGGAAAATGAAAAGTTTATTCGGCAACATTGTTCACGGTTCCAAGATACACGTTTGTGCCCAATACAGGCATATTTCAGCAAACTATACCATGAATGTGGCCATAACATTCGTCATTTGACCCTAAGGCCACGAATCTTCATAGATGATACCTCATTTCTGGGAACACTTTCTTAAGAAAAATGTTGTATTCCAAGTTTACGATTTTTAATGGATAACAGGACACATATAATGACACCACGTGAAGGTTTTCCATTTATTTGATTTTTTTGAATTTCGTATGCCGATTTCAATATACGGTCAACTCGGAGGACATGACCGTTCGTAGCTAGGGGTTAAATCTTGCGAAACTTTTATTGTATCTCTGATGAAATAGGTACTTGTGTACCTAAATATGATTTTTTCAATAAGTCACGAGAAGACTACAAGGGACCTGTAGTTCAAATTTGACCCCGTTCCAACTGAATCGGCATGAATTTGTCTTTTTTACGAGACATAGATGGAAACGGTTTGACACATGACCATTTGGTTTTTGTAAATTCAATGTGGTCTACTATTATAAAATAATTTAGTGCTCGTATTTTACGACATATGTTTGGTAGTTGCTTCACAAAATAACCCATTTTTCGCATTCGGAAATAGAAAAATGATTTTTTCGTGAATGGAAAATGAAAAGTTTATTCGGCAACATTGTTCACGGTTCCAAGATACAAGTTTGTGCCCAATATAGGCATATTTCAGCAAAGTATACCATGAATGTGGCCATAACATTCGTCATTTGACCCTAAAGCCATGAATCTTCATAGATGATACCTCATTTCTGAGAACACTTTCTTAAGAAAAATGTTGTATTCCAAGTTTATGATTTTTAATGGATAATAGGACACCTATAATGACACCAAATGAAGGTTTTCCATTTATTTATTTATTTTTGAATTTCGTATGCCGATTTCAATATACGGTCAACTCAGAGGACATGACCGTTCATAGCTAGGGGTTAAATCTTGCGAAACTTTTGTTGTATCTCTGATGAAATAGGTACTTGTGTACCTAAATATGATTTTTTCAATAAATCACGAGAAAACTACGCGGGACCTGTAGTTCAAATTTGACCCCGTTCCAACTGAATCAACATGAATTTGTCTTTTTTACGAGACATAGATGGAAACGGTTTGACACATGACCATTTGGTTATTTGTAAATTCAATGTGGTCTAGTATTATAAAATAATTTAGTGCTCCTATTTTACGACATATGTTTGGTAGTTGCTCCACAAAATAACCCATTTTTCGCATTCGGAAATAGAAAAATGATTTTTTTCGTGAATGAAAAATGAAAAGTTTATTCGGCAACATTGTTCACGGTTCCAAGATACACGTTTGTGCCCAATACAGGCATATTTCCGCAAACTATACCATGAATGTGGCCATAACATTCGTCATTTGACCCTAAAGCCATGAATCTTCATAGATGATACCTCATTTCTGAGAACACTTTCTTAAGAAAAATGTTGTATTCCAAGTTTATGATTTTTAATGGATAATAGGACACATATAATGACACCACGTGAAGGTTTTCCATTTATTTGATTTTTTTGAATTTCGTATGCCGATTTCAATATACGGTCAACTCGGAGGACATGACCGTTCGTAGCTAGGGGTTAAATCTTGCGAAACTTTTATTGTATCTCTGATGAAATAGGTACTTGTGTACCTAAATATGATTTTTTCAATAAATCACGAGAAGACTACGAGGGACCTGTAGTTCAAATTTGACCCCGTTACAGCTGAATCGACATGAATTTGTCTTTTTTACGAGACATAGATGGAAACGGTTTGACACATGACCATTTGGTTATTTGTAAATTCAATGTGGTCTAGTATTATAAAATAATTTAGTGCTCCTATTTTACGACATATGTTTGGTAGTTGCTTCACAAAATAACCCATTTTTTGCATTCGGAAATAGAAAATGATTTTTTCGTGAGTGGAAAATGAAAAGTTTATTCGGCAACATTGTTCACGGTTCCAAGATACACGTTTGTGCCTAATACAGGCATATTTGAGCAAACTATACCATGAATGTGGCCATAACATTCGTCATTTGACCCTAAAGCTATGAATCTTCATAGATGATACCTCATTTCTGAGAACACTTTCTTAAAGAAAATGTTGTATTCCAAGTTTATGATTTTAATGGATACTAGGACACATATCTCTGATGAAATAGGTTTTTTTACAAAATCTTGAGCAAACTATGTGGCGCATGTTGTTCAAATTTGACCCGCTTCCTACTGAATCGACAAGAATCTATCTGTTTAATGAGACATGGATATAAACTGTTTGACATGCAAATACTTGGTTATCTGTACATAAAATGTGGTCTAGTATTTTCTAAAAATATAGTGCTCCATTTTTGAAACATATGTTTGGTGGGTGCTTCACAAAAAAACACGATTTTCACACTCGAAAAATGAAAGATGACTTTGCAATATAAAATGTGGTATTATTATATCTCTGATGAAATAGGAATTTGTCTTTTTAACGAGAGGTGGATAGAAACTGTTTGACATGCAAACACTTGGTTATTTGTCTAGTATTTTTGAATATTTGTGTTTTCCAACTTGGTCGAAAATTAAGCCCTAAAACTTTGCTTATTTCAGCTCAAAAGTTTAGTTTTTTCTTTCTCTATTATTCTGCCGAACATGGCCAAAACTGGTCTAGCATCTCATCCGTTTCCGGGCTTTAGGCCCGTTAGACATGTGCTGGAGCACTGCGACCGTCCGATGTGATCCGACGGCCGCGAGCGGGCACGTCCGCAATATAAGCAGCGAGTCGCCGCCACCCCGGGCAAACCCTATTTCCTCTCGAACACGATCCCGTCCCCTTCCTTCTCGCGGGTCGCACCGGCGCCGGCGACGGCGACGCCCTCCCCGCTGCTCCACCTTGGCGATTTCCTTCTACACCCCCGCCTCCCTCTCCCCATCGCCTCACAAAAAGCACGCACACCACAACCCCGTCTCCTCGATCTGGATCGAGAACACCTCGCGATCTACTAGCCCTCTTCTCTGATTGTCCTGGATTCCCTGTCTCCCGCCGCCGGGCCTTGGGTTCTCGGCCTCGCCTGCGCCATGGACGACGCCAGGTGCGCCTGCAGAGGAAGAAGGGCAAGACCAAGAGGCTTTCTCGGCGGCGGCGCTGGAGGCCGATGTCGCCAGGGGGAGGGACCGGTTCTAGGCGCTCTGGATGGACTACCACGATCTGCTCCAGGTTAGCGGCCGAACTGCTCCTACCTAACTGTCTTCTCTCGTTGGTCGATGACGTCAGACTCGGCGATCTCTTCTTACTGCGGAGTTATCGCACAAAGTACTGCACTGTATGACCGTGGCCTCCCCTCATGCCGCATCACGCCTCTGTTTGATCTTCGGTTGTGTGTATAGTCGTTGTGTTTGTCACTCTGTCTGACTGATTGATGTTCGACAAGCACTTCAGTTGGAGGATTGGTACATAATATATAGACTTCTGTTGTACTGCTAATGCTGGTAATAATGGAGTGTAAATAATTAGTTCAGTTATAGCATGGACTAATGTATCGATACTGTATATATGTTCTTGATTGGACTCAGAGCCAGTTATTAGTTCTAGTTCTACTCTGGACTGCTCGTTGAAGTCAAGTACGACGGTTCCTTCCATGATAAGTTCATGTCACTCATCTGGTGTAGTGCTGCTTAGAATTGGCCCTTTTTTGTTCCATTTAGCTAATGCAGGAACTGCGTTTTAGTTTATAAGCTATGCATCTACTTTGTCTTTGATGAATAAATTAGTACAACTTAACTGTATTATGATGTACCAGTCCACTGCTTGGCATATAGAGGTACACAAAAATATGTAATGAAATGCTTGTAGGATCTTACACTTAATTGTTTTACATTGTGTGTGACATATTTGATGTTGTTGTGTACCGCTTGCGTAAAATTGGACCAACCATATTTTCTTAATATTGAACTACTGCAGTTGCTATCAAAAGCTATTAGTTGGAGAGGGTTACCTTATTATTTGCTCTCATTATTTGTTTTTGCAGGTCCATGACATCTCCCTGAACAGATGCTGGCTGTGATGTTGATGAAGCCCTACACCTTCCTGCCGCACTCGGCACCATCAGCAGGTACTACCTGAGAGTGATGTTTATTTGCGTGCGCTGGCTTTTTCAAGGTCTATACAGATGCCATCTATGTCTGGTAATATATGCCTCTTGTGTCATGTATTTGTTAGCACTTTAGATGTTTTAAGTGAATGCTGAGATACCATGTTTGTACTTCCTCCCAGTGTAGCCGTATACTACTTGTGTACTTATGGAGTAGTAAATAACCTGTTATGTGTACATAACATTGTTATGTTAGGAGCAGATTTCTCATCCTTTGGATAATAAACCTGAACGTTTATTAGCAAATTTATCATTGTATTATTGGTTCAAGTTGTTTAGTATAATAACATGTTTTGTTTTGCTACTGGACACCTTCAACTTAAATGCTGAATTGCCTTGTACACATAATTGTTTGTAATCTAAGCGAAAACCTTTAATAGTCAGCTGACCTTATGAACCGTATAAATTTATCAAAATCTTGGGTTGTTAAATCGAGCTTATTGTCAATTGGCGATCTCTTATTGTATGAGCTGGACCTTTTTCCACCATCCCTCTAATAAAGAATAAAGCACAATGCTTCTGCTGTCATAACTTGTTTTCTTGTTTACCATCCAGGTAGAATGGGAGCAAGCTCAACCTCCTCGTCCCTTGCTACTGCACGGCTGCCGCCCTGCATACTCACTCCAGTTCCATACTCCCTCCAGTTCATGGAGCATCTGGAACTCTTATTGTTTCTGTCTTTTCATTTCTAAGATCATTTTTAGATTCTCACATTTTTTACTTTAAATATTTTGTACAGTATACTACTCCTATATACCAAAAATTCCTAGCTAGTGAGAATATTTTAGTCACTCCATGAACACTTGCTGGTTAGTGTTAGTAATACTATTTATTTACACTGATTTTGTTGTCTATTCTTGCTTATAATCTATTGGATCCCTTATTGGTGACAGTTTGATGATGTGTACTTGTTCATATTCTTATGTTTTGCACAGGTGAAGTGTGAAGCCTATTTGAAGCTGTGAAGCCTATCAGCAAAAGAAGCATACTATGTATTGTAATAGTAGGCAGTAGTAGGCATATCTAGCTTGTTGTAGATTGTAAAGATTGTAATCAACTGATTTAGTGTTGTTTTGGACAAATTTCATGTGCTCTCTGGTGTGTTAGAAATATTGATTGCGTATATGATTGGAATACCTGTGAAATGGAATCCTCACCATGGGGACCCACTTATGATAAATGTTTTAAATAGTTTGAAATTTCTGACGTGTGGGACCAATTGAGAGATCAAACTGACGTGTGGGACCAATCTGACAAGTGGCACCAAATGAATGTTCAGACTGACTAGTGGGACCAATCTGATTAGTGGGACCGCCATCAAAATAAATATAAAATATAAATCAAACAAAAAGCCACATCCCAGAAAATAAAAAGGGCCAAATTATTGGGCTTGGCCCATCTAGCCGCCTCAAATAGAAAGAAAAAAACATTAGTTGGGCTGATTTATTGGGCCCGGCCCATTTAAACGGCCGAAGCGGACCGGGCTGAATCTAATCCACGACCATTTCATTTGGTCACAATTTTGCCACGTCAGTTTTGCCACGTTGGATTTGATGTGCCGTGGCCAGATTGCCCGTGACCAAAATATTGGTCATAAAATCTAAAAACCTTTTCTTTTGGTCATAGAGGTCTATGACCAATCCCAAAAAATGTCATATTGGCTAGTTAGTGACGCTCATAACGTGACCAAGTGTTTTTGGTCAAAAAAAGGTCACAAATTAAAATATGTGACCATTCGGTGACCAATATTGAGGGTCATAGAGTAGCATATTTCTTGTAGTGTGCATAAGTACTCTCCGTACGTGGTCCACCTTACAGCGCTTGGGATATCAAGACCTCTTTACGGAGGCGTGTGCACGCTTGGAAGCGGTGGCGAGGGACATTTTTTCACAACATGGGTGGTCGCTTGATCGCCGGATTGGTCCTCCATAGGCTGTTTTGATGGTCATATCATTGGCGTTTTTCATTACTGAGGATTGTAATTCGTCTATTTTTGCACTTCTTTTCTATGTACGATGGATTGCGGCTGTGTGCATTTGTTATGCAGAGGCCGGGTGTAATACTCCAAACTTTTGAGTAATAAAACCCTTTATCTAAAAAAAATTTGGTAGAGCAAGTGTGTTTGAACATCAGGTTGTCGTTCCAAGAGAGAGAAAAAAAAGATTCCGACCAAAAACCAGAAAAGTTTTCAATTACTCCGGAGATCGGTTAAGATTCCAAAACGGAAACTAGTCGTGCAGGACGTACGTATATTCATCGGCTATCGTGATACATATATCCATGAACCGACCTCTGCTTCTGCCAATAAACGTAGATCGATCGTCCCTGTCCTGTCTGGAACGACAAACTCAATCATCCCTCGCCTCTACGACGAGCTTTGAGAAAACACATATGGGCAAGCATGAGACCGCCGGGACGGCGGACGACGTCGAGAGGCAGCTCGAAGAAGTCCATGGGGATCTGGAGATCATGGCAAAGAAGAAGGCCCAGCAAGTTCGCTGCACCGGGTGCATGGTCGGGGCCCTCATCGTCCTGGTCTTCGTGTGCGTCTTCGTCCCGCTCGCCCTCCTCCACGTCGAAACGCACTACTACGTCGCCATAGACTCCGCCGCCACGACATCAGGCGGCGCCCTCTCGTTCAACCTCACGCTCGGCATCTACTCCTGGAGCTACGGGGCCAAGGCGTGCGTCAAGCCCGGCACCTACGTGCAGGTCTCCTACCGCGGCGTCGAGCTTGCCACCAGCCAGGCCGAGACGGGGCGGCCACTCTGCGCCGGGCCAAGGAAGTCGGTGGAGCAGCGCGTCGTCGCCACCGGTGTTGTGCCCCCCGAGGGCCGCCAAGTGCTCGACAGCCTCGCCGCCGACATGAAGCAAGGGGCGGCGGTGTTTGACGTCGCGGTGCACCTCCCCGCCGGGTCGTATGGCGAGTCCAAGACGTATAAAGGGGAGAACTATGTGTCACCCTGCGGCAGCATGCGGGTGGGCGCCGCCACCGCCTGGTGCGATGCACCCGACCAGATGCCTAGCTAGTTAGGACATTAATTCATTCGTCTCAGTGATGATACTTGCTTTTCTTTTGTAGAGTTAATCAAAGTACTGTAATATACACTAGTAGAGAACCCACTTCTAGTACCGGTTGTAGATGACCTTTAGTACCGGTTGCACAACCGGTACTAAAGGGTCGGCACTAAAGGGGTAACCCTTTAGTACCGGTACCAAAATAAAACCGGTACTAAAGGGTCTCCACGTGGGCGCACAGGCGAGCGCAAACCTGAGGACCTTCAGTCCCGGTTCCGGTTTGTAATACAAACCGGGACAAAAGGTTCACGCTTTTATTGCTTATATTTTCAGGGGGGTTTTGGTTTTTTTTCTTTTCGATTATTTTTCGAGGTTTAGGGTTTCTGTTTTTGTCCTTTTCGCTCATTTTTCAGGGTTTCGGAGGAGATCGCGTATAAAGTCCCGGCTCGCGAACCGGGACAGTACAAGCGAGACTAAAGGGCAAACCGGAACGTTCGTGCATATATATAAGATAACTTGTCTTACGATCGAGCATATACAAATATATACAATTTTGATAGTTACATGGAGATCACAATTACCGGGACTAGAGCCCGTCTATTCGATTACACGACCGGGGATCATCAGTAGGGCCTATTCACACTAAATTCTCCGTTGTTGTCTATCATCTCTGTCATCAAAAATCCCGCCAGTTCCTCTGCAATTCCTATTACGCGTTGCTCTGGTAGGTGTTCTTCCCGCGTTCTGTCGAACTATATAAGAAAAGAATATCAATATGAACATCAATCATGATAACAAAAAGTGACGGTACTAAAATAATGTTGTGAATGTATTGCTTACGTCGTTGTGCTCAGTGGTAAACGTGCGAATGAACTCGCAAACGTAGTATCCACATAGATTCGTCCCCGGTGGCTGCCTCGCGCACTTTACGAGAATAGAATTCAATCAAAATAATAATCTAGCATCATAATTGTATTGAAACTATAATTAAAGAGATGCACGGACATATCTCGTACTACTTACCTTGACCGTAGTAAACTTCAGCTTCTCAGTAAAGGAACCCTGCACCACACGCCTGAACTCTTTCCAAACCCTGCCCGGCAAAGAAAATTAATTAATGAATGAGTTATTCATTACCTGATATCTCATGAAATCAACGAAAGAGACCGATATAGCCCGAAAATTACCTCTGGAGCAAGACCTGCATGTTGCTAATCCCTGTCAGGTCTCTGTTTAATGGGTCCATGACTTCAACTAATCCCTTATCAATTTGAATGTCTAGCAGAACATAGTGGAACCTGCACACGTTTATATACGTCAGTAACTCATCAATTACACTTAACATCGAGTAAGCAAAATGTGTAGAACAGAGTAAGACCCTCACGAGAAGTTGTAAGGAAACAGTATGTGGTCACAGAAATGTTGCTCCGTTAGGAATCTTAGAAGGTTATGCGCCGTGTCCTTGGGTTTGTTCGTTAGCGAATGTATATGTACTTTATCTGGGTCAATGAACCCAACATTATAGATGTTTTTTCTTTTACATTCCTGCATCCTCATTCTGCATAATAGAGTACAGAAGGATATAATGAGGATAATTACATGCAATGAACTGAACTACTGAAAAACTGAACAACTTATATGTAGACAATGAATTCAACAACTTACAGACAATAGCAACTGATGAGAGATTTGTCGAGGGCGTCGAAATTGTATAACTGCCAGAGTTCTGGAAACTCAACATGGACCTCTTCGGGTCGGAAGAAGTACTCAGGTGGGACTTTCGCCACGATCATTATTCTGCCCGAGTCTGCCGCTCGCAAGTACCAGTCATGCAAATTCCGCATATGTGTTGGCAGTTGTGTGAACTTCTCTTCGCTGACAAAAGGCTTCCCTAGGACATATTTAGTGACAACATCAGCCTTGGGTAAATTGTCGTCCTGGGAACCTATCAATTCAGCAACAGTCACACCCATAGAGGCCGCCAACTTCGCAGCTTCTTCCATATCCTGCTGCAGCACCAGCTGGGGAACGTTTTCGGATAACACCATGAGGGATGGGATCGATTGTTTGGCCTGTTCCCCGAGCTGGGGAACGTCCCTTCTGTTCCCGCTTGCACTAACACCTGATGTGCTCCCGCTTGCTCTGTTACTAGATTTTCTCTTCAGCACTCTTGGGAGGGGCGACATTTGTCGTTTTGGGCTGCTGCGTCGGTTAGTACTCATCGACGTAGCACGCTTCCGCTTATTGTCCTTAGCGGGCAAAGGCGGCGGCGAAGACGGTCGACCCAAGTCCTGGGAACCTAGCAATTCAGCAACAGTCACACCCATAGAGGCCGCCAACTTCGCAGCTTCTTCCATATCCTGCTGCAGCACCAGCTGGGGAACGTTTTCGGATAACACCATGAGGGATGGGATCGATTGTTTGGCCTGTTCCCCGAGCTGGGGAACGTCCCTTCTGTTCTCGCTTGCACTAACACCTGATGTGCTCCCGCTTGCTCTTTTACCCAAGTCCGGCGGCGGCGAAGACGGTCGACCCAAGTCCGGCGGCGGCGAAGACGGTCGACCACCCAAGTCCGGCGGCGGCGAAGTTGGTCGACCACCCAAGTCCGGCGGCGGCGAAGACGGTCGACCACCCAAGTCCGGCGGCGGCGAAGACGGTCGACCACCCAAGTCCGGCGGCGGAGATCGAGATGGACTCGCGCTGTGGTAGTCGTAGTCATGGGGTGTTGACCTGCTTCTTGGAGGTGATGGAGGTTTAGTTGACCTGCGACGACTCGAAGGCGGTGTTGTCCTTGGCGTCGACCCTGGAAACTTGATGTAGTTCTTGTCCCATAGAATCGTATCACCCACAACTTCTCCGAGTGTCCTCTCATCTCCAGGTCCAGGGATGTCAAGCACCATAGCATGAGACCCCGGTACGATTTCATCCACCACGACTTTAGCATAGCCAGCTGGAATCTCACGGTCTTGCCAGCGTGTGTCAGGTGGACAAGGTAAAGCATATCCGACCGCCACCTTCATGGATATGTTCTTCAATTGCTGATGGAGCTCACAAGATATTGCATCCTTGATTCCATCCACGGGGTAGCCGGGACCGGCATCTATCATCCGCCGTGCATCGTCAGCCGGGACCTCCGAGTCACCCACGCTGCTTTTCCGCTGAGATGGACCGGCGGTAATATCGAGTACAGGATTTTGCGGGGGCACTACTGCTCTAAGTTCGTCAAGCTCCTGCTGCTGGTGGTTAAATTTGGCAAGCAACTGGTTGAACTTGGCTCCCTCCTCCTCCTCCTTTCGCTTCTTTGCTCTCGCTCGGCTTCTGTAAGTTTCTACGTCTTTGGCAAACCCAAGCCACCATGGGACGGAAGGGCCAAAGCCTCGTGTTCGTCCTCCTTTTTCTTGATTCTCGAGGACCAGTGACAGCAAGTCTCTCTCTCTATCGGGAGTGAACTTTAACTTCCCCTCTTTAATTTCTTTCAGCGTTTTAACCCAATTTTCCCTGGGTACCCTAATCCCGTCACTGGGAATAAGGTCCCCTGTTGTTTCGTCGTATGAACCCCCATGCGCAAGGAACCAATTTCTTGCCCTCAATTCCCATTCGTCGCGCATCCATTCTGGTTGGATCCCTTTAGCAAGAAGCTCTTGCTCTTTTTTATCCCACTTTGGCATGGCAGTCTCGTAGCCCCCTGGCCCCAATTTATGGTGATATTTTTTCTTGTCAGCATTTTTCTTGTTCCTTGCTGAGATCGCAGTGGCATCTTGTGACTCCTTGTACTTCTTAAATGCGTTCCAGTGATCCGCCTGCTTCGCTAGATAGCCTTCAAATACTGGAGCAGTCTTACTCTCTTGATATTCTTGCCATAATCTTTTCTTCCACACCCGAAATAGTTCGGCCATCTTCTTAAGAGTCCACTTCATGACTGTCTTCCTCAATTCTGCAGTGTCGGCAGGATCCTCAAATTCTGGCAGGGTGAAATGTGCCATGAGGTCATTCCAAAGACCCTTTTTGTACCTTTCGGCGACATACTCACTATCGTTCGCCCCTTTGCGCTTATTCCAGTCTCGAACGATGATCGGGACGTGCTCCCTAACCAGCACTCCGCATTGTTTTCTAAATACAGCGGCAGCCTTCTTGGGTTCCTTCGGTTCGCCCGTAACGGATATGACCTCTAATGTATAATGCGTAGTTGGGGCCAACTTTTTGGTCGGGCCTCGTTTGGACTTTTTGCTCGATGTGGAGGCCTAAGAGAAGAAACATTCGTCAATTTATATATATACAACTCAAGTAATGCATCTACTGATCGCCGAAGAACTTCCTATCTACCTCGCCGGACTTCGTTAAGGGTTCACCGGCTTCTCCATCATCGGAGCTATCGCCTTCTCCATCATCGGAGCCGTCGACTTCATCCTCACTTTGGTCGACCTCCATTCCATCCCCGGAGGGGTTCAGATACGACGACGGAGATCCTGGATCAGCAGCTGGGGCGTCGTTGATTATATTCTCGAGAATTTCTTCCTGTATTAGGTCTCTGCGGGTGCGGGTTGGACTAGGTGGATCCATAGTTTCTGCAAAATGCACACAATATTATTTCAAAATGCATCAAATAAAATGAGTATCAATTGTTATAAATTATTACTACAAATCAATTACTAAAAATTACTTAGTCCTAGAATTTAAATGAATTATTTAAATGAATTATCATACCTTACAACATAAAATGGTTTTCATTACACAAATGGTTTTATTTAAATAATTACTAACAGTACTAACATATTAAGAACAACATTATGTAGTGATCTACAGTAGCTAACCATTTCACAAACAAGAATAGCAACAATTTCATAAAGGACCAAATATTTATTTTATCACTTTTAATAGGCAAAAACACCATTTTTAGAGTTTATTAAGTCCAGGGTGTTCTGTTCATCAACAAGGTATGCAAAGATAGGTTTATGTTCTATGTAAATATTTTAAACTAATGCAATTGGATTTAGTCCAAAATCTTATTCACAGAAAATTAATTAAATGCCAGAAAACCCCACTGGTCTAAACTACCAACACATGCCATTTCAAAACTATGTATCACAAACATATGAGGCTAATTTCTACAGAAAGCTATACTCACAGGCATTCCAGAACAATTGGATTTACAAATTTTGGATACATATTTCTCAAGTTAAAAAATAGTTCTTGATTTATACCAGTGGCAGTACAGTAATTATCAAGCACACACAAATTAATATTTTTAAGATTTGCAAATTGGAAGTGGTTCTAAACTCATTCATTTATCACTGTGATTTTTGGTTTGCACAAACATGCAGTTTAACTATTTTATTTTGAATTAAAGTTACAGCACAGAAACAGAATTATAAAGCCCTATTTTCAAATTTCGGGTTAATCAAAGATTGCTCGAATCCGCGCGTTTCTGGATGATTCGAACGCGCTGCGACGTATAGGAGGTTGCAGGGAACCATTTGGTAGCGGCGCCGCCCAATTTGGGTCGCCGGAGCAAGCCGGCGACGATGTTTGGCGGCGGCCGACGACGGGCAACGCGGCGGCGGAGCTACGGGGCGCAATAAGTGGAATTGAAGGCACTGGAGGATGCAAAATCTCACCCTGAGCACGATGGAGTCGACGACGAGGTCGGGGAGGTCTTCCGGCGACGGAATCGTGCACGCACGCGGTGGCCGGAGTTGGGGGAGGGGCCGCGATTCGCCGGATTCCGGCCTTCCTACCACGACCGACTCGGTGGAGAAGGAGAGGAGGCGCCGGCGACGGGCAGCGGCCGTGTCGAAGACGGCAGCGGCTGGCGACGGAAAATTTTGGCAGCGTTTCCTCTGCTCTGCTCTGGTCTGCCCTTCTTCTTCGATGAAAATGGCCAAGTCCCAGATTGGGAACTGCTTAAGTACTGGAGGGACCTTTAGTCCCGGCCCGTGGCTCAAGCCGCGACTAAAGGGCGGTCTTTAGTCGCGGTTTGAGGCACGGGCCGGGACTAAAGTGTTTGGGAGGACCTTTCGCGTTCCCGCGCGCAGCACGGGCTTTAGTACCGGTTGGTATGCAAAACCGGTACTAAAGGCCCAAAAATTGCGCGGGTTTTTACTTTTTTTTTAGATCTAGCA
The DNA here is from genome assembly GCA_947311845.1 of Poa pratensis. Taxonomy (NCBI): domain Eukaryota; kingdom Viridiplantae; phylum Streptophyta; class Magnoliopsida; order Poales; family Poaceae; genus Poa; species Poa pratensis. Next base: position 1,430,743 of record CAMZMU010000119.1, on the reverse strand, counting down.
CAATTTCAAATATTTGAACATTTGAATGAAACAGTTTTTGCATACTTATGAATTTGAGAAAACTTTTTACATGAAAAGTGCTTGAATTTGAATAAGTATTCCAAATACATTTTCTGCTTTATAAAATAATTATTCTAACTCTACAAACTATTAACCATTTTGCCATTTTGAATTAAAAAATGCATTATCTTTTATCTTTTGCATATTTTTGAATCTCACTAAATTTTGAACATGAAAAATGTTTGAATTTAAATAATTAATTCAAAACCATTTTTTGTTTTATAAAATAATGCCGTGGGTAATTTAACAAAGCAACAGTACTGCTACTACATTGCAGAGAGGAAACCACAACTCCAGATAACTCAGCTAGCCAGCGCATTCTATTGCTAACACAAAGTTCAGACTGAACTCTGAAGTACCTACCCAGTACTAAGACGCATACAAATGACAAGGAGATCACTACTACTAAGCCAGCTTCTAGTGAGTCCTATCTCCCGTTCTATCCATCCATACCTACCTAGCGCTCGGACGAACTTGTCCAGGTGTGGCCGTGGAGGAACTTCTGCCGTTTTCTTTTTTTTCTATTTGTTTTTTTCTTTTAATTGTTTTTATTCATACTATTTTTTCTTTTCATTTTTCTTTCTTTCTATTTTTCTTTCTTTTCATTTTTCTCTTATATACTTTCTTGTTCGATGTTTATTGCTATTATTTAATACCATTGGTGATATTTTTCAGTAATCGCCAGTTCCTTCTCAGCCAGGTACTTCGGGCAACACCGTCTTATGCAGAGATGATATAACATACAACTAGACATCTACGTTACAATTTCACTAGTTCTAAATACTGGATAGAACAAATTAAGGTACAACTTCAAATTACGATACAACACAAGTGAAACAAAGACTCTACCTATCCGCCGTGTTGCCACCCTTGCCCTTTGACGAAGATTCTGCCTTCTTGCCTTTGCCCTTGGACGAAGCTTCAGCCTTCTTGCTCAGTGCTTCAACCCTCCTTTCCTTTGACGATGGCATGAAATCGTCGTCATCATCGCTGTCCACTATCCAGAGACAGGAACGACCGTACGAATCACGGTCAGCTTCAGTTCGGTAGAACGGACTATTCGTAACTTTCTTGTCAAACTTATCTTGAAGCCTGAGCATTTCTGCACGAATTTGGAGCGGGGTCCTATACGGAAACCCATCACGGCATAGCTTCGACCCGAGCAAAGCGAGATGACTCTCAGTGTGCAAAATTTCTTCTATTGGAACTACCCTACCATCTACCTTCAAATTGCTCGAAAGCCTGGCGAGATGCTCGGATGCGGTAATGTGAAACCCGGACACACACTTCTCGCAAGGACCAATGCACACCATGGTTGCGCTCAAGTGAGTACCATGCCTACCTTCAACTGGGTTTTATAGACTACCGGTGGCGGAATTTGGCGGGAAACGGTGGCGGGAAACGGTGGCGGAATTTGGCGGGAAACGAAGGAAACACACGATCCGTACCAGCACCACCACCACTCCCACCTCCTCGGCAATTCATCATTGCGTCACCCTAATCCAGTGGCTGGATTCAACCTACCTGAGGGCTTGTGTTTCCAACAGCGTCGTTGTGTTGTCATTGTTCACCGTCCTACAGGAGGTGGCTCCAATGGCTGGCCGGTGAACAAGGACGAACACAATAATGCCAGGGAACATGCCAGCAGGTAGGCTAAATCCAGCCATTGGATTCGGTGGCGAAGGTAGATGAGCGGCGGTGAACAAGGACGAACACAATAAAACCATAATACATAGCTCGGGTCTATTTTTATTGATTTGGGGAGGTGGGGATTTGGGGAGGTGGGGATTTGGGGATTCACCTAGCTAGGGAACCCGAATGTTTTGTGTTTGAGCGCCACTTCGATCCAAGCAGCGGTAAGACGTCTCTGATGATCTACAACCGTCGGGCAAGAGATCGCTGATGATCTGCAACCGTTTTGAACGGTCGCAGGTCATCAGCGACCTCCTGCCGCTGGTTGCCCAAAGATGCCCAAAACCTAGCTAGGGAATCCGAATGTCTTGTGTTTGAGCTGGTTAAGCTGGAATGAGTGAGTACCTGTCTGGGAGGTGGAGTATTTATAGGCAGAAGTTGGAATGAGTGTGGATGAGGTGGGAGTGGTGGTGGTGGTGGGAGTGCTGATCCAACAGCTCACAAGCCCTCAAAAGAAACACACCCCGGATCCAACGGCTCACAAGCGCTCGAAAGAAACACACGATCCGTGTGATTCTTTAGTCCCGGTTGGTGTTACCAACCCGGTTGGTGTTACCAACCGGGACTGGTTCTAAAAATCCAACAGCTCACAAGCGCTCAAAAGAAACACACCGCAGATCCAACGGCTCAGAAGCGCACGAAAGAAACACACGATCCGTACTGTCCAACGATGGTTCCGGCTAGGGCCACAGAGGGTGCAGAGAGAGCCGGCCCCCGAGGAGGTGGTACGTCGCCGTATCAGGGAGGAGGACGAGCACGTCCGTCGCTACATGCATTTGTTGGAGATTCAGACCAACAGGCGCTGGTCGATACTTCAGAGGGATCCTTATCACATCAGCTATGACCCCGTGATGGTTCCGGCTCTTTGGAGGCAGAGCGCCGCGGCTCAGCACCACGCGGCTTAGGACCCGGTCAAAGTTAGTTTGAGTACCTATGTTCAGTACGTGTGTGTTCACTTCAGCATCTTCTTTTTCACATCTTTTCGGAGCCACCGTAGGGCTGTATGACGGTGAAACCTTGTGTTTTGTTCTATCTACAAAATACTCCAGTTCATTGACCGAATACAAAGCATTCAGATTCCCGTCATACGTCCAACAGTGCATTTGATATCTCTTCTGAGTTTTCAGAACACAGTTACATAAAAGGTTTAATACATTATTACACATCACCAATAACATCCCTATGTATTGTTCACTTCTACTCACGAACCGGGACTAAAGAAGCACACGGATCGTGTGTTTCTTTAAAGCGCTTGTGAACCGTTGGATCAGGGGTGAGCCCGACTTTAGTCCCGGTTGGTGTTACCAACCAGGACTAAAGAAGCACACGGATCGTGTGTTTCTTTCTAGCGCTTGTGAGACGTTGGATCAGAGGTGTGTTTCTTTTGAGGGATTGTGAGCTGTTGGATGAGTAGTATCACGACCACTTCGTGACCCACATGAACCGGTTGTTGTTACCAACCGGGACTAAAGAAGCACACGTATCCTATATATAGCCCCCCTCCCGGACATGTTCAGCACTCAGTGTCTACTCATTGTAGTTCATTTTGGCAGCACACGGGTAGCAGAGAGCACTCAGTGAAGGCTGAAGGTGAACCCTCCCCTCGGCGGAGGCATCTTTGGGCAACCAGCGGCAAGACGTCTGTGATGATCTGCGACCATTCCAAACGGTTGCAGATCATCACAGATGTCTTGCTGGACGGTTGTCGATCATCAGAGATATCTTTCGAGCGCTTGTTCCGGGAACCCTCCCCTCGGTCGGATCCAAGCAGCGGCAAGACGTCTCTGATGATCTGTGACCGTTCCAAACGGTTGCAGATCATCAGAGATGTCTTGCCGGACGGTTGTAGTTCTTTTGATATGCAGGCACTCACGAGCCACCGTTGGGCTGTATGCAGGGGAAACCGTGTGTTCTGTTCTATATATCTGCATAATCCTTCAGTTCATCGACCGAACAATATCATTCGGTTCCGGGAACCCTCTCCTCGGTCGGATCCAAGCAGCGGCAAGGTTCTTTGATGATTAGCAACATTCCCAACACTTGTTTCGACGGTTGCAGATCATCAAAGAAGTCTTGCCGCTGTTTGGATCGAAGGCCGATTTGCCGTCTCACGACCACGCGATGATTTGCCGATTTGCCGGTCAGAGTGGCCACTGGAGAAGGTAGGCAGGGGAAACCGTATGTTTTGTTCTATCACTTGGAGAATGCAGAGATTGTGTTGGTAAAACTGCAGCTGATTGAAGCTTCTTACACATGCTCCTTACATAATGGTTTAATACATTATTACACATCACCAACATCACCAACTATTGTTTATGTTTTCTTCTGAGCCGTAGCCATGGAGAATCTTCATCATTTAACATGATGCTTGGGTCAGTTTTCACTGTGAAGGGCGGAATTTCATGAAACTTATTATAATCTTCAGACTATGTGGCACTTTGGCTCATCGGATGATGTATTCTTTTGCTTATCTTTTATTTTTTTCGGTTTGGTGGACATGTCCTTCACATAGGAAACCTGAGCCACACCATTGGCTAGGACGAATGGTTCGGTGTGGTACCCAAGATTCTTGAGATCCACTGTTGAAGAAGGATGGTGGGAACAACAACTCGAAGAAGGATGGCGGGAACAACAAATCGAAGCTGCCAGACATTGGACCACATCAATTTGTAACCCTGATAGACTTTCTCGAGCAAAAGTTTGTGATATTATTCGTAATGTATTATGGTTTAATACATTAAATTGACGAATTTCATTACTACACATCACATAAAGGTTTAATACATTGATTTACATATGTTAAGTGCTGAATTTAAATAATAAAGTTGCTAACCTTTCAAAACGATGGATTTAGGGGTTACCACCAAACTATATATGTTAATTCTTGAATTTAAATAATAATTCTTTTTTGCCTTTTCTATTTAATATTGAATAATTCGTATCTACAAATCCGTAAATTGAAAATTGATAAATAATATGTCTACGTCGTTGTGTTGTCGCTACTACCGATGTAAATTCATCTGCAATGTTGAATAAAAAGAAAATTCAAATTGGCTCCATCGAAGTTGAATGAAAAGGAAATTCAAATTCATTTCTGGCAGAAATTAAAATTCACATGTTTATGTACATACTACTAGAGACACAGACACCCATCTACTCGTCCTCCGAAGAATACTTGCGGTACAACTCGAATGAAACGTATGCATCTATTGCTGCATAATCAAGGTTGATCCTGTCAAGTTGGTTCTTCTCCCAGAAGTTGTGCTGCTCATTGGGGAATTTTTTCTTCATACCAGCGTACTTCGGGTCGATCAAGACTCTTGCCATATCAGCCATCCCAGTCTTGTAGGGATACCGAAACTGGATCAAGTCCTGGAGATCAATGTGGCAGTCAGCTGGTATATCAATACCCCAGGTGCTCATCATCTTGATCTTGTCATTCGTTATATCAACGCTACAAAAACGTATGCCGCTGTTGACAAGGAAATCCATGAGTTCTGGACAGTGCTTGACACTACTGCAACAACAAAAATGGAACTAATGGAACAAATGTTAAACATCGCTGCAACATTTTGCTATCCTATATGAATCAAAAGAAGCACTCTCCTATATGAAAAAATGGATTCAAATGGCCACACGTATGTTGCTATCCTATAAAGTTTTGCTATCCTATATGAATCAAAAGAAGCTATCTTTCCAATAGGATTCAAATGGCCACATGTTGCTATCCTATGAAATTTTGCTATCCTATGAATCAAAAGATGTTCTCTTTCCAATAGGATTCAAATGGCCACACGTTGCTATATATATATCCTATGCAATTTTCCTATCATACAAGAAGTTCGTGTTACCTTGACCATTGGAAGACCATGACATGGTTCTTGTGAGCAAGTTGGATGACGGCAACATCTCGTCCATCGGCCGTGTACTCGAGATCAAGGCCAAGGAACTTGTGTTCATCCTCGTCATGCCATTTCTTCAAATCGGCAAGAAGACCCGGGACCTTAGCGCAGTCGTTCGTGTAGGCGACATCGAGAAGGGTCTTGCATGGTGTTGACACATGAGTAAACTGAATACTAATTCGATTCATGGTGGAGGATTTGGGGAAGAAGAGAGGAGAGCAAGAGGAAGAGGAGAACCCGTACTGTAGCAAATGGCCCTCTGTTCTCTGATCCGTCGCGAAAACACAACTTCCAAAGCGCGCGGGAGGCAAACGGTTCGTCCTTTTAGTCCCGGACTGTACTACGACCCGGGACTAAAAGGTTTCTCGCGCCAGGCGAACGGTTGCGGAACACTTTTAGTCCCGGGCCGTATTACGACCCGGGACTAATGCCCCCTTTAGTACCGGTTTTTGTTGCAACCGGTACTAAAGTGGCGCACCAATGCCTCTGTTTCTACTAGTGATATTTGCCCAGCTAAATGAGATGAATTTGGTCTTTGTATTACTCCTTCCGTTTTTAAATATAAGATATTTTATCATTTATCAACATTCATATGTACACAAATGTATCTAGATAGATAAATTTTCCCGTTTGGATACCCAGTAATTTTACACGGTTGGTTAAAATACATGTCAAACAGCAGGAAATAAAACGGGCCATCGGAGGTCCGCAATTTAATACCCGTCGTTTTGGCTAATTTCCAGTGAACCAACCGGGGCTGTGTGTACATTTACATTGCTGGTGTGATATCATCAAACCTAGTGCACTTGGGAGAATATGTTAAACTGCCAGTTGGTACATGGAAGCCAAAACAATGATCTGCGAGCATATGCATCTTGGCACGGGAAGCCGATAGTATCAACTGTCGAATGTCTTGTGCGAATAGCTAGACACCAAGCTGGCCATGGCAAAGCTCTCCTTCACAGTCCTTCTGCTCCTCTTCCTCGACGCCGGAGGTGACCACCCGCCATATAGAGTTCTGTGTCGTGCGGCCAAGGCCGCCAGCTCATGATGTACAATTGTCACAGCTCTGCCTCGACCTTAGCAGCTATCGCCTTCGTCGCTGCTCCGTGGCGGATGCCGCCATCTGCCGGTTCTTCTTCGCAATGGCCATCTGGTTTCCAGCCAGAACTTTTCTTGCCGAAGGTATCAAAAGGAGATTGAAAATCAATGTTTTTTAGTCTCCTGTCAATAGAGGCGTACCAAGATATTTGGAACTCGTTTAAAAAAAAAGATATTTGGAACTAATGGGTCAAAACCCACAGATTCTAACATATTGCACCTTTCCTTTGCTCCTGCAAAAATGACGCATGTACATTGAACTTAACATATCTAGCTAGGGTTTATCTTCAAGTCGGCAGAAGAAAAAGTAAAGAAAAATTGAGGTTATTCCCACCTTTGATTTATGCAACACGAAAAAAAAGACTCTTCGAAAAAGATAACAGAGAAACATAATACTCTACTACTGTCCACCCACCCACGTACGTAGAATCCAAAAGTGTTACTACTCATGTACGTTTATTCGGCGATTGATCGGCGGTTACGACTCCAAAACGGGAACTACTACTACTCGTCTACGTTTAACCATCTGCCATCGCGATATAAATCCATGAGCCGACCTCTGCTCTTGTCCATAAACCTAGATATCCAAAAAGGCAGGATTTCAAGCCCGACCGTGTGTTTCCCCTTTGCTACAGTTCCCGAGAGGAGAAAGGGAGGCGACTCGTTTGCAGCCACCGTCCGCCGGCGAAGCCTCGGGTTCCTCCCCTCTCCGGCGGCCACTCCGGCGGCGGGAGGGTGGGGGAACCCGGGATCTTCGATCTCGGCGTGTACAGAGGTGTGTGCTAGGTGTGCGTGGCGTCGGCGCTCCGGTGGTGGTGGCGGCGGCGTTTTTGCTTTCTTTGTCGGAGCTCTCTTCTTCTCTTGGCGCTGTTCCTTGGGATGGCGCGGGTGAGCTCTCGGCAGTAGATTCCTGCCATCTGCTTTGGATGGTGAGGTTAGGGTTTGCTCGGCCGGCGTGTGTGGCGACGAGCTTGGTCTTCCAGGCTGTTGGCGGAGAGGCGGGGGCGAGGCCAATAGCAGTGGATTTTGTGCCGGGACTTCTCTTCCGCGTTGTTGGCGTGTGCTCTGGCGCCGGCGACGAGTCCTGCGGCTTCTGGCTGGACGGCGCGGTGGCAGCGTCGTCTTTGCTTTGTGAGTACCTTCCTCCTCTGCCCCCTTGTTGTGGTGCCGTCGTGCTCCCCACTAGCGGTGCAGAGGTGGGGTTTCTTGGGGACGGGCGGCAGCAGTCCTGTGCATATTTGGAGGCTCGGTGCCAGGGTCGGTGCGGTTTCGTCGGTTCTCCGGCGACTCGCGCTGAACCTTAAGTTGGGAGCGCCATGGCCGTGATCTTTCAACGTGCTTGGATCCGGCGACTGACATGGAGGTGTCCCTCTTTCTGGGCTTGGTGGTGGCCTGCCTGCTTCGCCGGCATTGGTGTCGGCGGTGAGTTCTGCGCTGTGCTTGCTGTTCTCTTGTGTACCTTTGCTGCCCTTGAGCTTGCTAAGCTGGGAGCAATTTCTGAGTCCGAGGACTCTTGCTGGGATGTTTTTTCTCCCAGGTGTAATGCCACTATGTTGGACAGCGCTGTTGCTGGGCCAGTTTAATAGATTCCTGTTAAAATGTCAAAAAAATAAAATAATAAACCTAGATATCCATGCTCCCTGTTTTAAGATAGCCGACAAGCTTGAGCCGTCGACGAGCTCTGAGAAAGCATGGGAAGACGCAGGCATGAGACCGGGATGGACGACGCCGAGCAGTAGCTACTCCATGGAGATCCGGAGATCATGGAAAAGAAGAGGAGGGCCGAGATAAACCGATGCTTTGGCTGCATCTTCGGGCTTGCACTTATCACCATCTACCAGCTCGACGCCCATTACTACGTCGCCATAGACTCCGTCTCCCACGACCACGATCCAGCGAGGGGCCTCTCCTTCAACCTCACCCTCGGCGTCGCCTCCCGGAGCTACGGGGCCAAGGCATGCATCAAACCAGGCACGTACGTGGAGGTGTTCTACCATGGTGTCCAGCTCGCCATGAGCGAGGCCGAGTCCGGAGAGCTCTGCGTCGAGCCCGGGAAGTCGGCTGGGAAGCGCGTCGTTGCAAGGATCACCGGGGTGCCCGTGGGGCAAGTCATGGACAGCCTCGCCGCGGACATGAAGCAAGGCGTGGCGGTGTTCTACGTCGAGTTGCACCTCCCGGACGGATCGTACGGCGCCAGCTCGCTGTCTCGCGACGGGAAGTGGGTGTCCGAGTGCGGGGGCATGCCGGTCGGTGCCACCGCCGTCGCGTGGTGCGATGCCCCATCGCAGATACCTAAGTAGCTAGGACAGTAATTCATCTCGATCGGTGATATTTTTTCTGTAGTAGAGCTAATCAAAGTACTAGCCTGTTCTAGCCTGTACGTAGTAGAGTACTTCATCCATCAGTTCTAGCCTGTTGCTGCGTCAAAGAACGCTTTGTTTACAGTGTGCATCAATTCATCTCTGTTTCTTCGAATTCTCCACTATGTGCACGCTTGATTGCCTTTTTCTTGAGCTAGTTTCACTCTTCATAGCATCTGAATCTCTTTGTTCTCTAATTCCGGTTTGCAATGCTGCTGTTCTTAGTACGATTAATTTGCAATCGCTCGGCCGGCGGTGCGGCGGCGAGCCTCTGCGATGGAATACTCGGGTTCCTCGCTGGTGGCCTCGACCAAGAGGTAGCGCTGCAAGGAGGACCACAGCCACGCCAGCGCATCACAGCCAGCCGCGCTGGCAGGCCCGTCGTCTTTGTGCTCGCGCAGAGTGATGGTAGTCTTGGGTGGCGGCGCCCATCGCTAGGTATGTACATGTCCACATATATCCAAATCTAAATATATCTAAGACATCCTTAGCTTGCAGACCAATCTCCGGCCGGCGTACGTATCCGTACGTCACGTAGGATAGGATGATGGAGCTGGGGTTTCCGTTCATATTATTTGCGCATATCTATCTAGCTCGACGTGCGCGCTCCTTGCGCACGGACGCGACGACACGGTTAAACCTCCTACTCCCTCCGTATCAAAATATAAGTCGCACTAGTCACTTATCACACATATGTATGTAGACATATTTTAGTGTAAGATTCATGTAAGTGACTAGTAAATCTTGCACTAAAACATGTCTACATAAATGTGTGTGGTAAGTGACTAGTGCGACTTATATTTCGACACGGAGGGAGTAGTACAGAGCACGTACGCAATTAATTGTGCACGCATGCAGCACACCTGCGCTGCCTCTCTCACCCGATCGATTCATTCTAGGCACGAATCACGCGGTGGAAAAGTAATCACCACTGCAGCACGAGCTCCTCCGAATAAAAACTGCTACTAGCACAGTACTCGATGAGACGATGTGACGGTAGCAAAGCAAAAGCACTGCTCCCTCCGTTTACTATTACATTGCGTTCTAGCTTTTCTGAAAATTTCTCATTTACTTTGCGTTGTGATGTTGTTTGCCTAGTATACCCCCACTTTGGATCTTCAATGCACTAAAGCTGAGAGAGTAGCAGCTGGCCATGCGCATGCATGCCTTCAATAGCAGAGAAGGTCAGGGGACTAGGACGTATGCATGCCTGCATATACGGCGGCAATGTATGCATGTACCGGGGGCAGACTAGTCCATCTAGGCTTTAATTTACCTAATGCGAGGGTCACCTTGGTACCTGTGTTTTAATTTAGTACGTGCTAGCTGCATGCGGGTACACGGCACCCGATAATGCAATTTGTGGAGACAAACGAATAGCTCTGAGCATACACACATGTAAACAGCACCTTAATTGCACCAGATTAATTTGTCATGGTCATCAAATTAACTAATCGCAGTCAGCACATAAGACTAGTCATAGTGGGAGGAACATTGCTACTAACTTCAATGCCACGTAAGCAAAAAAGATGATGTGGCAAGTAATTAATGAGGAGAGAGTAGGCTGGAGTAACATAGCTAGTTACCGGAACATCACACACCACAAGGCAAAATGAGTCTACAACCTAATAAATGCTATCATGCATGACACCACAAATAAGTTACTACCCACTATAAAGATAGTAACAATAGGTAGTAACATAAGTATGTTACCACTCAATGTTACTCCTCATTATAACTAGTCTAATCTGAATCACATTACAAGGTCCCACATTAAATTGTCGCTATCACTAGATTAATTTGTCACAGTCAACACGTAATCTGAATCATAACATTACTACTTATCGGCTCTATCAACTACCATATTAAATTGTTGCGATCGTGGTCAGCAAATAATCTAAATAATCACATTACCACTTATCGATTAACCTGGTATCAGCTACCAGATTAATTTGTCATGATCACCAAATTAATTAAATTAATCGTAGTCACCACATATATACTATGAATGATCACATTGCCACTTAACGGTTAACTTGGTATCAGCTATCAGATTAATTTGGCATCAGTTACCAGATTAATTTGGCAGTCACCATATTAAATTAGTTACAATCATCACATGTTCTGAGTCATCACAATACCACTTACGGTTAACTTGGTATCAGCTACATTAATTTTTCACGGTCACCAGATAAGTTTGTCGCGGTCACAACATACTCTAAGTCATCACAATAATTAAACTTACCGATTAACCTATAATCAGTTATCAAATTAATGGATCGGAGAAACTACCACATTTCCGGTCAACACTGTCACACTGGTCAACAATTATTAACAATCTACCCACTCCGTTCCAAATTACTTGACACATATTTGGATAAATCCAAATCAACTATTTTGGAACGGATAAATAGTTACACAATATTTTGGCATGCACTCATCGAGGTTAATTAACTATCTAACAATCACCATGTACGGTCTTAAGATTACGTGAGATGGACAATAAAAAGGTAAGCATATTATACTAGTTTCCAATCAAGTCATGTACTACCAAGCTGACACTATAGCAGTGGAGATTCAAAAGTTATAGGCATAGCGTACTAGTTCCCTAAGTATATAAAAGTTGGACGAAATCTCGGCCTCAGACGCAGCCACGTCACCCCGTAAACCTCAGCCGTCCGATCGATGCGTCCGACAGTCCAGATCGCGCCAATCTTCGTGCGCACTATAGCAGCGTAGTTTCTACCAATGGCACCACGCCACGTCGCCTCCAGCGAACTTTTTGCAAAAAACCGCCCGCAAAGGATCTTTTCGCAAATTCGGAAAAGGTCGAGGACCTCCGTGCAAAACCGACAGCACAACACGATCCTCTCTTCTTCTCTCTCCCCGCGCCTGCCCGTGGTCGCCGCCGCCGCCGACGACGCGTGCCGCCGTTCCCCGCCTCCCCGTCCAGATCGACGGCCACTGGGAGCCCCGCCGTCGTCGCCTCTCCCCCCTGCTCGATCGCCGCGTCCCGAAAAGCCTTACCGTTGCCGGAATCGACGGCGACGCGCTCGAGCTCCACCGCCACTTCTACCCGCCGCCGACGATGCTCCGATGACCTCCAGGCGGCGGCGCCGCCGCCCGCGGGTCGCCCGCATCGTCCTGCGCCTTTCCCCATCCCGCGTGCGTCCCAGGTCGCGCAAGTGCGCGCGGATTCGCCCCGCCGCCGCCGTCGCCGCCATGGCCGCTGTGGCCACTGCTTGCGTCAGCATGACGCCAGCAGGGCCCACCGGTCAGGGTTTTTTTTTCCCCCCCGAATTTTTTTTTCCAGAAAAATGATTTCGCCTCGGCTTGCTGGGCTGGGCTGCACAGCTCGCCCGGCCCATTTGTTTTCCCCCTTCTATTTCTATTTTGCTTTTCCTATTCCCCAAAATCCAAAAAAAAAAACACACAAACATAAAAAAATTTAATATGACTTCATGCAAATAAACATTTCAAAATTACAATTTAAAACAAAAAAAAACAACTTCCAACTTACAATTGAACAATACCAATTATAAAAAATTTAAAATTCAAAAAATGTTCAAATTCAAAAAATATATGCCCTCCAACCTACGATTCAAAATGATACAAACAATATACCAAAAAATAAAAAATAAAACCTTATTTCCATACCTACATTTCAACTTTCAATTTACAATTGAACAATACCAAGTATAAAAAATGTTAAAACTCAAAAAATATATGCCCTCCAACCTACAATTCGAAATAATGCAAACGATTTTTCTTTTTTTTTAATTCATTCAAAATAAAGACCCCTCCACCTCAAAAAAAAAATTCAAAATTACAATTTAAAACAAAAAAAACCCTAAAATTTACAATTGAACAATACCGATTATAGAAAATGTTAAAATTCAGAAAATGTTAAAATTCAAAAAATATATGCCCTCCAACCTACGATTCAAAATGACACAAACAATATACCAAAAAATAAAAAATAAAACTTATTTCCATACCTACACTTCAAGATACTACAAACAATATGGCAATTATAACAACGCAGTTACAATTACTATATTCAAAACTACAACTACGAAAAGAAAAAAAAACTGCAGCCCAAAAAACAACCATCATAATTGGAATATTTTCCACAAATTCAATTATTTCAATTCACACAAACAAACAAGAAAAATTGTATAACAACATGGTCACAAAAATATATGATAACTCTTTATTCCATAAAATAAATTTCAAAATTCACAAAAATTATATCTTTACTCCATAAAATAAATTTTACAAATTAGAATTCCGAAAATATTGTCCACAAATTCAATAATTTAAAATTGCACATACAAAAAAAAAATGGTCACAACAAATATACAAAAACTATTTATTCCACACAACAAATTTTTAACCAACTTTTCAAATTCAAAATTTGCCCACACGCGCGCGGCATTGCCGCGCCCACATCCCTAGTATAGCTGATGGACGGTCCAACGCTTGCACTGTCAGGTATGGGCCGGGTCCATCCATTTGCACTGTAGCACGGGACTGTACAAACGGTCCAGCAAAATGGTACGACGCTTGAAAAATTACGAGCGTGCGGACGCCGCACGGAACGGCCCGCGTGCGGCGCTGCTGGGTAGCTTTTCCCGTGTATCTGTGGCTAATTTTTTTTTAAATAATACGCGAAAATTATTTAATTCTGAAAATAATACGCAAAAAGAATTACAAAAATATTATCCAATAGGTCTTGGCGAAGCCGACAGGATCTTATCGTCCTTGGCGAAGCCTACAGGTGTCTTGTCGTCCTTGGCGAAGACGACTAGTGGCGCGTGCTCACAAATACACGCCACTGGTAAGACTACTAGTGGCGTGCACTGGGACCACCAGTAATGGCCCAGCAGCTTCGTCCTCGGCAAGGACGACAAGGTCCTGTCGGCTTCGCCAAGACCGACTGGATAATATTTTAAAAAAAATTAAAATTGCGTATTATTTCCGGAATTTAATTAATTTAGTGTATTATTTAAAAAATTAGCTGTATCTGTGGTCGTGATCACAAATTCATAATGATTTTTTCCTTGAGTGCGAATAGAGACTTTAACACCTCGTTTGGCTCCCATGAATTGGTTCTACAATTCTCGAATTGACTTACATATGCAGTGTTCAAGTTCTTACAAAATGTAAATGTTCTACATTCTGGTAGAATTTTTTCAGAGCAATTTGTTTTGTGTATTAACATTTATTCTTGCGATTTTACATGTTAGCTTTCTTTTGACATATTAGCAAAAAATTGCACAATCTTCGTAAATTTAGTAGGGAAAATTCAGATTCTTATTTCATCTCCGATGGAGGCGCATTAAAAGTGGCGATATGGTCAGAATCTAAGGCATTTTTAGCTTGTACAGGACTTATTCCCAATTCAAAGGTTCACATAAAAGATTATCTAGATTCAGAAACTTAAGTGAATAATCGGTATTTTGTGCAGAACTAGTAGTTGGCATTGAATGTACTAAGACTTGGTGCTTGTACCAATCTATTCTTTTAAGGGCATGCAAAACTGTTATTTGTTTCACTGGAGGTTTCCTAACGGGTTGATCAACACATGGCATTCTCAATACTCCTTGTTTGTTTATAAGAACCGAATGAGATTCCCGTCTACTTTTGATATGATTAAATTTGATTATAAAAGATTCTTAAAGTTATTCATTCTAATCCCTATGTGTTATTCATTCTAATCCCTATGTTTCTATATACGAGACATCATCATATTTTAAGAGAGGGAAGTTTAGACTCCCGAGCTCATGTGCTTCTCTTATAATACAAAATCAAAGAAAATAGTAAAACATTTCAAAAAGTTCTGAAAATTATTGATGATGGATGTATACAAATACAAACGTGCCAAATTTTGTGCTAAAATGACATGTGTGATGCTCTATGTGGAAAAAAAATTAGTGATCCAAAATAATACTTGTAGATCCCATTTCGGCTACTCATTTCTTTTATTGCACAAAGCATAAAAAATGTCATTTCAGCTCGAAATTTGGCAGGATGTAGAACATTTGTATATATGTTCACCACCAATTGTCTCAGATTTTCTGAATGTTTTACTATTTTTTATTTGTTTATTTGAGTATATGAGCTTGGGTGCCATTTTGAATTTCCGATATTTTTAAGATTTACTTTGCATACTAAAGCCAGCAAAATGTATGACAAAAGGAAAAACAATTCTTTTATGTCTCTGAAAAGCACGAAAAAGGAGGAAAAAACAAAAGAGCAAAATGGAAAATGGAAAAGGCGAAAAACAAAAAAAGCCTGAATGGGCCGGCCCATGCAGGTCGACTCCGACTGGCGAGGCAGTGCACAATACTCTCCAACCTAAAGTGTGAAACTGTCGAAGGCGGAAAAGGAGCGCCTATATCACGCCCGCATGCGGTCGGAACGGGAGACGTCACCTGAAGTATTTGTCCCCACGACGCTACCAAGCAAGCGCACCTGGCCTAGTGGGCTGACCCAGGTACGGATTCCTTTCTTTCGCTGTGCTTTATTCTGTTATTTAAAATATGGAAATAAAAATTAGAAAATATTTTTGAAAAAGAACACATTTCAATTCTGGAACATTTTAAATAATTAAACGTTTTTAAAATTTGAATAAACTTCAAATATGATCAAATTTGAATTTAATTCAAATTATAAATTTAAACAATTTTCGAATATGAATAAAATTTAAACTTGACATTTTTTAAAATATGAAATATTCCAATTCTGAAAAAATTCAAAATCATAAAATGTGAAAAAAACGAGAAAAAGAAAGAAATAGAAAAATGAAAAATTAAAGAACGAAAATTAAAAAAAAAGAAAACAAAAAGCAGAAAAAAGAAAAAGGAAAATCTGCCGAACTAGGCCGGCCCGTCTGCAAATTCCTTAATGCGGCACACCCGCGTCACTAATGGGCGACATATAGGATTAGCTGGCAGGAAACATGTCGTTTTTTTCTTCTTGAGAAGAGGGAGGAAACATGGTGACTGGTTAACGGTGCTCGTATGGGCCTTGTCGAGTTATTGGGTCGCGGGCGGTTTTGTTGTACAAATCGCCCGGGCGGAACGTAGCACTTTGTTCAGGTATGGGCCAGAACTGGTCCGGCTTTAAACAGTTTCAATCCCAATCTCGTGCCTCAATAGGCGCAGTCTTCTCCACCGGCCGGTCCTGCCTCCGCGACACCAGCCGTCACCGAGCCCGGCTCCGTGACAGGAGCAGTCGCAGCTCGAGGCTCATTGGTACAGCTCCTCATCCCACGCTCCGCGGGCGCGCGGTGCTGATACGTCCAAAACGTATCTACTTTCCCGAACACTTTTGCTATTGTTTTACCTCTAAGTTGTGTGTTTTTAATACAACTAATGCGGACTAACGCTGTTTTTAGCAGAATTGCCCTGGTATCTCGTTTTTGTGCAGAAGGTCAACTTTCGGAAAAAACACCAGAAAAGATCGCAAACCTCCTATTTTACCAGAAGACTCACGGAGCCAGAAGGGGAGGCGGGGATGGGCGAAGGGTGGCCCAGACCACCTGGTGGCGCGGCCCAAGGGCCAACCGCGCCGCCACCTGAGGAGGGCGACTCGGACACCCTCCCGAGTCCCCCTTTCGACTACTTAACCCTCTCTGACCTAAAATGTGAGGGGGTCGTCCACTTCATCCAGAAACATCACCGTACGCGGCCGCCATCGCGAAACCTATTTCGGGGACCAGAAACTCCGTTCTGGCACTTCGCCGGGACGGGGAATTGGAGGAGATCATCGCCATCATCATCACCGACGCTTCTCCATCGACCATCCATGTTTTCCCCATCCATGTGTGAGTAATTCCCTGCTGTAGGCTGAGGGTGATGGTAGGGATTGGATGAGATTGTTTATGCAATATGTTATAAGATCATTAGGGCATGGTGCCTAGTATCCGTTGTTAGTACTTATTGATGTTGTTGCAACTTGTTGAGCTTAATGCTTGTCACTAGGGCCCGAGTGCCATGATTTCAGATCTGAACATGTTATTGTTTCATAATGATATGCACTGTTTATTGATCATACCTGCAAGTTGTATACACATATTGTTGTCCGGAACCCGCGGTCCCAAAGTGACAATAATTGGGACAGCCGAGGGGAATGGCTGCGATGTGAGGATCACATGTGTTCACGGCGTGTTAATGCTTTGCTCCGGTACTTTATTAAAAGGAGTACCTTAATTACCAGTAGATTCCCTTGAGGCCCGGCTGCCACCGGCTGGTAGGACAGAAGATGTTGTACAAGTTTCTCATTGCGAGCACGTACGACTATATACGGAACACATGCCTATGTTTACTTAGTACTTGGATGCTTTATCATTATTATCTGCAATGCCTATGTCTTGATTATTATATGAGCTATCTTATCCATGCAGCGCCCGTTCATCCATCCCTATGCCTACAGTGTTTTAATCCTACTGTTTACTGCAATCACTACTGCTGTCATTACTTCACTGCTGCTATTATTTCACCGCTACTATTGCTATAAAACTGTTGCTACTGATAATCTGTGTCGAGCAAGACTATTCACAGGTGCAGCTGAATTGACAACTCCGCTGTTAAGGCTCTCAAGTATTCTTTGGCTCCCCTTGTGTCGAATCAATAAATTGGGTTTTACTTCCCTCGAAGACTGTTGCGATCCCCTATACTTGTGGGTCATCAAGACTATTTTCTGGCGCCGTTGCCGGGGAGCATAGCTTTATTTGTGAGTTCACTTGTGATCTATATTGCTCGCTGAAATTTATTCATCATGGGTAAAGCTCCTGTTGAGAGAGTCCGCGTATTGCCATCCACTACAAGAAAAGGTACGACACTTAGTACCGCTTGCTCTTGACTCACCATCTGTATTGAGTCAACTTGTTACACCACCACAATCTTCACGTGTTGGTACTACTGCTGAATCTGAAATTGCCTCTGATAATTTTGATGATGCTTCTACTGTGATTGATGAGAGTATTTCATTAGGTCCACTTTTAGATGCTGCTATTGCTAGGTCTAAACAACTTGAAAATACTAGAACACCTAATGGAAGTCCTACTACTCCTGTTTATTCACCTGAGTTAAGGGATTATACTTGTGATGATGATCCTGATGAAACTTATGTGGAACTTGATGATGATTTTATTGATAAATGTAATGCTACTACTGGTGCAAGTAATATTAGAAATTTTCTTGCACAACATGCTGTTAAATACAAGTTGTCACCTGATCCTAAGTTTGCCACTTCTCCTATAAACATTAAAGATAAGGATTATGATTTTTCTCTTGATTTATCTCATATATCTATTGTTGAGAAAACTCCTTTTTGTGGCACTAAGAGTGAAAGTGCTGTAGAGCACATGAATGAGCTCTCTACTTTGAGTGGCTTATTTTCTGATGATATTAAGAAGCGTAGCTATTTTGTTGCTAAGATTTTTCCTTTCTCATTAAAAGATGATGCTAAAGCTTGGTATAACAACTTGTCTCCTGGTTCTATTACTAGTCCTACTGGTTTGCTTGATGTTTTCTTTCAGAAATATTTCCCTGCTAGTGCTCAACATGATGCTTTGTAGAGAATTTATAACTTTGACCAGGAAGATGAAGAGAAACTTCCAGAGGCATGGACAAGGTTTTGCTCTTTATCAGAGCTCGGCCTGGACATGATTTGGAAAAGCATGATCTACTTGATATATTTTACAGTGGACTAACTATTGAATCTAGAGCATATCTGGATAGTTGTGCTAGTTGTGTTTTCAGGAAAAGAACCCCTGAAGAAGCTGAAGAATTATTGGCTAAAATCAGCCAGAATTATGATGATTGGACTCTACCTGCGCCGACCCCCACACCTACACCGACACCAATATCAAGAAGAGGGGAGGTATGATTGAATTGAATGATGAAACAATGAGGGAGCCAAGAAGACTCTCATTGAGAAGGGTATTAAATCTGAAGATGTGAAGAACCTTCCACCTATTGAAGATTTGTGTAAGCCAATTCCTCATCCATCCATAATTGAGGTTCACTCTCTCCACAGGTTCGATGAAGGAGATATTCCCTACTCTAAACCACCTGATCAATGCTTAGATGAATTTGATAATTATGTTATTAAGCAAGATAATTTTAATATGAGAGTAGAGAATCATTTGCATGAAAATTCTCAGCTATTAGTAAGTTGCATGATATTGTGGAGAGAACCTCCAATGATGTTAAGATGCTTATTAAACATTTCCATATGGTTCAAACTCAAATTGATCAACTCACTAAAGTGCAACAAGACATGTTAGCCAATGCTTCTAAAGAAAAATTAAAACCTGTCTATGTTAGCACTAGAAGTGGAGCTCATACTCAGGATCCTTTATATCCTGAGGGACATCCTAAAAGAATTGAACAAGATTCTCAACTAGCTGAAAATCCAGTTTCTCCTTCTAAGAAAAAGAAGAAGAAGAAACATAAAAATGTTGTAGAATCCTCTGAAACTGCTCATGGGCCACACACACCTCTCTCCTCTATCCTCTCTCTCACACACGCCACCAGGTGCAGCTCCAACAACGCAGCTCCTCCGACCGAGCAGCAGCAGCTGCTGCAACGGCACCGCTCCCATGGTTGCTCATCCCTCCACCGAACGGCGGCGACCGGGCGTGGCGGCTCCTCCGGCGACTGGAGCAGCTCCTCCACCCATGGGGCGCCCGTGGCCACCGTCGTGTTGCCGTCCGCCGGGACCGAGTCGCGGCCCTCCTCCGCCGGAATCCCGCCGTCCCCCGTGACCTCGTGCCGTCACTCGCTGCCCTCCGCCCCGCCGGGACCGCGTCGCCGCCCTCCTCCCAGCCCGGGACCAGGTCGCCGCCGCCGTCTCCCGCGCAGGGGCGAAGCCAGGACAAAATATCATTGGGGTCATTCTTCTAAGTGTAGTGCTTTAATTGAAAATTGGAGAGAATATTTTGTTATTTTTAAAGGAGATTAGCAAAATCCATTGGTGTCATTTGACACCAATGCTTACATGCTAGCTCCGCCCCTGCCTGCGTCCTCATCCCTCCCGAAGTCCTCATTCCTCCCGACGTCCTAGGCTGCGCGTCCCGAACGTGCGCCACCGTCCCCGCTGACCCATCTCTCCGACGGTGTCACGGCGACTGCAAGCGACGTGAACAGCCCAACGGTGCATTTGATATGCAGGCACTCACGAGCCACCGTTGGGCTGTATGACGGGGAAACCGTGTGTCTTGTTTCAACTTTTTTCGTGCGCTTGTTAGCCGTTGGATTTTTAGAACCAAATATCAGTGTTTAGAGTTCTCTTCTGAGTTTTCAGAACACAGTTACATAAAAGTTTAATACATTATTACACATCACCAACAACATCCCTATCTAGTCTTCACTTTTTCTTCGCGTGTGTCCCTTTCTTCTGATTGCACCGTAACCATGGACAAAGTTCTTCATTTAACTTGAGGCTTGGGTCAGTGTTCACTTTGAAGGGCGGAATTTCATGAAACTTATTGTAATCTTCTCACATGTCTGTCTTGTCCTCCACTCCCACGATGTTTCTTTTCCCTGAAAGAACTATGTGGCACTTTGGCTCATCGGCTGATGTATTCGCTTGCTTATCTTTCCTTTTTTTAGTTTGGTAGACATGTCCTTCACATAGAAAACCTGAGCCACATCATTGGCTAGAACGAATGGTTCGGTGTCGTACGCAAGATTCTTGAAATCCACTGTAGTCATTCCGTACAATGGGTCTACATTTACCCCGCCGCCTTTCAGGTTGAACCATTTGCACCAGAACAAAGGGACCTTAACAGAAGGTCCATAGTCAAGTTCCCATAGCTGCTCTATGTAAACATAATATGTGACCATGACCTTTCGCCCATTGTTGTTTGTTGAATCATCAAAGCGGACACCACTGTTTTGGTTGGTGCTCTTTTTATCTTGGGCGTTTGTGTAAAATGAATTCTCATTTATCTCGTACCCTTGGAAAGTCCAAATAGTCGAAAATGGTCCCATAGACAACAAGTACAGCTCATCTGACAGTATTGTTATTGTTGAGATGTGTTTGCAACCAACCGCCAAAATTCTCCACGTGTTCCATTGTAATCAAGGAGTCATCCATCCTCGGGTTGTTGGAGCGTACAGTATCCTTGTGTATCTGGATATACGGAGCCACCAAACTGGAATTATGTAGAACTGTGTAGTGTGCTTGTGTGAAAGAATGTCCGTCCCTACATATTGTTGATTTCCTTCCTAGAGTGCTTTTTCCACTCAGTTTACCCTCATGTCGTGATTCAGGAAGACCAATCGGCTTAATGCCAGGAATAAAGTCAACCCAAAACTCAATGACCTCCTCTGTTCCATAGCCTTTGCAGATGCTTCCTTCTGGCCTAGCACGGTTATGAACATAATTCTTCAAGACTCACATGAACCTCTCAAAGGGGAACATATTGTGTAGAATTTCTTCCTGCAATACCTACCTGGTGATATTTATTTGCACTCACCTGCGACTAGTATTATTAGATCTTGGCAGTTCAATGGATTGTAACGGTAGTTGGATGATATTTTCTTTTGCATAATGTTTGGCGTTGAAGTTTTATTGTACTGTTTGCTGCTGTGCCATGATGCTCCACTGGTAGTCGTGTCTCCTGATTACCATCTCAGTTGGTCAGACATTGTAGAATTCTTTGGTACTTTGAGGAATTACTGGCAGTTGATTTAAATACTTGAATAATATAATGTTATGGACCTAAACATGATCCTTGTTTCAATGTAGTGGTAGCTAAATTACTAGATGATTGCAGTATGCTAATCCATGTCCATGTGAGGTTAGAGTTTGTCATAACTATTACTACCAACACTATGTATTTGTAGCATTGATCTTTCATTGTCAGCTATTTGGTTTCATTCTATCCATATGAATATATAAAATGAATCAGCATGTGAATGTTATTTTGATTAGTCTAGCTAAAATTTAAAGAACTGCAATAGAATACTGTTATATGTGTACATGCCTCCTCATTACTGTTATCTGCTTAAAATACTATGTAAACCTCATGTTTTCCTTGAAGGCAAGCTAACCTCCGTGGAATCTCGAGGTGTCTTTGCCGCGTGCTTGAGCTCATAGACGCACTGAACGGAACAAGGATTGCCGATTGGATGATCGTCGGTGACTACTGAGTTCTTCTGAAAGTGAGCCCATTGCTCCATCCTCTTGCTTTCCCCTCCTTTTTTTATCTTTATCTATGCAATCGTGTGCAATGGCCAGATTTTGTTATGTGATGTGATGGTTGTTGGCAAGTAATTCAATGCTGATGTTTCCTCTTTTCAATTCTGTTTTAGATGTTCGATGCATGTTAAATGGATAGTTGCTCATGTCCAACAAAACGCTATAGTTGGTGTGCTCCACAAGCATGAAAACATGGGTATTCTATCAGTATCTAATAGTATATATTCTTTTCCCATAAACTCCTCCAAGAAATTGGGTATTCTTATTCTACTAGTAGCTAATAGTATAAGTTGGAGCTTGCTGTATAGGAATTTCTTCTGTATATATTCAAGTAGATAAAGTACAAGTACATTAGTTGGTCATATCTGCTATCAATAAAATGTCCAAGTCATGAATTTCCTGAACACATGTATATATTTGGGAGCTATTTAATTAGAAAAGGCTGTGATTAGAAAATGTGTTCATTTAGTCTTGTGTGATGAATTTCCTGACTAGTTCTTGACTGATATCTCAGCTTACTGTTTTAACTTTATTTTGTGTATCCTGTGAATATTGTATAACTGATAAATGGTTCATATAATCACCATTCTGTTGCGATGGTTATGGTTTTCTGAAACTCATGCATACTGACTTGTAGTAAATCTGAATCAATTGCATCGTGTACGCCTCACTTACACCTGGTGAATTCCTTTGTTAGTTTATTCTTTGTGTTTTCATATAAACATGCTTCTTGATTTTAGTTTCTGTTTATAATTATTTTGTTGAACTGTTGGCAGATATTATCTTTGTCAAGACTATGAACATAACCTAAAGTGGCATTTAGAGTATATCCTGTTGTTTACAAGAGCTACAGATTGAAGAAGTTAGAGGAAGCCTGAAGACGTTCCAGCCTATCAAAGAGTAGCTAGCTTCTATACTTGCTGACATTTTTATTTGTAGAGTGTTATATTTGTGATTTTGTGGAATATTGTATGGTATATCCCTGAAGTTTCAGATATGTGAACTAGTCTGGTTATTTGTCAGGTTGTACTGTCGAGAATATTGTAATAAACTGATTTTGGCTGTAATTTTGAAGTTATCGTGTGTTCTCTCTCTGCTTTGTGATTTGTATATTTGATACTGATACGATGAGGAAAAATTAAAGCTTGATGACTGGGACCCACTACCGTGATGAATCTGACAATTGGGACCTATTGAAAACTGATCTGATAAAAAAGGCCGAAAAGAGAAATAAATGGGCTATAAAAGTCCAACGCCAAGAAATGAAAAAGCCAAAATGTTGAATTTAGCCCATTAGGTCGCCCAGAAATTATAGAAAAAATAATATAAACGGGCTAATTGTTGGGTTGGCCCATCTGGATGACCACCGTGGACTGGGCTGAATCTGTTCTATGACCTTCTAATTTTGTCACAATCTTGCCACGTAGGATTGGCCACGTAGGATCTGACGTGTCTACGCCAGACAGTGCGTGACAAATAAATTGGTCATAAGAGTTATGACCATCAGATTTGGTCATAGATGGTTATGACCAATTCAAAAAAAAAGGTCACATATGACCGTTTGAGACGCTCCGTATGTGACCTTCAGATTTTGGTCATAAAAAGGTCATAGATGAAAAATTATGACCTTTTAGTGACCAAATTTGTGAGTCACTAGTTAGCATATTTCTTGTAGTGAAATACAGGACCCAGAATGATAATCTCGTCGACCAGGTGTATAGGAGATGTGTCATAATATTGAAGAAGATGGTGGGAACACCAACTCAAAACTAACGAGACATTGAACCACATCCTTCTGTAGCCTTGGTAGAGTGGCTGGATCGATTACCTTCTGCGAAATTGCATTGAGGAACGCACATAGCTTAACAATGGGTAGTCGAACATTTTCCGGTAGAAGTCCCCGCAATGCAACCGGAAGCAATTGAGTCATAAGCACGTGGCAGTCATGAGACTTTAGGTTCTGGAAATTTTCTCTAGCATATTTATTATTCCCTTTATATTCGACGAGAAGCCAGACGGGACCTTCATACTACTCAGGACTTCAAAAAATATCTTTTTCTCTTCTTTGGTAAGAGCGTAGCTAGCAGGACTTAGACGTCTTTATCCTCTTCATTGGATGCTGGTTGTCTGGGTCTTTCATAAGTTGCTGGTCCTGTCGTGCTTCCGGCGTATCTTTTGTCTTCCCATACACGCCCAAGAAGCCTAGCAGGTTCACGCAAAGATTCTTCGTCACGTGCATCACATCGATTGCAGAGCGGACCTTTAGGAGTTTCCAATAGGGTAGATCCAAAATATGGACGTGGAGTTTTGGATCTCGGGCACCAGTGCTCTGGTGCCCCGATTTTTTTTTTCAAATTTTTTTGTTACACATAAAATTCGCAAAAAAATCAAGCACATAGATTTGAATGTTCATTACCATAGGAAAAATTGGCAAACAAAATGTTAAGATTTGCAGGCTGTGTGAAAATAACAAATATCAGCAGTCAAGAAAGCAAATTCAAAAACGTGCAAACATGCCCATATTTCTTTTTTTTGCATAGGTCAAATTATTTCGAGTTTTTTTTTTGCCAATTTATGAGTTAAGCACACATGTAGACTACTACCTGTGTGAAATTTTTTGTGATTTTTTGGCAAAAGAGTAAAGTTTGAAAAAAAAATTGGGCAGCAGGAGCACTGGTGCCCGAGATCCAAAAGGGATTTCCGCCAAAATATAGACTTCTTCTTCCACAGGGGTACGTGTCTGTGAGCGTCATGCGGAACAGACTGTCGGCCAGGACCCTTTCCAAAGATTAATTCTAAATTCTTGACCATATCATATATAACATCACCAGTAGGGAGGGGTGACTTCGTCCGGCGATCTGCCGCACCTTTGAAATGCTTGCCTCTCTTTCTTACGTGATGCTGTGTTGGAAGAAATCGACGATGCCCCGGGTACACATTCTTGTTACGTAAATATGTACTTTCAGTCTTATCTAAACAGTGCGTGCATGCATTGTATCCTTGTTTGACTGTCCTGAAATGTTACTAAGAGCAGGCCAATCATTGATGGTTATAAACAACAACGCTCGTAGGTCAAATGGCTCCTGTTTTACTCATCCCACATATGTACCCCTTCATCACGCCACAACTGTAAAAGTTCTTCATCTAATGGCCTCAGGTACACATCATATCGTTGCCGGGTTGCTTCTGGCGTTGGATGAGCACTGGCATCATAATGAACTTCCGCTTCATGCAAACCAAGGAGAAGGTTATAGATACATAGAGTCATGCCAGGTGCTATGACTGCTGCTCTGCTCCCCAAAAGGATTAAAGCCATCCGTACTTAGACCAAACCTTAAGTTCCTTGCGTCACGTGCAAAATCCTTGAACTCTGTATCGATTTTTCTCCACTGCGACCCATCAGCCGGGTGTCTCGACATCTTGTCTCTCTTGCGGTCTTCTTTGTGCCATCGCAACAACTTGGCATGCTCTTTGTTTCTGAACAAACGTTTCAACCGTGATATTATTGGAGCGTACCACATCACCTTGGCAAGAACCCTCTTCCTGGGGGCTGGCCCTCAACATCACAGGGTCATCTCGTCTGATCTTATACCGCAATGCACCACATACCGGGCATTCATTCATATTCTCGTACTGCTCACCGCGGTAGAGGATGCAGTCATTAATGCATGCATGTATCTTCTGCACATCTAATCCTAGAGGGCAGATAACCTTCTTTGCTTCATACGTACTGTCAGGCAATTCGTTATCCTTTGAAAGCTTTTCTTCATTATTTTCAGTAATTCCCAAATCCCTTGTCAGATTCTCTGCCTTCCATTGCAGTTATTCCAGTGTGGTACCGAGCTTTGTGTTGCCATCTTCGCAAGTTGGGTACAACTTTTTTTCGTGATACTCTAACATGCGCTCCAACTTCAACTTCTCAAGTGCACTTTCTACTTCGGTTTGTGCATCAACGATGACCCGACGTAAATCATCATGTATGATGGGCTCATCTGGTACCTCTTCATCTTCAGCTTCCCCCGTTGCATTACCACTGTATTCAGGGCACATGTAGTTGTTATCGTTCTTTTATTCTTCATTGTCTTCATCATAACCCCTCTTTCTCCGTGCTTGGTCCAACAATTATAGCCGGCATGAAACCAAACTGAATCAGGTGGATGTGAAGGGTTTGTGACCGAGGGTAATCCTTCTCATTCTGACATTTAAGGCATGGACAACACATAAAACCATCCCGCTTGTTTGCCTCAGCCACACTGAGAAAAGATTGCACGCCTTGCATGTACTCGGTAGAGCATCGGTCAACGTACATCCATGGATGGCTCATCTGCATTATATAAGTATGTCAAACGCAATCGCGCTATTCATTAATACAAGTTCATCACATTAAAACCAAAGCAGAGTAGTGACCAAATGTAATACATAGTTCTTATAAAACATACAACTATCCAAAAAATTAAATCCAACAACAAATGCGATCAAAATCGCAAAAGGTAATTATTGAACCAACAGCATAATGATACCAAGCTCTTGACTAATGGCATAACTTCTAATTTTTTTAATATTCAAGCGCATTGCATTCATCTTGATCTCGTGATCCAAGCGCATTGCATCCATCTTGATCTCGTTAGCATCCACAACGTAGGCAAGCTTGAAGTCAATTTCATCTTCTCTTCTAAGCATTGGAGATAAAATCTTCACTTCTTTTCAATTTTGCTTTCAAATCATTGTTTTCTTTTTCAAAAAACTCGACAATAGGGTCGGTTGGAATTTCCGGTTCAACTACCTCCTAGATAAAAATATATCTATGTCAAGTTGGTCGGCATAATTGTCATAAACCGAAATGAAAGTAATAGTTATAAAAGTATACCACATCCGAATCATAGACCGGACGAGGGCCGACGGGACGGATATCAAAACCATGGCACTATACATATAAAAAACAATTTAAGAAAATTATACAACTAATAACTACGGGTAGAAATCATAAAACAAAGTTTTTTTAAATAAAATATAAAAAACAAGAGGCTCACCGAGGTGGTGCCGGTGACGGGACGGCGCGGGCGATCGACGGCGGTGAGGACGGGGACGACACTAAAACCCACAAATCATACTTTAATTTGAGCTCAAATTGCATATAAAACAAATAAAATCCTTAACTTAGGCATTTCATCAAACACTACCAAGCACTACAAAAATGAAATGAGCCAAGCTACACTAGTACAGAACGACACATCGGAAACGGGCCAAAAAGCCTTCGGCAACGGAGAAAGGGTCCGTGTCCCCGACTCTGTCACTGATGTGAGGCCTTCATCGGTAATGGAGGCAAAACACCGTTTCCGATGAGGCCTAAGTTGGCTACGGTTGCCGACCAATCTCTGTTTCCGATGTATAGGTGCATCAGTAACGGAGATTCTATTTTACTCGTTTGCATTGAGATTTGTTCAGAAGCCTACAGCAGCAATGCGGTTGCCAATTGACATTCAAAATCTCACAGCACAAGTACAAAGTTGCTAGCAAATCCATTCATAACGTATATAAGAATTGTCATCATTACATAGCATCAAAAGATGAGTTACACATGCCTCACTAATCCTATCATTCTCATGCCTCACTAAACTTAACTTTTATGACACTCCACTCTTCTCCAGCTCCATCTTCTTCCTCAGTTCCGAAGCGCCGAAAACGGAATTCGACCTAGCAAAAGACTCGAGTAGCGGTTTCATGCTTCTCCAAATCACATCTGCAACCAAATTGCTGCACACATACACAAAATAGATGGAGAAACTGAAAAACAGAAACCACACCGAGCTCGCAAGCCTCCTTAGCAAATTAATCTTGCCAAATTCTTCGTACTGAGGCTTGCTCCATCTTGGACGGTGTCGCCGAAATATAATAGCGTCACCGCTGTGACATTTCGGCCACACTGTCCAAGACACTCTTAATTAAAAAAGTGTTTTGAACAGTGCAGCGAAACGTCACAACAGCGACGGTTCACGGATATGATCCCACTTTGTATTTAGCTCTTTTAAAGCTTATTTGGATCTGCATGGTGTTTCTGCATATAAAATATATGGATTTGTAGACTTAAAATAGTGCAAGATTTAGTATTGAGGATGTATTCATCATCGGCAGTACTAAAAACAGACACAACACAATACTAGACTTCAAATACTAGACAAGTTTTCTATGCTACTTTAAATAAAATGTAAGATCTAGTGTTGAGGGGTGAATTCATCATCGGCAGTACTACAATACTAGACATAACACAGTACTACAATCCTCCGTAACCAATGTTGACGGACCAGCCTCTGCCAGGCCTCGTCCGCAACGCTAATGTCGCGATTCTCTGTCGCCTAACTCGTGCCGTTTCCATAGAGGTGTATCCGATGTGTCGTTCTGTACTAGTGCTAGTAAGGAAATGAGCTAAATAGCAATGTCGGATGAAAGGATCAAGTTGCTAACCCTTGGATAGATGGGTGCCGCTAATCTTCAAATCGTGGAAAAAAATAGGGATAAACTCGACCTAGAGAGAGGAAACAATGGAGCAAATGGAGATGAACTCGAGCTAAAAAATGGACGGCTGCTCCCGAGGGTGGAAGATGATATAGTGAGAGCAGTTGTCCCGGGTTGTATCACGACCCGGTACTAAAGCTCCACCTCTAGTCCCGGGTCGTGACACCAACTGGGACTAGAGGATATCGCGTGGGCCCATCTCAACCTCTAGTCCCAGGTGGTGTCACGACCCGGGACTAGAGGTGCCCACTGACCCGGGACCGGAGCTGCGCCGCGTCGTAGCCGTTGAACCGGGACTAGAGCCACACTTTAGTCCCGGTTCGTAAGTCACCTGGGACTATAGCCAAATGTGGCTCTGGACCAAAGCCATGGTTTCCACTAGTGAGGCAAGTTCTCATCCGCGAACCAACTCAGTGATCTCTCAAAGTTTAAAGATTACTACTTTTATATTTTCTAAATCGATAACGCGGGTTCTCTCCTCCCAGCTCAAAATTCATTTGCGAGCTTATGGCCCATTACAGGCTTCGACCTCATGACATCGGCCCCAGCTCTATACTCAACACTGCCAACTTCCACGTGTTTTGCAAAGTCTATAGTACGTGGTGCCTGCTGCCAACGTGCGACCCCTGCTCTTGCTTCGGCCACAACGCTGCGTAGCCTCCTAGCTAGCTTTTGCGGAGTATTTAAGAATGTGGCGCCGGATGGAAATTATAGAGGGAAGTATTGCTAGATCTGTTTCCTACACCCCGAACACGAGAAGTTAAGAGAAAGATGATGATCGAGGTGAAGCTTGCTAAAGTAGGCAACTGCGCACTGCCGACTGAGACTTTGCATATGAATGCATTTAAGCGACCAAGATCGTGGGTCGTTAATTGTAGTTTGCATGATATATAAATAAGAAGTACACCAAACGATCACAAATTAAGGTGTATGGGCATCGCACGCGCCAAGTTAACTACTCCCTCGTTCGAAAATGATGTCTTACAAAATATGTTGTGACTAATGACATGACAAACAAAGAATCAAACCAACACACAGTAGTACTAGGATATGTCGATGAGATGACATACAATGCTGCTGCTGCTGCGACTAGCTAGTAGCACAATTTATTAGGCCAATCATGTGCATAAGCTAGCTATCTAGCTAGCTAATTGGCCACTGATCGCATCCCTGGGCTCAGCACTCACACACACACAACACAACAACACACATATACTACTAGCACAAGACAGAGTGCATGTAGAGCAGTACGTAAACTAAAACTGAAGGATGCATCAGCTCTCACTCGCCATGCATGAAGTTGACTAAAGTGCGTGCCCATCATATGGAACACCGGTCTGACGAATCCACTCGTCTCCATGGAAGAAGAGCGGAGGCGTGAACTTGTTAGCAGCCTCCTTGCTGATGGCAGTGAAGCCGTTCCAATGGACGGGGACCTTGTTGGCATTGCCCCGGACGTGATTTTCGTACTCGGCGAAGTAGATGTGGTTCTGGTGTCCGGGCGTCGGGTCTTTGCCCCCGGCCTGCCGGTGCTTGCTCCAGGAGACCCATCCATCGGCGTCGACCATGCGGTCGATGGAGCAACGGATGAACACCACCTGGGCGTGGTGTTTCCATGCCCGCCCAAGGTACGTCTGCGTGTCCGGCTGGAGGCCTTCCCCCGGCAGAGCTGAAGGAGCGACGGTGCACTCCTGGAACACAAAGCCCGTTGAGCCGCCATGGTCCTCTCGGCCCTGTGCCGTGACGACATCGTGATTGCTGGGTCCGCCGGACGGCGGCGTACAGCTCGCACTGCTGGAACACGGCGGCGGCGTTCCCGAAGACAAAGTCCACCGTCCCCCAAATACGGCACTCACGGTAGAACTGGAGCCTAGTGTTGGCCAGCAGAGTGTCTTGATATCCCTGGATGTCGCATCTGAGGAAGATGGAGTGGTTCGAGTCGGAGAAGAGGGCCACGGCCTGGTGGTCGTAAAAGCCGCCCGCCGTGTTACGAATGCACAGGTCGCGCGCCATGAAGCCATCCGCTCCTGCGGCTGCGGCTGCGCGCAGGAGAGAAGAAAATGTTGGTTGAGATTAACTACAGTACTGGCTACAGTGAATTAAGAATAAGAGACTAGTAGTACTGATGCTTACTCAGTGTGGCCGACTCAAGCACATTGTGCCCCGTCCTGTTCGAGCGACTGCCAGTAATGATCGTCTTCTCCCTGCCGTCCCCATAAAGACCACATTCGCCGTCGTAACGACGACATGCTCCTCATATACGCCTTCACGGATCTGGATCACGAAGTACCGGCCGCCGGTTGCTTTCCGAACTCTGCGGGCACGCTCGAGAGCGTCGGCGATGGTGGTGACGTCGCCCTGCCCTCCCGGCTTGGCGACGATCACGTCCGGCTTCAGTGGCGGTGGCAGGACGCCGACGCCGCCATCAAGGACGCCTCCACCATGGTGCCGGCGAGCGCTTGCGCCGGCAGCAACTGCCAGGACGACGAGCGCCTGCAGCACACAGCTCGTCAGAGACATCACCGATATCTGCAAGTGTGTGTGTATGTGTGCTCGCTAGCCCTTGGTCTGTGGCACATTGCCTTTATGTAGTGTGGAGCTGAGTGACCAAGTAGGTACCAATGGAATATCCCAAGTGCGTTGAGATATTTAAAATCATTGCTGCGGAAAGTTGTGCCTGCAATTTGCGCCTCACTTTGAAAAACAAACAAAAGAATATTAAGAAAATATGTAACAACTCATGCCTTAACTCGCATGGAGTCCTTTACTAGTTACTAGTTGCAGCCTCGGTTCAATTTTGATAATCTAAACATGCTTCATAAAATGGCCTTCCGAGTAGAACCTTTCATGGTATTCAACCTAAATGACCAAGTTCATGCCCATTTTTTTAATTTATAATGGGTCTAGTTTGGCATATAGATGCCTTCTAATATACTAAACACAACTTCCAAAGAAGATTCAAACTTATTGTTAAAAGATTGTTTTTATATTTTCTAAATCGATATAATTGGTGGCACCTTGTGAACAAAGTACAGGAATGAAGTGAAAAATTGAAGCTCTCCAATTTATGCACTTAGCATTTACCATATTTCAAGCTACTGTCGAAAGATTTTGAATTTTCTACCTTTTTACTACTCTCGCCGATTTAACTCAATTTTGGCGCAACTTACCAAAACAAATTAAACATGAACTAAAGGTGTGTGATATGTGTAAGGAGAAGTCATTGTCTCTACTGATAGTCCAATTGGAAAATATAAAGTACACTTGACTTGAGGAACATGGATGTAATCTAGTCTAATATGGACTCCAAGACTAATACTAGTACTACTTAACTCCCCCTCGAATGCAAAGTGTTGACGGGTATTTGTCTTACATGAACACGTTCATGTGTACCCTCGAAGGCAGGGTGATGTACCACAAGCTTTCACGGGAGTCCAACTTACTACGAGATAGGAGATACGCAAGTCAGTAAGCCGACCCTTTTGAACGGGACGCCCCCACTTGCCCGGGAGGGACGCCGTCACGTCTTGCAGCAATGGTTGGCTATACTAGACCGATTCACTCGATTCTACTCCCTCCGTTCCAATTTAATTGACTTGTTATCCACCAAATTTGGATGTATCTAGACATGTTACATGTATAGATACATCCACATGTGGTGTATAGCAAGTCAATCAAATTAGAACGGAGGGAATAGTTCGGTTGTCGAACAACGAGCGAATGCGGGGTAACCGAGTCGTCGAATTGAATGGAAGCACGGATAAAAAAGGATTGTAAAACTACCATTTTTGAGCTTTGCTACAATAGGCCATTACGCTTACATTATATAGGTCAGTTAGAATTGCCGTGCAAGTATTCCGGCGTGTAGTCTGAGCCTCTCGAGTCGGCGCCGAGTCCGCTGTGCCCCTCAGCCTTGAGTGGGCTCACGCGTATGGCCTCCACTCGACTATGTCAGCTAGTATTTGGCGGCTTGCACCTTCTGATCCTCCTTCTCTTCTAGCTGCGTCATGTATTGTCGCTGCTTCATGTATGGCTTCATCCTACCTCCAGCTGAAACTCGGCCACCCGATGTTAGTCCTTCTCTAGGATTGGCCAGCATCTTTGAAACTCGACAAAAAACGACTGCCAACACATGCCCCCCTATTTTCTCATAGAGATTGCACGCCAGAAAATAACTACATTGACTCAGTTAAGGGCGATGCAAAACTCATCATCCATATGTTATATTCTTAGGGCGATATATGCATATCAGACATACTTGCGACTAGGGGAGGGCATTCGGTGAGAACCAAAAATTATATCTTTTTCAATTTTGTCACCCAGAATTGAAGATCGATTTCGATAGGCAAGCTTAGGTGGCCGAAAAATTCCGGTACCCGATAATTCGGCCTTTTGTTCGGTCATGGCCTATCTACATGTTAACTTCATTCAAGAACAATATTTGATAGCAATTTTCATCTAATTAATAATTAGTATACCATCTTTCAGGGATACTATGGAATACTTTTGAATTTCCTAGCATAATTGCTATTTTTCCGATTTAACTAAATTCCAGGCAATTTATAGAAGACAACTAAAATTGAACCGGAGGCGGTCGATAGGTTGTCTTAAAAAATTACCAAAAATCCTTTTCTTTTTCCTACGCAAGTAGGAATCTATGGCATAGCACCAATGATGTTAATATTTTTAACCCATTGTGGTGGTGGTTGTGCTTGGCTATTTGCAATCTATATATTTTGAAGGAAAGCCCGAAGAATTATACAAAAAAATCCTTCAAAGGAGTGTGGCACTTGATATCTATCTGTCTCACTCGCTGCATGCTAGCTGCGTCGTGAGACTTTTCAAAGATGCTGGAGAGCGCATGCATGATGACACTATCCACTAGTAAAATAGATGAGGAGCTAGGTAGGTAGCTATCGCCATGCCTCACAGGCCGGGAAACAAAGAATTGGTGAAGGGCCTGCCTCACTGCCTGCACACATCGATGAAGCACAAGGAATGATGGATGGATCCCTACACGTACAGTAGATGAGGAGCTAGAGTGCAAGGTACCTCTCTCTCTTCCATTATCTCCGTCCTCAGTCTAGAATTAAGCATATGGATATGAATCCATGCTGCTACTGCTAGCTCGATTGATCTGGCCGGTGAGGCGAGGGCCACGTTCTTACTAGCTTTACATGTAGCTTGTTTCATGCCAGTTCCATCCATTTCGATCCTACAGTACTTGCTAGGACCATGGGTGGGTCGATGCTCATTCATCCATGATCCATCTCCACACCACACATTGGGAATGGGACAGGAGTCAATTGTGAGCTTATGTCCATTTGCTCCATCATAAATAGTCAGACGTAGCTCTTGCTCTTGTTGCACCAGCTAGCTGCTTTGGCGAGAAATTATCGAGTCCTGGACACGAGGTCTGGTACGTGAATGCTTCAACGACTGTTTCCACCTTTCTTCTCTTCTCCGATTTCAAAACACTCAGAAAAATTCATGATCTGGTTACCATGCCGGACCAGTTCCTTTCGGGCCTGCCATTGGCACCAATGAGGGCTCTGGAAACTTCAAGTGTTATTACTCATTTTGTAAGTCTGCACGCATTTGTCTTCGCATGGAGACCAAGGCCAGACATTTTTTTTTAGATAAAAGGCTCTTAGAGCCCGACTTTAAATTAATAAAGCCCTCAGGTTCAGATTATAACCGATTACAACAACGATCGATGTTGGGTTACCAGCTTACAATAAATGCACAAAACCGAGAAAAACGACACCCAAATTACAAGTCGAGTACAACTACAACAAGCTAAGATAAGGCAGCTTGATGCTTGAGGACCACGTTCCCTCAGACGAAAAAGAAAAGAATACTAGACCTGTTGGACTCGCAAAGTAGAAAATGCTGAAATTTCTGATAAACATCTTGTTACACCTGTTGGTTCACCTGAGCTAGGAAATTATGGAGGTAGTTATCCTAAGGATGCTTATGTTGAAATTGATGATGAATTTCTTAAAGAAGGTGGGACAGTGACACGTCTGATCCTGAAGTTCGGAAAAGCTTCTTGAAAATCATGCTATGAATTATAAAAATGCGCTTGATCCTGAATTTGCTACTTCACCTATAAATATTAAAGATGCGGATTATGATGTTTTTGTTGATCTTTCGCTAAGACCTACTGTTGAAAAAGAACCTTTTTGTGGTGAAGAAAGTGATAGTGCTATAGAACACATGAACAAACTTTCTACTTTGAGGATGTTATTTTCTGATGATAAGAAAAAACAAGGTTACTATATAACAAAATTGTTTCCTTTTTCATTAAAAGGAAAGGCTAAAATTGGTTTAATAACTTAGCTAGTGATTCTATTAAAAGATTTAGTGAATTGGTAAATGTCTTCTTTAAGAAATATTATCCTGCTCATGTGCAACATGCTGCTTTACAGAGAATCTATAATTTTAAACAAATTGAGAAAGAATGTCTCCCCGAAGCATGGGGGAGGTATTGTGCATTACTTAGGCTCGGCATGGACACATGATACCTAAAAATGAACTGATGGATATATTTTATAATGTACTAATCGATGAATCTAGGACATACCTAGACAGTTGTGCTGGTTGTGTTTTCAGGAAAAGGACTCCTGGTGAGGCTGAAAAATTATTGGCTAAAATAAACCAGAATCATGATGATTGGACGCTTCCTGAGCCGCCACCGATACCATCACCAGCACCAGAGCCAATTCCTACATCCAACATTAGGGGTATGCACGAGCTCGATCATGAAAACATGCAAGAAGCTAAGAAATCTGTCAAAGGGAAAGGTATTAAATCTGAAGAAGTAAAGTATCTACCCCCTATTGAAGACCTATGCGAGCTTGCACCTCAACCACTTATAATAGGTACACTCTCTCCAAAATTTCGGTACAGGAGATATTCCTTACCGAAAGCCTTTACATCAAATTATCTTTTAATAAATTATATTGCATACATAAAATGGTATAAATAGTATGATACATTAAATTGTCTAAAGGAAAATGAAAAATTCAATTTATCATAGTCACACATATTAATTTTATTCGACACAAAAATGTGTGTATTAAAATATATTAGCATGGGAAATTAAATAATTAAAAAGAAGGATGATGTGGAATTGGCATGTAGAGATTAATAAATATTAGTGGAGATGACATGGATAAATGATTTTTTACGAGAGTGGATGATGAGCCTGCTCCGCCGCCACAAAGTTCGCTTTTCGCCGTCGATGAGCCTACAACACTGTGAGCTTCTCTCATGGCACGGAAGAAAGAACCAAAGGGCAGGTCAAAGTTCGGGGAGTCGAACACCGCCGGCGACGAAGCTCCTCAGGATTTCCGTGAACTGGAGTAAGTCCAACGTACATAACCTTGCCAACTTTCAAGGTCTCTGAGAGTGTTCGCACCCATTATTGGCACCTGACTGGTTTGGCTTATATCCTTTTGGTTCAGGCGAGATGCACACGAGAAGATGCCAGGATGTGAAGAAGAAGGTAAATAAGTTGTGTTCCAATTGGCAAACCGCCAGACTGTAGGCCACCATGTCCCGGCAACGACAAATTGCCGCCATCTTATTCGGCCAACATCGTCGAGGAGCCGGCAATGTTCAAAGTCCCCGCATTTCGTCGTGCAGGCGCCAATTTTCTCCTAGAAGTTGCCATCATCCAAAGCCGGCATTCACCCAGGAGTCGGCCAGAAGTTGTCTATCATCCAAAACCGGCATTCACCGAGAAGCCAATCCAAGGCCGCAAACATCAAGGAGCCGGCATTCCAAGGAGTAGGCCATCACCCAGGAGCCAGTATTATCCCCAAAGAGCCGGCATTGCCCCCAAGAGCCGGCATTTTCCGCAAGACCCGGTGTTGTCCCAAGACCTGGCCGGCATGCATGCTGGCATGACCTAGTCGGCATATCAAGCCAGCACCGCCATGTTCCATGAAGAAGCCATCGTGTTCTAGCTAGTGTGCCGCCATACGGCTACATTCTAATTGGCAATCTAGTCGGCATCCAAGCCGGCATGTCTCAGCCAATATGTTCTACCTGACGAGCCGTTGTATCCAGAAAAGATAGGCCGGCATGTTGCCATATCCTAGAGAAAGCCGACGTGATTTATACTCGGCAAGCCGGCAAGCTCATTTGCATGCCGGGTCGTTCCATAATCAGGCATACTAGCCGGTTAAAGTGGTGACTCGAAAATGACCCGGAGGACAGCGTATAGAGATTTACCTGATAGCGCCATGAAGATGACCTTGTATGGAAAAGTGCCTAACATGCAAGCTGTGCGTATTATCAAGAAGTACAATATTGTTTCGGATTTGTCTTCATCTGAGTTAGTATGTAGACTATAAAAACAAGACGAGACCCGGGTGAAATGACCTGTCACCTGTCACAATCCAACCTGAAAATGAAGATGGACTCGGCAAGTCACGAAGACGGGCTTATTTGGAGAAACACCCCGCGTTGGGTTATTCGCCTTGTCGAGAGGAAGAAGTTTGATGTTGAGTTCGTCTGGGTGCAACTAAAACAAGGTTTCCGTTCCAAAAGGTCGCCGCTGCAGGTACCCCACGTGGTGAACGAACAGGTAGAGAAATCCAATTCAGTCAGGTCCATATGATCGACGTATCTTGCGTCCACATGTACAAAAACCTTGGCCACAAACTATCGGCGTAAGACAACAAAACAGCAACTAGCTTGGCTAAGATACAAAAGAGAACACGCATTTAATAATTACTAGTGGAAATTTAGCGCGTCGTCACGACCCGCCCTTGTTAGGAAATTTGTCAAATTCAATCCATAATTAGAAGTTTTTTTTTTGCCAACATTTAGTGAATGAAGCATTTTTAAATTTTATGTTCATAATTAAAGTGGTTTCAGCTAAATTTTTTCTGAATGTTAAACAACTTGGGAAGATGTAATAAGTTCGTATTTTGATTTCAAAACTTAGTTGAACTCCATAATGGTAATGGATTACATTAGCTCGACGTTTATTAAATTCGTTCCACAATTCGAGGGAATTAATTTGTTTTTTTTTCAAAAAATTGGCCGAATTGGAATCTTGGAATATGTGCAATATGCCGTAAGTAGTGGAAGTTAATTTTTTTCTGGGTGCCTAGTACAATCAGAGGGAATTTATTCTGTGAGCGTTTAGTAAATTGTGATTCGTAATTAGGTAAAGTGCATATGCAGTGTATGCAAATATTAGGCAGTTTGAATTGTTTGAATTTATTGGTATTCTGGCATTAGTAAGTACTAATTTTTCTCCCTGAGCATGTTGATATATTATGGGTAACTCAAATAGCTTAATATTTTGAAATATTGAAATGTGCTTCTTTTTTCCCAAATAATATTTAAGTTAAGTATGTAGTTAGTGGCACTGCATATTTTTTGGATTTGTGCTAACAAATGGGGAAAGTTCGTCTATGTTGCATCCAAATTTTGACCGTTTTGAGTTGTGCAACTATGTTCTGTGTTTTGTTACATGTAGTTAGTCCCCTTGTTGGGGAACTTGTCAAATTCAATCCGTAATTAGAAGAAATGTTTTTTTTTGCCAACATTTAGCGAATGAAGTATTTTTACAATAAATAGTCGATTCAGCATGTAACAGTTTTCCAAAAATGGGTAAATACCGTAAAACAATATGTACAAAGTGTTAGGAACTCTGTAATGCATGTTCAATCTTAGAATCTGATTTGAAGTTTCAACATACTGATTTTGAATTTTTCTGAACACCTATCTCCCAATATTTTAGGGTTTGATTTCTAACTCGAACATGCTGGTTTTGATTATATTTTAAACAGTTATTTGCTAATATTTACATTTGTGGTACTGTTATGCCGATATTTTTGAGCCCATCATATAAATGCGTATATGTTTCTTCGATTTATTTGTGTGATCGTTTTGATGGATTTGCAATTTGCATTTCTTTTCCTGATCGTTGCAATGAATGTGTCATTTTTTTCCCTCCTAGATGTAGTTGAAGGTACTGATATGGCGTCATTTAGTAGTTTTAGAAATGTTTTAAATATCGTGAAGCAATGCATAAAGTGTTTTAGATGATCTAAAACATATTCTATGTGAGTTTTTGGTTGTAGTTAAAGTTACTCACATGGCGCCATTTAGTAGTTTAAGGAATGTTATAAGTTATCGTGAAGCAATATATAAAGTGGTTTAGATCATTTAAAACATGTTGTATGTCAGTTTTTTGTTTCAAAATACAGTAGTTTAGAAAACAACCTTGAAGTACCTATTCTTCGTTATTTGAAGTTGAAGCATTTCTATTCTGATATACGTAAGCGCATAATACATGTGAAGCGTTTTATTTATGTAAAGCATGTTCTATTTTAAAATTAGAACTACGTAATTCATATTTCGGAAAATGGCATAAAGGTGTCAAAAGAACATATATTATGGTTATCAACAAATATTGAACAATTTAGGCGTTAACTTAATCTTCAGAATGAATCGGCTCGAGAATATTTACAAAGGTGGAAATTGTTGCAATTCGAAAAAAAGCGTGCTTCAAAAGAGTTCAGGTTTCAAAATTTGCTGAACCTGGAAAGGTTTGCAATTTCGAGTTTTCTGCTTGCGTGAAAATCCGTCGGAGTTTGTTGTCTTTTAAATTTTATCAAAATTTTCACTAAATTGGAGTATTGAAGCATGCTTTTTTTTGTCTTCATGATGCACGCGTTAAATTCGAGCGCATGACGCAAACATTGTATCGCCGGAGGCGGAGGCAAATCCGAGTAAACCGCCAAAAATAGATGGACTTCGAAAGAATTTGGAACTGTGGATTATTCAAATTTGAAATTAAATTTTGTCTATGACCCCACGTTGACATACTTGTTGAATTTTCCCAAAACGCATTTTTGAATATGTTGGTTTCCAGCAAATTGTTTTTAAAAAAAAACTGACATGTGGGACCCACCATGACGTCATGCTGACGTCAGAACGTCCAGATCTGGCCGCGGCGGCGCCGCGCTCGCCGCCCCATTTGGGTCGCCGGAGCGGCGCCGGCGACGCGTGGGAGCGGTGACGGCGGCGGCGATTACGGCGCGGGCTCCCTAGACGCCGCGCTGGGGCAGGAGGGAGCGGTGGCGACGGCGCAACGGCCCGTGTGGTTGGATCAGGCGGGGAAGGGGCGGATGGGCGGCGCGGCGCGACGGCGGTGGCGGCGACCACGGCGGCGTCGCGGGAGGGAGAAGGGGAAGAGGAGAAGTGTTGGCGCTTTTTCAGGTAAGACCCTGAGTTTTGGCGTAATTTGACTTAGGTCCTTTCCCGCGCAAAACGGTGGAACGTGGTGCTATTTCTCGGCCGCGAGGGGCCCTTTTGCAAATTATCGCGTGCGGGTGACCGTCCGATCGACGGGGAACGGCCAGGATCGTGCTACTGTAGAACACTGTAGATGAACAGTGCCATCTACAGTAGCACGATCGCGGAGAGGGCAGTGATCTGCGCAACTTTTATATAATGAGTAATAATGCAATGCCTGCAACGCATGCATATACAAATATATATAATATCCTAGGGAAACAAAAAGCATAATTGAGGATCATTCATTCATCTAGATAGCAAGCCCATCTAGATATACAAAAGTATTAAGATTGGTCAGGAGATTCGCACGTCACAGCATCACCGCCGACCTGAGCTCCCGTGCAGTCCGTCAACCAGGACACCAGTACCCCGACCCCACCGAACGAGTCGGCCGGGACATTCAATTTAGCGTCCAACACCGGCGCTCCTTGCCGCATGTCCGCCTCAAGACTCTCCAGCACGTGCCCCGGTCGCCCTCGCCACGACGTGCACCTCCGCCGTCTTCCGCGGCCCAGCACAGAGCTGCCGCGTCTCGGGGTAGGTGCCGGCGACCTGGACACCATGGTAGAACACCTCCACGTTCATGCCGGGGTTGACACACTAGTGGAAACAGGGCCACTGGTTCCGAGTAGTAAGGGCCTCTAGTACCGGGTGTCCACCCGGGACTAGCAAGGCGACACTACAGGCCCCCCTTCTAGTACCGGGTCCGTTACGACCCGGAACAAAAGGCTCCCACGTGGCCGCCGAGGCGCGGGCGTGGTGGAGGACCTCTAGTCCCGATTGGTCATATGACCCGGGACCAAGAACCTCAAACGTGGCAGGCTGTAATTTTTTGTTTTTCCTTCCAATTTAATATTGAAATGGTGCAAAAAAATATGCGTTTAATTAATTAAAAACAGAAACTACATATAACATATCAAAATGTTTATAAATAAAAATATGTTCACGTCTATCCGGTTACATGGAGTTGCTCATAACCGGGACTAGAGCCCGTCTATTCGATTACACGTGTGTGGAGATCATAACCGGGACTAGAGCCCGTCTATTCGGTTACACGGGAGATCATAACCGGGACTTAACCCCTATTCTCCATGGTATGTTCCTTTTGTAGATATGACATCGCTGAGCAGAAACCCCGCAAGTTCCTCTGCTAATGCTTGAAAGCGCTTCTTTAGTGGCATATTCTTGCGCAATGGCTCTGCCTATAAAAGAAGGAGACCAATATGAATATTAATCATGATTATCAAAAATTATGAATGACACTGGAGATCAATTGATGAATATGATTGTTCATGTACGTCTAAAAAATTCTTTGGGTCCCGCTCAGTGACCGCACGACGAATCCACTCGCAAACGAAATATCCACAGAAATTGGTCCCCTGTGGTTGCCTCTCGATCCACTTTACAAGAATAGAATTCAATCAAATCATAGTCAACATATAGTGGTATTGAAAACTATAAATAAAGAGATGCCAAACCTAGCTAGACCGTAGTACCTACCTGTGGGTGAATAAAAGTCAGCTCTTCTTCAAATGAATCTGAACCCTTTGTCCTCGCTTTGAATTGTTTCCAAACCCTGCCGGCCAAAAAAAAAGAATAAATGAGTTATTAGTTGCTTGATATCTCTGAAATCAATAAGAGAGACTGATATAGTGCGATAATGTTTGAAATTACCTTTGGAGCTTTGGAGCGTATCTAGAATGCTTTGCTACCTCTCCTCAGGCCAGTGCAATGAGTCGTAGACTTCAACTGTTGATCTATCAACTTCAATGACAAGCAGAATGTAATGATCGCTACGCATGATTATATACAAGTCAGTAACTCATCAGTTGTACTTAATTTGTACAAGCGAGTAACACTCTCTTACCTGAAATAGTAAGGAAACATTATCTGCCCCTTGAAATGTTGCTTCATTAGGGTATTTAGCAAGTTCTTCTCCGTGTCCTTCACGTGGTATTTTAGTGTCCTTGCATTAACTCGTACTGGGTTAACGAACCCAAAGCCATAGATGCCCTTTCTGTCACATTCATCACTCTTCATACTGCATAATACCGTAGTGAGCATAATTAGCGATGGCAATGAACGAGCTGAGAGCTAAAGACTTTATCTTTTTGGGAAATAAATAAATTGAATCACTTACAGACAGTAGGCACTGACGAGAGCCAAGTCGAGGGCGCCAAGGTTGTATAAGTACCAGAGTTCTTCGAGCTGAATTGTGAACATGTCTTCACCCGCGAAATGATTTTTTGTAACTTTCACATAGATCAAAAAGTCATCAAATTGCTTTGTGGTTTTCATGTACCAACTATGAAGTTGTCGCATACATGTCAGTAGAAACTTTATCTGATCACCTCGCAGCAGGGACCTCCCCCATTTCCATTTCCATGAATCATCTACATGAGACGGAAAGAGATTTTCGTTGTCCAGTTGAGCAAGAGTAATACCAGCAGCTGCAGCAAAGTTCTTCTTGAAGGATAAAATAGGAATTAGGTCCGTCACGGAGCCATGACCACTGGGTATAACTACGAGCGGGGGTATCGACTTGTTTACCTGTTGTCCGAGCTGGGCAACGTCTCTATTCCCTCTGGCACTATTTTTACTCAGAGCTCGTAAATAGTTATCTTGCTTATTTTTCTCATATTGCGATGGTTCCGTGGCGAATCCAGTAGCCCACTTCATTTCCTTTGCAGTAAATGTTTGCTTTTCCTCGGGCTTTTTCCGTGCAAGCTGTTTTTTTGTGTCTGCATCCACCCACGTATCCAGTTGCTCTTTAGTCATGTCGCAAGCTCTGAGATCGTTAAGGTTTTTGGGTACTTTTGGGAGGGGCGAACGTCGGGGGTCTCGCGGACGATGAAGTGGCGCCCTTCCTATGTCGGGGCTCAGGAGTCGGCTCATGCGGCGGCGGAGTGGGCTGACGCGGCGGTGGAGTCGGCTCAGGCGGCGGCGGAGTGGGCTGACGCGGCGGTAGAGTAGGCTGACGCGGCAGTGGAGTCGGCTCAGGCGGCGGCGGAGTGGGCTGACGCGGCGGTGGAGTCGGCTGACGCGGCGGTGGAGTCGGCTCAGGCGGCGGCGGAGTGGGCTGACGCGGCGGTGGAGTCGGCGCACGCAACGGCGGAGACGACTGATGGTTGTTGTCCCCTTCATCGTCATCAGGTGCTGAATCGTGAATTGGCGGAGACGATGGTGGCTCCCAGCCTTCAAACTTGATGTATTTCTTCCGCCATAGAATTAGACCACCCACGACGTCCCCTAGCACCGACTCATCAGCAGCTCTTGGGAACTCAAGGTTAGGTGATTCATATCCTTGTACAACTTGATCAACGCCGACACGAGCAAATCCATCTGGAATGGCATTGCCAAGCCACGATGCTGTAGAGTCAATAGAAAAAGCATAGCCGTCCGCCGCCTTCATGGATAAGTTAAATATTGGGACATGCAGATCACAATTTGTTTTCTCCGTGATATAATCCACGGGGTAACTTGTCTCATCATCACCGACCATAACCGAGGAAGCCACGCTGCTTCTATGATGCGATGGGCCGCCTTGACTCCCTTGTTCCAGCTGAAGAGTTGGCGCCCCTTGCTCGCGCATTTGATCTATTTGCTTCTGCTGCTCCTTATAGAGAGCAACCATCTGGTCATGATTTCTTTCTAAGATCATCAACCGGTCTGATTCCTGCTGCTCCTTCCTCCTCTTTGCTCTCGCTCGGCTTCTATAAGAGTCACGGTCCTGG
Source organism: Poa pratensis (assembly GCA_947311845.1). NCBI lineage: Eukaryota > Viridiplantae > Streptophyta > Magnoliopsida > Poales > Poaceae > Poa > Poa pratensis. The sequence continues at coordinate 1,386,838 of CAMZMU010000119.1, read as the reverse complement.
GGAAACCCTTCAATCCAAGGCACTTCTCCTAAGCCTCGTGTTGATCCTCCTTTTTCTTTGGTCCCGAGGGCCTCTGACAGCTCGTCCTTCTCTCTGTCGGAAATAAACTTTTCCTCTTTAGACTTGCCAATTAAGTCAGTAATTTTTTTTGGGCTTCGTTGACTACTTTGTTTTCATCAATTATTAACTCCCCTGTTTCCATGTCATACTCCCCTCCATGCGCAAGTAGCCAATTCCTTATCCTTCTGTCCCATTCCTCTGTGACCGGGGTGATCCCTTTTGCACGCAATGCAGACTCAACTTTTTCCCACTTAGGCTCGGCAACTCGGTAGCCACCTGGCCCCATCTTATGGTGATACTTCTTTTTCGCTGCATTATCCTTATTCGTTTTTGACCTTTTATTAGCTCTTTCTGATTTCTTGTACTCCAGAAATGCAGGCCAGTGAGGCCGCTGCCTCTCTCGTGTGCGGTGAAATCCGGCAGTTTCCCATCTTCATCCCACTCACGGAATAATTTGTTCTTGTAGTTATTGAATTGTTGAGCCATCTTCTTAAGAGCGAAATGCTTGACTTTGTCCGTCATTTTTTTGTCTTCACCTCATCTTCCAAGACCGGTAGGGTGAAATGTGCAATGAGCTTGTTCCAAAGCACATCTTTGGTTCTATCGTCGACGTAACTAACTCCCTCTATCTTTGGCTTAATCCATTCCTGAGTGCTGATATAAACGTTGTCCTGACAGTGACTCCGCATTGATGCACAAACTTAACTGCGTTCGGCACGGGTGCCAGTGGTTGGCCAGTTGTTGCATTCACCTCGTCAATTGTGAGATGCTCATCTTTGCCCATCCCTTGGGCATGGCCTCGTTTAGTGGATTGGTTCGATGCGGAGGTCTAAAAATATGTAACATGTGTGAATACATATATGCACAAATCAGTTATTGCATCTGCTCAACATAGGCTTAATATACCTCGCCAGACGGTGTGGGTCCACCAATTTCCGAGTCCTCATCTGCAGATCCTTCAGCTCCTTCCGCGGGATGCCGAAATTCCCCGGGTTCCCTAATGTAGGAAAACATCTCTTCTTCCCTTTCTCTCGTTGCGAAAGAAGCATCGTCATCCATTGTTTAACTAATACAAAAAAAAGATAAAACAATAATAGCATTAGTACAATAATTCAAAGTAGGGAACTATACAAATATGCAAAAAAAAACAATTTAATATTGTATCTAAAGAAAAAATCTTTCAAAAAAAAAAATAGGCTGTCTCAATCCCATCCCAGCCCAGCCCAGCCCAAATTTGGGCCAGAACCTGGTCAAAGGTGGCCAGCGTCCTCATCACTAGCCCACCTGCCAGCGCCCACCCGCCCCACCGCCACGTGTGACCGCCAACTGGCCACGCGTGGTCAATGGTGGCTCACCTGCCAGCGCCCACCCGCCCACACCGCCATGTGTGACCGCCCACTGGCCACGCGTGGTCAATGCTGGCCCACCTGCCAGCGCCCCAGTTCTGACCCCCGCCGCCCCGCCTCGTGTTCCCGCCCCGCCTCGGCTTCACGTCCCCACCTCGGCTTCGCACCCGGCCGCCTTGCCTTCACCACCCGCAGTCAATGCTGCTAGCCCACTTGCCAGCGACTCGGGACGGTTCCCCTCCCGACGGGGCCCACCCGACGGTTCCCCTCCCCGCGACGGTTCTCGTCCCTGGTCTTTAAAAAGGGACGCGCCCGTGCGGATAGAGACACTCCACTTCCCGCTCCCCGACGGTTCCACTCCACTCCTCTCCGCTCCCACGCCAGTGCCCTCGCCGCCATGTCGCGCTGGGGGAAGTCCCCGAAGTACGAGGCCGGCGAGCCCTCCGGCCGTCGCGGCGCCACTCTACCGCCTCCACCGCCGACGGCCTTGGGCATTGTTCCGCAGGGCGTGCGGAGGATCGCGCCACCGGTGCGTGTCGCCCCCGCACCCGACGCGCCACCACGGAGCACCACCACCACCGCCGGAGGGAGGAAGATCCAGCGCCGGCGCTACGTGTCGGAGCCGGAGTGCCAGTGGCACTGGGACAATGCCGCCACCCTGGAGTGGAGCGACGTCCACCTCCCCGAGGGCTGGCACCTGAAGCCGCAGAGGATTCCGGTGCCGGCGGTCCCGCTCCCTGGGAGGAACCTGGACAGGGAGATCGCGCGCTGGCGCCGCCTCCTCCCGCCGGAGCTCCTCAACGACCCCGCCTACGGGTCGGCGTCCCCACACTGGGAGGAGTGGCTCAAGGACGAGCACGAGGAGCGCCGCCGCTCCTACTTCGCCCCGGCGCCCCGCGCCGTCCAGTCCGCCTACCCAGCGCTGCCCGACGCGCTGTGGTTCGAGGAGGAGGTCCCCGAGGATGAGCACGACCCGGAGATGGTGGCCGCGTTCGAGGCCTCCCACCTCACCCTCGTCGAGGACGAGGTCAAGAGGTGGGAGGTGAGGGCCCATGCCGCCGCTGATGCGGCCGCGGCGGCCTTGGCCCTGATGCCGCCGCCGCCACCGCAGCACTTCGACCTGGACGAGGTCGAGCCATGGCACTACGCCATGGAACGCGAGCAGGAGCAGGACCTTCCGCCGCCTCCTCTGCCCCCCGGTCTCGTTGGCCAGTCCTGGGTGTTTACCGCCGGGACCTGGTCGCCGGATCGGGAGCAGGAGCAGCCACCGCCACCGCCACGCAGGGCCAGTCACCGCAGGAGTAGGCGCTGCAGGAGGAGGAGGTGCCTGCGCACCTCTGGACCAAGCCGACGCTTATCGTCCTGGACGACTAGGCGCGGCATCGGCGACGACGACCCCTCCAGGCCCTTATGGCCACACCCCCTAATGTAATGGACCTTATGGCCACCCCCCTAATTTTAATGGCCCTTATGGCCACCCCCTAATGTAATGGCCGTTCGTGGCCTCCCCCCCAGTATAATGGAACCGGCCCTAGTTAAATTGTGTTCTTTGCTTCCGCCGCCGCCGCCGCGCGCTATATCTGAGAGAGGGAGAGGGGTGTTGGTCGTGGGGACGAGCTCACCTTGGGTCGGGGGGCGAGCTTGCTTGCTCCGGGGACGATCTGTGCTCGGGCTCGGGGACGATCTTTGCTCAGGGCCGGAGAAGAAGAGAGCGGCGACGGCCGGGGCCGGAGAAGAAGAGGGCGGCGACTACCGGGTCAGCAGTGGCGCGGGGACGAAATCCGGCAGCCTGGCGGCGCAGGGGCGGCATCGTCTGGAGCCCGGAGGCGGAGCGTCGATTTGCTGGACTTGGTCAAATTTTCGGCCCGAGCCACTTAAAAAGTAGCGCCAAAAGACCTCTAGTACCGGGCCGTGGCTCCACCCGGTACTAGAGGTCCCTCAGGGCCTCGGAAATTTGCGCGCCAAGCCCAGTGGACCTGTAGTACCGGGGGGTCGCACGGCCCGGTACTAGAGGTTGATTTTTTTAATTTTCTGGTTTCTTACTTTTTTTATATCTTTTGATTTACTTGTGTAAATTAAGTAAAAATTGCTTTCATTTTCCTGTTTTCTGTTTTGGTTTAAAATAAAGTATCACATGCGCTTGGTTTAAATTAAGTACTACATATGCTTAATATAAAATCAATTCAAAAATTTATAAATCAAGTACTACATGCGCAGTGAAATTCCTAGAGTGCCTTTTCCACTTAGTCTCCCTCATGTCGCGATTCAGGAAGACCAATCGACTTAATGCCGGGAATAAAGTCAACACAAAACTCAATGACCTCTCTGTTCCATACCCTTTGGAGATGCTTCCTTCTGGCCTAGCACGGTTATGAACATACTTCTTCAACACTCCCATGAACCTCTCAAAGGGGAACATATTGTGTAGAAATACAGGACCCAGAATGTGAATCTCGTCGACCAGGTGTACTAGGAGATGTGTCATAATAGTGAAGAAGGATGGTGGGAACACCAACTCAAAACTAACGAGACATTGAGCCACATCCTTCTGTAACCTTAATAGAGTGGTTGGGCTGATTGACTTCTGCGAAATTGCATTGAGGAACGCACATAGCTGAACAATGGATACTCGAACATTTTCCGGTAGAAGCCCCCGCAATGCAACCGGAAGCAGTTGAGTCATCAGCACGTGGCAGTCATGAGACTTTAGGTTCTGGAACTTTTTCTCTGCCATATTTATTATTCCCTTTATATTCGACGAGAAGCCAGACGGGACCTTCATACTGCTCAGGACTTCAAAAAATATCTCCTTCTCTTCTTTGGTAAGAACGTAGCTAGCAGGACGTAGACGTCCTTTATCCGTCCTCATTGGATGCAGGTTCTTTGGGTCTTTCAAAAGTTGCTGGTCCTCTCGTGCTTCCGGAGTATCTTTTGCCTTCCCATACACGCCCAAGAAGCCTAGCAGGTTCACGCAAACATTCTTCGTCACGTGCATCACGTCGATTGCAGAGCGGACCTTTAGGATTTTCCAATAGGGTAGTTCCCAAAATATAGACTTCTTCTTCCACAGGGGAACGTGGTTGTTAGCGTCCTTCGGAACAGACTGTCCGCCAGGACCCTTTCCAAAGATTACATCTAAATCCTTGACCGCATCATATATATCTTCACCACTTTGGAGGGGTGGCTTCGGCCGGCGATCTCCTCACCTTTGAAATGCTGCTGCTTGCTTTTCTTTCTTAGGGGATGCTGAGTTGTAAGAAATCGACGATGACCCGGGTACACATTCTTGTTACCTACATATATACTTTCAGTGCTATCTAAACAGTGTGTGCATGCATTGTATCCCTTGTTCGACTGTCCTGAAATGTTACTAAGAGCAGGCCAATCATTGATGGTTACAAACAACAACCCTCGTAGGTTAAATTCCGCTTGTTTGTACTCATCCCACACAGGTACCCCTTCATCACGCCACAACTGTAAAAGTTCATCAACTAATGGCCTCAGGTAGACATCAATGTTGTTACCGGGTTGCTTCGGGCCTTGGATGAGCACTGGCATCATAATGAACTTCCGCTTCATGCACAACCAAGGAGGAAGGTTATAGATACATAGAGTCACAGGCCAGGTGCTATGACTGCTGCTCTGCTCCCCAAAAGGATTAAAGCCATCCGTGCTAAGACCAAACCTTAAGTTCCTTGGGTCACGTGCAAATTCCTTGTACTCTGTATCGATTTTTCTCCACTGCGACCCATCAGCCGGGTGTCTCAACATCTCGTCGCTCTTGCGGTCTTCTTTGTGCCATCGCAACAACTTGGCATGCTCTTTGTTTCTGAACAAACGTTTCAACCGTGGTATTATAGGAGCGTACCACATCACCTTGGCAGGAACCTTCTTCCTGGCGGGCAGGCCCTCAACATCGCCAGGGTCATCTGCTCTGATCTTATACCGCAATGCACCGCATACCGGGCATTCATTCAAATTCTCATACTTCTCACCGCGGTAGAGGATGCAGTCATTAATGCATGCATGTATCTTCTGCACATCTAATCCTAGAGGGCAGATAATCTTCTTTGCTTCATACGCACTCTCGGGCAATTCGTTACCAGCCGGCAGCTTGTCCTTCACTATTTTCAGTAAACTCCCAAATCCCTTGTCAGATAAACCATTCGCTGCCTTCCATTGCAATAATTCCAGTGTGGTACCGAGCTTTGTGTTGCCATCTTCGCAAGTTGGGTACAACTTTGTTTTGTGATCCTCTAACATGCGCTCCAACTTCAACTTCTCAAGTGTAGTTTCTGCTAGGGTATGTGCATCAACGATGACCCCACGTAAATCATCATGTATGATGGGATCATCTGGTACCTCTTCATCATCAGCTTCCCCTGTTGGGTTACCAACGTATTCAGGGTACATGTAGTTGTCATCGTTCTCTTCTTCTTCGTTGTCTTCCATCATAACCCCTTTTTCTCCGTGCTTGGTCCAACAATTATAGCCGGGCATGAAACCAGTTATCAGGTGGAGGTGAATTCTGTCTGTGTTAGGTAATCCTTCTCATTCCGACATTTCTTGCATGGACAACACATAAAACCATTCGGCCCCTTGTTATCCTTAGCCACATTGAGAAAAGATTGCACGCCATCCATGTACTCTTTAGAGCGTCGGTCAGCGTACATCCATGGATGACTCATCTGCAAATCACCGCTAAAACCCATTACGATAAACCAACATAATAGGAAACATACCATATTCATTAATACAAGTTCATCACATTAAAACCAAAGTATAGTAGTGACCAAATGTAATACATAGTTCTCATAAAACATAAATTAATTGAAACTAGAATACAACTATCTAAAGAATTTAAATCCAACAACAAATGCGATCAGAATCGCAACTAAGGTAACTATTGAACCAACAGCATAATGATACCAAGCCTCTTGACTAATGACATATTTTCTAATCTTTCTAAGCTTCAAGCGCATTGCATCCATCTTCATCTCGTGAACAGCGACGACGTCGGTAAGCTCGACCCCGTGAGCATCAACGATGTCGGCAATCTTCAAGTCCAATACCATCTTCTCTTCTAGGCATTGGAGACGAAGATCTTCACTTATCTTCAATTTTGCTTTCAAATCGTTGTTTTCTTTTTTAAAAACTCGACAATAGGGTCGGCTGGAATTTCCGGTTCAACTACCTCCTAAATAAAAATATATCTATGTCAATTTGGTCGGCATGATTGTTATAAACACGAAACAAAATAAATAGTGATAAAAATATACCACATCCGAATCATAGAACGGAAGAGGGCCGACGGGGACGGCGGTGAGGACCGAGGTGGTGCCGGTCACGGGATGGCGGGGGCTATCGACGGCGGTGAGGACCGAGACGACACTAAAATCCACAAATCATAAATTAATTTGAGCTCAAAATACATTAAAAAATGAACTACCTAGTTTAGACATTTCATCAAACAGCTAGGTAGCACTATAAAAATGTAATGAGCTAAACTTGTATGGAAATGGCTAAAATTTGGCTGCCGGGTTAAAGGATCAAGTGTTGCTAACCCTTGGAGAGACGGGTGCCGTCTATCTTGACAAATCTTGGAAAAAAATGAAGCTACACTTGAGCTTGAGAGAGAAAACAATGAAGATGAGCTTGAGAGTTCAAAAATGGTGACTGGCCCGGGGTGGGAGATGATATAGCGGGACCTCTAGTCCCGGGCTGTACCACGGCCCGGGACGAAAGGTCCACCCTCCTGTCTCCACCCTGCCGCTGACTGCCTCGGTCCCAGGTGGTATCACGGCCTGGAACTAGAGGTGCCCTACGACCCGGGAACAGACCTGCGCAGCCTCAGAGCAGCCGGCCCGGTACTAGTTCCCTCCTCTAGTACCGGGTTATACCACGCCCGGGACTAGAGCCCAACACCCCCTCTCCACCAAAGGTCCGGTTTCCACTAGAGACACAGGCCTTCGCCCCGTGGCTCCGCGAGGTGACGCGGAGGGTGAGGTTGAAGGACAGGCCCGTGGCCGGGTCGAGACGGGAAACGGAGTCTATCCCAACTGAATATGCATGTCGACGCTGAAGTACTGGACGGGGACGACGGTGCACACGGTTATGGCGACGACGATGAATGCGACGATGCCCATGACAAAGCAAGCTCTCTTGGCATTGGTCTTCTTGTCGTCCGTATCTCCATGGGGTGCCTGCAACTCGACGTCGTCGTCCATCCCGGCTGACTAGCTGCTTGTCGTCCGTGCGTTGATCGAAGGCTTGCGATGATTGGATCCGTTCTTGGCAGGTAGGTTGGTAGCCTTGTCCTAGGACGCTGTGTTGTGTATATATGCATGCATGCATGGACTGGACGTGTCGGGATGGGACTGCTAGCTAGCTGTTCGTGTTGATTTCGACTTCCACACGCGTGCGGTAATAGTCCCGTTCAGTTTCGATCGGTTTGTTTTGTACTCCGTAGTACATTAGGACCTTTAAATTCCGTCACAAATTTCGGTATGTTCCTCCACAGGTATCGGATCCGAATCAATCTTCTCCCTTCCTTCCCATAGATATGTAGCCAGCCACCGTGAGTCCGTGAGGCGACGCGACCAGATCCCATCTGCATGGACTCCAGCAAGCGCCGCCGCGTCGAGGTCATCGACCGGCTGAGCGACCTGCCGGACAGCCTCCTACATGACATACTCTCCCGCCTGGGGCCCCAGCAGGCCGTGCAAACGAGCGTCCTATCGAGCCGGTGGAGGCACCTGTGGCGCCAAGTGCTCCCCGCCATCGTCGTCATCGACGAGCGCGAGTTCGCCGGCCACCCGTGGGAGCTCTTCGAGGACTTCGCCGACCAGCCGCTGTTATCCATCCCGCCGGAGGAGAAGCTCGATTTCTTCCACCTGAATCTGGTCAGCCGCAGGGGCACCTACGCCGGCGACACTTCGTTCGAAACCTCCAACAGGTGGATCCGCCGTGCCCTCCGACACTGCCCGACGGCCGTCGACATCCGAACCGCCCAGGATACCACCATCTGGGAGCCGCACAGCTCCTACTTATCCTCCGCCCACAGGCTGCAGCCCGACCTGTCTGCCACCGGCGCGTGCGCCGCGGGCTTCACTCGCCGCCTCACCACGCTGCGCCTCGTGGGAGTTGCTGTGTTGGCCACCTTCGCGGAAGACCTCGGCAAGTACTGCCCGGTGCTTCTGGACCTCCACATCGAGAGGTGCCACATGCTGCACCTCGCAACCGTCTCCTCGCCGACGCTCACGAATCTCGCCATCCTAGTGCCCCGTCGCCCCCTCACCTGCGCGCACCTCAGGATCTTGGCTCCCCGCCTTGTCCAGCTGCGCCTTGACCTCACCCATGATGAAGGGCGGGACTGCCGGTGTGTCGCCGCTGCATTGGCTACCAGGACGGAGCCGCCGCCGCTGATGGCGCGCCTCGCGTTCGTGGAGCTATCCATCCGGTTCACGGACACCAACACCGACTGGCAGGGAGACCCGCCGGCGTGGGAAAAGTGTAAGATGGAGTTCTTCAAGTCCGTGGGCCGCTTCCTCGCGCTCATTCCCAACGTCGTCAGACTACGACTCTCTGGATTCACGACGTCGGTACGCACCACACGCCATGATTCATACATTTTCTCCATAAACTTTTATATGCCCCTCAACATTGTTGCATATAAAATCATCAATATATCATGTGTACGTACATGTTTCAGGCATTGGTAGAGCAAGAACCCCAAGAATTCCCAGTTCTCCATCGCCTAAAGACCTTGATCTTGGAAGGATGTGATCTTGGAGTGAAATTCCAGCACTGGCAGGCATCCTCCGGAACACACCTGACATGGAGAAGCTTGGGCTGTACAACTGCAGGGTATTCTATTTACGTGATTATTTAACGCTCATGGGGTCATTTCCTTTTGGTTTGCGTCTATAACTAATCTGCCCCTTGTACACGATCCACAGTTTCTATGTCCTTCGGTCAAGAACAAGAAGAAAAGGAGACACCAACCTTCAAAAAGCCACATGTCGACTCCTAATCTTTTCGTGTGCGAGAAGCTGGAATCCATAGAAATTGAGCGGCCGCAGGAACATGAGCAATTTCTTGCCAAAGTTTTGTCAGAAATCTCGGAGAGAATGCTGCCAGAGCTATGGCGGAGGGTGAACATATCAAGTACAACTGTTTAGATGTAGCAGTAAATTTGGTACAAAAACAAGAATGATCTGAAAACAAAGAACTATGTGTTTTTTAATAAAGCATGAAACAACTTGGAATGTTAGTTCTAGGTTTAACATAATCACGAAATCTTGGAACATCATTTGATTTTATCTTGTTCTTTTGCCATTTATCACGGAAATATCTACATCGCACCCATTTGTCTAGCGTGATTGCCACTATTCAAGCTAGGTTTGAGATGGCACCATCATTCATCGAATAATACACGTGATTTGAATGCACTAAAATCACAATTTCCAATAGGACAACAAATAGCAAAATCCCTGGCGTTCAACCGACCAGCACAAAAGCGTTCCTTTGCGACAACGCTTGTCCGAACCGAGAGGTGACGGTAGGACACTTTCACTGTTTCACCTAGGTCCCCGTCTCCACGCACGCGCTGTGTTCAAGCTTCTCCGATGTGACATGAAGGGTGACACTGAACTCTGGATCAACCGTGAGCCCCAGGTGCTTGGATGTCGGTGAGGCTGGGGAAGGTGTGTAACTGTTGATGGCGACCGAGTTGCCTGGGTCGCACGGTCCCATAGCATAGGCCAAGAATCCTATCCACCCCCAGCGAGAGCTAACAGGACGTAGAAGCTGAAGAACGTGACCCTAGCTTTTGGTGCGTGTGCTTTGGTGGTAACATGATCCCTGGCTAGCTAGGTCGGATTAATTATAAACGCCTGGCGGAATCGATCAATTTTCTTTCAGAGAAAAGAAAAACAGCAATCGAAATAGCCAAGAAGCATGTTACTGCTGTGAAAAACTTCATAATCCAATGGACTAATACAAATTTCAACCTAGGCCAAGGTTGTGAAGAACTTCATGATCTATCGGACCATCTATAAATCTATTAACTTGCTGCATCCTTTCTGACAAGGATGGCTGGAAGCGACACTTCCAGAGGTAGCCTATGCATGCCCCAACTGTTCGTGTTCCTATTATCTGAATCCCCTGGAAAATCGTCAATCCTATCAGAAATGATAAAAAACAGGTACAAATCAGCATATTTTACAACAACAACAGTAAATAGCAACATGATTCTTAGCTGCCCATAGCACAACAGGAGGCGCACTTAATCTGACCTCTCAGTGAGAGAAAACACCCCCGCAGCCAGCATCTCCATATTTCTTCTATCAAGAATGTGAGATGCCTCTGTACACGCATATAATATAATGTATGCCAAGAGAAATAAATCTCGGAGTGCTGCAACTGCGAAGGAGGCCGGGCAGCTTCTTCTGAATGCCGGCAACCTTGTTTTGGAGACTCGTGTTTGCTCCACGGTTGTATTATCATAAATTTTTAACTGCCGATTAAGTTAAATTGCTGTACTTCCCCTTACACTTCACCCAACACCCCATGACCTCCACACAGCCTTAAGTAGATCATGTAGTTGTTCACAGATTATAACCATGGCAAGAGGCCATAGGCAAAAATAGGTTCGCTAAATGCCACAGCTCATTCATGAAGCTGCTAACAGCAGAACGTGAATCCATGCATCCATACCTACCAGACCAGTAGCAATAGGGCCACGGCAGAACAGGATTATCCAGCAGCAGAGCAAAAATTCGGGCGCATCGCTGAACCATATATTACTTGTTGAGGTTGAGAAGAACCACCGCGATGATTGCCGTCGCCGCGGCCGCGACCATCCCGCGAGGCACATGAAACCACAGGCCTTCTACCGGCGAGGCAATATTGGGGATGATGCCCAGCAGGGAGACGTCGATGACTGCGGCGACAGCGCCGTTGCTAGCTAGTGGCGGTTAGTTGGGGATCGGGCCGATGGTTGCAGCTGGAATTGGGAGCGACGTGGTAGGTATGTCGGGGAGCTGGCTACGGGTAGAGGCCCTTCCGGGAGCAGCGCAAGAGTGCCTGCCGGCGGCCGCGCGGCGAGTAGAGGCGCTGCCTCCAGGCGGCGGCGCCGCGAGCTGAGGTACGCGGTCTCCCGGTGGCGACACATCGAGCGCATGGGCGCACGGCAAGGCACGCCAGCGCGTGGAAAGGCTGGTACTGCAGTCGCCGACGCGCGGGAAGGCTGGGCCGGCGGTCGGCGGCGAGCGGCGGCCGGTGGTGGTTCGGGTCTGGGCCGTGCGGGAGGTCAAGGATAATTGCCGTGTGGAAACAAAAGAAAAAATAACGATTCGGATGTGTTGAGTTTAGCTCAACATGGACGGAACGATCTGGTTCGTTGATCAGCGATCGTAGGACATAAATTTAATGTATCCGGCGAAGTTTGCTCTTTTAATAGTAGTATAGATAATCACGATAACGCAATAAGAAATTATGTTAGTTTAATGTAATGTAATAAAAAGGATGTAGCTCAAACGGTAGAGCACTTTGAAAGCATTAAAGAGGCTCCCATCTCCAGATATTTTTCTTGTCGATCGTGTTTTCCCTGCAAAAATTGAGACCAATAACACGGAAAAACACACTTGATGGGCCTGCTTCTTAGGTATTTAATTGGGCTGGAAGTTGCAGGCCAATCTTCTATGGAAAATTATTTAACCGCGCTTGATTGTAGAATCTAGTACTCCTATTTCCTTTGTAATAGAAGGTAAAATTCAGTGTTAACAAAACTTGCAATAATCTAAAATAATAAATTATTGAGCTTCTAATTATTTCATATTTTATATGATTATTTTTGACAATCTTGTAGTATTTTATATGAGTTGAATTTGTGTTAGACATATTAATAAATTTATTCTACCGTTCAAAAAAATATTATATCTATATGTATTGTGCGATTGTACCCTGACGGACTATCTTGAGCATCCATATATAACCTGAGAAGCATTTCGGTCTCACCTCCAGAATCAGGATCACCCCTTGTCGGGTTAACCATGCCATGCATCGCATGGTCGCACCTAGTTGGAGATGAGCGACTTGAAAGGATTTCGATGCAATGTTTGTTTTAATTTCCGTTGGTCTTTTTTTGAATTTTCCACGTTTATTAAACCAACACAGAGTACACGACTACATCGATTACAAAAATAAAACTAAAATAGACTAGCAAATCTATGAGATTTTCAAGCCCTTTCTTCATCCATGACATAATCTTGTACTTTTCTGAATGCAGCCATAGAACAACGCCAAACCCACCAAACCATAGACCTGTGAATAATACCGAATGTTCTCCCTTTTTAATTATGAGCCGCAATGCCAAAGCTTTGTGCACGCACGCAACCATTAAATTAATCAAGCAACATGGGCAGGAGCACCACCACTAATATTTCAGGGACAAATAACCGAACGACGTTGTCGACGTCGTTAATATTTCAGGGACAAATAACCGAACGACGTTGTCGACGTCGTTGGGAGCCGAGAGAATGAATCACCATTGCCGAAGACGTAGTAGCCGGGATAGATATTGCGAGGACAAACCTCCTCGCGGCAACCATGAGAAATAATCCAAGATTGATCTAGCGAAACAAGATCTGAAAAACCATACCTAGACAGACTTAATCTTCCAAAGCCACCATTGATGTCGGGAAGGATATCTCGTCGTTGAACGGAGCGTCGGAGATCACTTATTGCGGACGATATCATCTCCATTAAAAAAGAAGATGACGACCAAAACTAAGCTCTAAAATTAAAGACCTTTGTATAGCGCCGTGCGCAGGTCCGAGGTCCCCACCCCTCCTAGTGCTAGAACGGCAACTAGAGGAGGCGAGGACCCGTCGAATCTTTGCCGGCGGCGACAATGAAGCTGCAGATGGCACCGGCGGTGACGGCTAAGGTTCTAATTTCCGTTGGTCTTTGTTGGTAGTTTTGTTGCAATATGTATGATATGTTTTATTTTATAAGTTTAATCAATTAAAAATCACTTACGAAAAGATAAAATGTGACTGTCGTCTAGATTAGCCAAGTTATTGAACCCAACTTTAACTACATGAATTTGTAATGTGTCCACACAGATAAAATGTGACTGTCGTCTCGATTAGCCAAGTTACTGAATCAAACTTTAACTAGCTGAATTTGTAATGTGTCCACAAAGATAAAATGTAACCGTCGTCTCGATTAACCAATTTACTGAACCCAACTTTAACTAGATGAATTCGTAATGTGTCCACACAGATAAAATGTGATTGTCGCCTCGGTTAGCCAAGTTACAGAACCCAGCTTTAACTAGGTGGATTCGTAATGTGTCCGCACAGATAAAATGTGATCGTCGCCTCGATTATTCTGGCATCAACTAGGTGTAAATTTATGGCATAAGCAATTGACAAATATTAAGTAATTCCGCTATCACGAAAACCTTGTGATGAACCCATAATTTGTCCGCACGGTTTAGCTTGAGCGGAAAGATTTTAGGTAATGGCATAACTGTCGCTCGATTTCGTTAGCAGGGAAAGAAGACTCGTCCGGTCACACACGTACATGCCAAAGAATTTTGTTTTCCTTGAAGAAAGAGCAAGGAAGTAAGGTGTTATAAACCCAGTAGTGTTCATCTCTCAGATGTCTCGATTACACAGTGGTTCGATACAAGGATCGGATCGATCCTGGGTTTCCTTGAGAGGAAAGGGGAACATTAGTCTAACTTGTTCGAGTTGTCGATGGATCTCAGATCCTGATGTAGACTCCAGGACGATGATGGCCAGCTACTCCTTGCTGGGCTTGAGCCAGGTCTTGGGCTCCTTGTGTGGGCTTGGCCCATCAGTGTGTGGCTGGTGCGTGACATAAGGGCTCGGACGCTGCCGACGCTTCCAGCTAGTACTCAATGCGTTGCCGACACGGACACGATCCCCGACTCAACACCGGTATCACGATCTGTTAGCATCGATCGCATCCATATATAAACCCTCGATCGGCAACCTACCAAGGACGGATTGAAGAACATCCAAGTATTATTCGACTTACTAGCTGCCATGCCAATGTCATCCAAGCGCGTGGCCTCGTTTCTCGCTGTCGTCGTCGTCCTCCTCCTCCTGGTCTCCACGGTGACGGTGGTCAGCAGGACCTACGACGCCTCCGGCCTCGACCCGCCGAGTAACCCCTTGGACAAGTACCTGCACCATCTCCAGGCTCAACATGTCGAGTATCGACGAGGTGGCCGGTGTTATCATTATGTACCCCGTTCGCCTAATAGCTAGCTGCTCTCATCATCATCATCATACGGCCGGCGACGTGAATAATCCTCAAGCTTATTGACACCATGACGATGCATATAGGCATGCACTCCCCTCGTGGTCATGATCGATCGATCACCCATCAACATGTACTGTCATGCACTTTTTAGACCTAGCTAGATATTAGTTCTCGCACTGGTGATAAATTTTGTTTTAGATCATCTTTAGTGGAGTAATAATTTGTTTCGGATCGTCCTTAATGTGTGTTCTGTCTACTCGGAGTAGTATAATGTTTATCTACACATGCATGATTACTTACTATCTGTTGTAGGTGCTTGTCTGCAAATAAGGGGTGATAGCTAACTAGCTAATGGAGATTGGGTATTGTTGTCACATTACTATTTTAGTTACCGAATCAACTACACATATTAATCAGCTAAAAAACTGTATTTTACATCAGTTTGTTTCGTGGCTGAAAAAACGCATATGACAACATCTAAACAAGTTAAACTAACTTTGAAGTTTCTTAAGTGATGCAGCCAGCAATCCATCACAGATGATCGAGATATCACTGTAAAGAAAAAACAAATTGACCCCACCACCACCTCCAAACAAATTGTCCCGTTCCACCTAACTCGCGGCCAAAAGTCGTTGGCGACAGCGCCAAAGTCATACTGTGAAGCATGGTAAAACTAGACGTATAATATATTGTTGTTCTACTCTTTCTTATCACCGGTGCAACTCTGATTCAAAATCTTGTGGACGCATCCAAGGTCAGGTCCGAGATGCGGTTTTTATTAAAAAGGATAGGTTTTTATTTATTTGCTGCACAAGAACCAAGCTAATCCGAAATTGCTTCCGAGAGCTGCTTGTATGCTTGCCACGCGCGCATGACGTCCCACGGATGCTCGAGTCCGAGATGCTATACGGATGTGTGGACCTATGCTATGGTTTGAACTATGTGTCGTTTGGTGGATCTATGATATGCTATGGACTGAACTTAATTTATATATGTGCTATTCTTGCAATGTTTTTGTTCATGGTTGATCATATCTTCATTGTATTTCTCAAATACCACAAAAAAGAAGAGGAGGCGCGCGGCCGCGCTGCACTAAAATAGGGCATCTGTTGGAGAGGGATGCCCTATTATAGGGCATCTGATAAAGCAGATTTTTTTCGAACCATAAAACGCTAAAACAGGTGTCCTATAACCAAAAAGTGGTGGCTAATTTAGGGCATCCGTTAGAATTGCTCTAAAAGATATAGGCAGGCGGACGTGCGTGATGGCGACGTGACGATATTTATTTTGGGACCTATGGAGTAGCAGCCAACAAACCTATCATGAGATCAAATTAATGCATTCTACTCTTCTTCTTTTTTTACGAATGAATTAGTGCATGCTAGTACGGTGCACGTACGGATTGCTTGTCACATGTGTCCATCTGGCACATGAATATATCAGCAAGGCATAAAACCTCACTTGCACCGTTGCACGTGCATGCATGCAACCGTTTTGGCTATAATATCAAAAGGTGTACGAAATCTCAACATAGATACAACGAACGTTGGCTCGGACGCCATCATCTTCAACGAGTTGGCTAAGGCACTCCTACGTGTACAAGGAGGGGAAAGACTTGGAGTAGAAGGTCATGAATCTCAAATCCTAGTCTATCTCTAACTCCTACGTGTACACGTATTGTATTCTAACACAATGGACTAAACCGGGGTGGTACGTCGAGCCGGGAGTGTGGGGGAATTTAGAGAGGATGGATGGGGCGGCGGTGGACAGGCAGAGGAGGTGATTTGTGTGCTCTGGTGCACGGAGCCTCGGAAGGCTCCCGGTTAATTACGTTGCCGAGACAAGGTCACGGACCACCTGTGATTAAGCTGCTGCAATGGTCGTTATCTTCTACTCTCGTCTTCTCCAAGTGGTCGGTGTAGACGATAGTGATGATGTTGTGGAATAGAAGGGATGAAGCGGTACGTCCGTCGCTCCGGCGATGCTTATGCGTATCCCTTCGACTTTTCGATGTCCGATGATGAAGATGTCTGGCTTCGTCAGCTCACGCAGGTGGCAGCCTCTGCCTCGTTGGTGCCTGGAGCCTGGTGGTGTCTGCTTGTCGGTGTCGGACTTGATGGCTTGCCTCCGTCGGTGCCGTGAAAGCGGAGAAGGCGCCGGGCTGCACGCCGGTCGCTCCGACGATGTTGTCGCGGAGACGGAGGAGAAGGCGCCAGGCTGCACGCCGGCAGCTCGGACGACCGTGTCGTGGAAGTGGTGAAGGCGCCGGCTGCACGCCAGCAGCTTCGACGACGTTGTCACGGACACGGAGAAGGCGCCGGGCGCAGGCCGGCAGCTCTGGCATCGTCTTGTCGGTGAAGACGGCTTCAGGCTCTTGGGCAGCACCTCAACGTCGGCGGGCTGTACGCCCGTAGTGCCTCGGCTTCTTCGTGTTGGTTCATTGCGATGGAGACGGCATCTGGCTGCAAGCTGGCGGCACCTTGTCGCGCCTTGGTTCACGGTGGTGAAGATGGCTTCTTTATTTCTACGGCGCGTCCGTCCGCTGCCTCTCAGGTCTCTTCTCTGTCTATCCACCTTGCTTGTATGTGTGTTTATTTGGAGGCTAAGGTGTGCTTAGTGATGGATCGAGATTGGAAATGGCCTGTGTGTGCATGTGCAAGTACTAGCTAGGGCCTTAATTTTCTCCAGGCTCCTCTCTCCTGGATGTGTCAGTGTGTGTTCGGTTCTGGGTACAGCCGCGTGTATATATATGCTTCTCGCTACCATCTCCTCCCAACCTGAGTCCCCTTCGATAAATACATGTTAGATGTTGTAGGTGTTGTACATGTTGTCTAGATTTAGACTAAAATTAGATAAATCTTAAAACGTGTCTAAATATATGTGTATACGTGTGAATGTAGTGAAGGTGTGAATGTAACCTATAACATGTTATATGGTGGAATGGAGGGAGTATATGTCAGCTTCTTATATAGGCATCCAGAGCAAGGTGTAGCGCCGAACCACACTCCCGATATAGGGACGCGCTTTGGTTAATCATGCCGCTTCCGATTATCTAGGACTTGATATGAACGTGTTTGTTCCGATGCTTTCGTCGGAGCCCCTCAAGCAAGATGTGGTATAGCTGTACAGTACTAGCTACTCCCTCCGTTCCACATTAAATGATTCTCAAATAGATGTATCTAGATGTAAAATACATCTAGATACATCTATTTAAAAGTCATCTAAAATGAAACCGAGGAAGTAGTACATATCCACATGTATATACGGCGTACTAGCTGGTACATGCCATCGATGTAGCTTTCAGTCCACGTGTAGCTAGCTCTCGTGCATGCATTCATTTTCTTTTCTTTTCTTTTCTTTTGTCTCCTTGATCCCAATAGCATAAGCATTCTAACTTGCATAAGAGATAACTCTGCGTGCCACATGACTATATCACTAGTAGAGAACCCACTTATAGTACCGGTCCTAGATAGCCTTTAGTACCGGCCGCACAACCGGTACTAAAGGTCGGCACTAAAGGGGTAACCCTTTAGTACCGGCACAATAATAAAACCGGTACTAAAGGGTCTCCACGTGGGCGCACAGGGGCGCGCGACCCTGAGGACCTTTAGTACAAACCGGGACTAAATGTTCCTGCTTTTTCTGCTTATAATTTCAGGGGGGTTTTGGTTTTTTTCTTTTCGATTATTTTTCGGGGTTTAGGGTTTCTGTTTTTTTTCCTTTTCGCTCATTTTTCAGGGTTTCGGAGGAGATCGCGTATAAAGTCCCGGCTCGCGAACCGGGACAGGACAAGCGGGACTACAGGGCAAACCGGGACGTTCGTGCATATATAAGATAACTTGTCTTACGATCGAGCATATACAAATATATACAATTTTGATAGTTACATGGAGATCACAATTACCGGGACTAGAGCCCGTCTATTCGATTACACGGTCGGGGATCATCAGTAGCGCCTATTCACATTAAATTCTCCGTTGTCGTCTACCATCTCTGTCATCAAAAATCCCGCCAGTTCCTCTACAATTCCTATTAGGCGTTGCTCTGATAGGTGTTGTTCCCGCATTCCGTCGAACTATATAAGAAAAGAAGATCAATATGAACATCAATCATGATAACAAAAAGTGACGGTACTAAAATAATGTTGTGAATGTATTGCTTACGTCGAGTCTATTATCATTGTGCTCAGTGGTAAACGTGCGAATGAACTCGCAAACGTAGTATCCACATAGATTCGCCCCCCGTGGCTGCCTCGCCCACTTTACGAGAATAGAATTCAATCAAAATAATAATCTAGCATCATAATTGTATTAAAACTAGAATTAAAGAGATGCGCGGACATATCTCGTACTACTTACCTTGACCGGAGTAAACTTCAGCTTCTCAGTAAAGGAACATTGCACCGTACGCCTGAACTGTCTCCAAACCCTGTCCGGCAAAGAAAATTAATTAATGAATGAGTTATTCAATACCTGATATCTCATGAAATCAACGAAAGAGACCGATATAGCGCGAAAATTACCTCTGGAGCATGTCCTGCATGTCGCGTAACCCTTCCAGGTCTCTGTTTAATGGGTCCATGACTTCAACTTTTCCCTTATCAATTTGAATGTCTAGCAGAACATAGTGGAACCTGCACACGTTTATATATACGTCAGTAACTCATCAATTACACTTAACATCGAGTAAGCAAAATGTGTAGAACAGAGTAAGACCCTCACGAGAAGTTGTAAGGAAACAGTATGTGGTCACAGAAATGTTGCTCTGTTAGAAACCTTAGAAGGTTATTCGCCGTGTCCTTGGGTTTGTTCGTTAGCGAATGTACATGTACTTTATCTGGGTCAATGAACACAACATTATAGATCTTTCTTTTTAATGCCTTCATCTTCATTCTGCATAACAGAGTACAGAAGGATATAATGAGGATAATTACATGGAATGAACAGAACTACTGAAAAACTGAACAACTATATGTAGACAATGAATTCAACAACTTACAGACAATAGCAACTGATGAGAGATTTGTCGAGTGCGTCGAAATTGTATAACTGAAGAGTTCTGAAAACTCAACATGGACCTCTTCGGCTCGGAAGAAGTACTCATGTGGGACTTTCGCCACGATCATTATTCTGCCCTTGTTTGACTCTTCCAAGTACCAGTCATGCAAATTCCGCATATGTGTTGGCAGTTGTCTGAACTTCTCTTCGCTGACCAAAGGCTTCCCTAGGACATATGTAGGGACAACATCAGCCTTGGGTAAATTGTCGTCCTGGGAACCTAGCAATTCAGCAACAGTCACACCCATAGAGGCCGCCAACTTCGCAGCTTCTTCCATATCCTGCTGCAGCACCAGCTGGGGAATGTTTTCGGATAACACCATGAGGGATGGGATCGATTATTTGGCCTGTTCTCCGAGCTGGGGAACGTCCCTTCTGTTCCTGCTGCTGCGTCGCTTAGTACTGCTGCTGGGGAGGGGAGACATTTGTCGTTTTGGGCTGCTGCGTCGCTTAGTACTCATTGACGGAGCACGCTTCCGCTTATTGTCCTTAGCGGGCCAAGGCGGCGGCGAAGACGGCCGTCCAAGTCCGGCGGCGGAGATCGAGATGTACTCGCGCTGTGGTGGTCGTAGTCATGGGGTAAATTGTCGTCCTGGAACCTAGCAATTTAGCAACAGTCACACCCATAGAGGCCGCCAACTTCGCAGCTTCTTCCATATCCTGCTGCAGCACCAGCTGGGGAACGTTTCCGGATAACACCATGAGGGATGGGATCGATTGTTTGGCCTGTTCTCCGAGCTGGGGAACGTCCCTTCTGTTCCCGCTGCTGCGTCGCTTAGTACTGCTGCTGGGGAGGGGTGTGCTTCTTGGAGGTGATGGAGGTGTAGGTGACCTGCGACGACTCGGAGGCGGTGTTATCCTTGGCGTCGACCCTGGAAACTTGATGTAGTTCTTGTCCCATAGAATGGTATCACCCACAACTTCTCCGAGTGTCCTCTCATCTCCAGGTCCAGGGATGCCAAGCTCCATAGCATGAGACCCCGGTACGATTTCATCCACCACGACTTTAGCATAGCCAGCTGGAATCTCACGGTCTTGCCAGCGTGTGTCCGCCACCTTCATGGATATGTTCTTCAGTTGCTGATGGAGCTCACAAGATATTGCATCCTTGATTCCATCCGCGGGGTAGCCGGGACCGCCATCTATCATCCGCCGTGCATCGTCAACCGGGACCTCCGAGTCAACCACGCTGCTTTTCCGCTGAGATGGACCGGCAGTAATATCGAGTACAAGATTTTGCGGGGGCACTACTTCTCTAAGTTCGTCAATCTGCTGCTGCTGGTGGTTAATTCTGGCAAGCAACTGGTTGAACTTGTCTCCCTCCTCCTTCTGCTTTCGCTGCTTTGCTCTCGCTCGGCTTCTGTAAGTTTCTACGTCTTTGGCAAACCCAAGCCACCACGGGACGGAAGGGCCAAAGCCTCGTGTTCGTCCTCCTTTTTCTTCATTCTCGAGGACCAGTGACGGCAAGTCTTTCTCTCTATCGGGAGTGAACTTTAAATTCCCCTCTTTAATTTCTTTCACCACTGTAACCCAATTTTCCCTGGTACCCTAATCCCGTCACTGCAAATAAGGTCCCCTGTTGTTTCGTCATATGAACTCCCATGCGCAAGGAACCAATTTCTTGCCTCAATTCCCATTCGTCGCGCATCCATTCTGGTTGGATCCCTTTAGCAAGAAGCTCTTGCTCTTTTTTATCCCACTTTGGCATGGCAGTCTCGTAGCCCCCTGGCCCCAATTTATGGTGATATTTTTTCTTGTCAGCATTTTTCTTGTTCCTTACTGAGATTGCCTTGGCATTTTGTGACTCCTTGTACTCCTTAAATGCATTCCAGTGATCGCCTGCTTCGCTAGATAGCCTTCAAATACTGGAGCAGTCTCACTCTTCAGATATTCTTGCCATAATCTTTTCTTCCACACCCGGAATAGTTCGGCCACCTTCTTAAGAGTCCACTCATGACTTTCTTCCTCAATTTGCAGTGTCGGCAGGATCCTCAAATTCTGGCAGGGTGAAATATGCCATGAGGTCATTCCAAAGACCCTCTTTGTATCTTTCGGCGACATACTCACTATCGTTCGCCCCTTTGCACTTTTTCCAGTCTCGAACGATGATCGGGACGTGCTCCCTAACCAGAACTCCGCATTGTTTTTTAAATACAGCGGCAGCCTTCTTGGGTTCCTTCGGTTCGCCCGTAACGGATATGACCTCAAATGTATAATGCATAGTTGGGGCTAACTTTTTGGTCGGGCCTCGTTTGGAATATTTGCTCGATGTGGAGGCCTAAGAGAAGAAACATTCGTCCATTTATATATATACAACTTAAGTAATGCATCTACTGATCGCCGAAGAACTTCATATCTACCTCGCCGGACTTCGTTAAGGGTTCACCGGCTTCTCCATCATCGGAGCTATCGCCTTCTCCATCATCGGAGCCGTCGACTTCATCCTCACTTCGGTAGACATCCATTCCATCCCCGGAGGGGTTCAGATACGACGGCGGAGATCCTGGATCAGCAGCTGGGGCGTCGTGGATCATATTCTCGAGAATTTCTTCCTGTATTAGGTCTCTTCGGGTGCGGGTTGGACTAGGTGGATCCATAGTTTCTGCAAAATGCACACAATATTATTTCAAAATGCATCAAATAAAATGAGTATCAATTGTTATAAATAATTACTACAAATCAATTACTAAAAATTACTTAGTCCTAGAATTTATTTAAATGAATTATCATACCTTACAACATAAAATGGGTTTCCTTACTACAAATGGTTTTATTAAATAATTACTAACAGTACTAACATATTAAGAACAACATTATGTAGTGATCTACGGTAGCTAAACATTTCACAAACAAGAATAGCAACAATTTCATAAATGACCAAATATTTATTTTATCACTTTTAATAGGCAGAAAACACCATTTTTAGAGTTTATTAAGTCCAGGGTGTTCTGTTCATCAACAAGTTATGCAAAGATAGGTTTAGGTTCTATGTAAGTATTTTAAACTAATGCAATTGGATTTAGTCCAAAATCTTATTCACAGAAAATTAATTAAATGCTAGAAAACCCCACTGGTCTAAACTACCAACACATGCCATTTCAAAACTATGTATCACAAACATATGAGGCTAATTTCTACAGAAAGCTATACTCACAAGCATTCCAGAACAATTGGATTTAAAATTTTGGATTCATATTTCTCAAGTCAAAAAATAGTTCTTGATTTATACCAGTGGCAGTACAGTAATTATCAAGCTCACACAAATTAATATTTTTAAGATTTGCAAATTGGAAGTGGTTCTAAACTCATTCATTTATCACTGTGATTTTTGGTTTGCACAAACACGCAGTTTAACTATTTTATTTTGAATTAAAGTTATAGCACAAAAACAGAATTATAAAGCCCTATTTTGAAATTTCGGGTTAATCAAAGATTGCTCGAATCCGCGCGTTTCTGGATGATTCGAACGCGCTGCGATGTAGAGGAGGTTGCAGGGAACCATTTGGTAGCGGCGCCGCCCAATTTGGGTCGTCGGAGCAACGCCGGCGACGATGTTTCGTGGCGGCCGACGACGGGGAACGCGGCGGCGGAGCTACGGGGCGCAATAATGGAATTGAAGGCACTGGAGGATGCAAAAGCTCACCCTGAGCATGATGGAGTGGATGACGAGGTCGGGGGAGGTCGTACGGCGACGGAATCGTGCACGCATGCGGTGGCCGGAGTTGGGGGAGGGGCGTCGATTCGCCGGATTCCGGCCTTCCTACCACGGACGACTCGGTGGAGAAGGAGAGGAGGCGCCGGCGACGGGCAGCGGCCGTGTCGAAGACGGCAGCGGCGTCGGGGACGGCCTCGCCGGTGACGGAAAATTTTGGCAGCCTGGAGGCGTGTTCCTCGGCTCTGCCCTTCTTCTTCGATGAAAATGGCTAAGTCCCAGATTGGGAACCGCTTAAGTAGTGGAGGGACCTTTAGTCGCGGTCCGTGGCTCAAGCCGGGACTAGAGGGTAGGCTTTAGTCGCGGCTTTAGGCACGAGCCGGGACTAAAGGGTTTTGGGAGGCCGTTTCGCGTTCCCACGCGCAGCACGGGCTTTAGTACCGGTTGTTATTTAAAACTGGTACTAAAGGCCCAAAAATTGCGCGGGCTGGTCCGTTTTTACTTTTTTTTAAATCTAGCACAATTTCAAATATTTGAACATTTGAATGAAACAGTTTTTGCATACTTATGAATTTGAGAAAACTTTTTACATGAAAAGTGCTTGAATTTGAATAAGTACTCCAAATCCATTTTCTGTTTTATAAAATAATTATTCTAACTCTACAAACTATTAACCATTTTGCCGCTTTGATTTAAAAATGCATTATCTTTTATCTTTTGCATATTTTTGCCGTTGGATCCATAGTTTCTGCAAAATGCACACAATATTATTTCAAAATGCATAATATTATCATCTATAAAATCCATCTATAAAATTGCTTGGAAATGCTGATTTGAAGCTTCTTGACAATACACATTGGAAATACACATTGGAAATACACATTCTCCTTACATAAAGGTTTAATACATTCCATAGAATGCATTCTCCTTACATAAAGGTGTTACCAACCGGGATGAAAGGCCTTTTTTCCTTTTTTCCCTTGTTTTTATTTTTGTTTTCTTATTCTGTTTCTTTTATATCTATTGATTTAATTGTTATTTCTATTCCTTTTACATGTTTTTTTGTATTGTTTGTATCAAGTTTCTTTTTTCTTATATATTTAATTTAAATGTTCCAATATTTATGAAAATCATATATTTTCTTATTTCTTTTATATTTATTGATTTAATTCAAATGTTCAATATTTATTTTTAGAGCATCGTTACCAATTAACATCCTCACAAACAGTTACATAAAAGGTTTAATACATTTCTACATAGACGAACTTTGCTGTCTCGGAAGCCGTAGGATTAGGGGGAACGGCGCCGGGTGGGACCAGCACCATTCGCGCCCGCCTGGTTTTCTCGCGCATGTTTGCGGCGGAGGGCACGTGATTCTTTCAGCGCCCAAGCCAGCTCGGAATCCTCCTTCGCCTTCAGCTGGCAAGCAGTCCTGGCTCGCTGTACACGGTCGTCGCAGACGGACTGTAAGGAGGATTCAATGGCGACCTGCATTTGTGACCCGCTGCCTTCTTCCCCATGGTCGCTCCAGTCAAAATCATCGTCGTCGTCATCCTCCTCGTCGGGAGGGGCAACGGCGACAGGTGGAGGTACGGCGGCCAAGTCGCCGTATGCGGCCGCTGATCCCCACGCCACCCCTGCGGCGTAAGCATCCTCGTCGGGGTCGGGGACGTCGGACCACGCGCGCTCGTACACCCACCGCACGTCCTCCGGCACTGGAGCAGGAGGCCGGTAGTTGGGGAATCCTCTCCACGCCGGGCTCGTGTTCATACGACGGGATAGGCTCCCACGGTAGCGCCCAAGCGCGCTCTGCCGAGCATGCTCGACCTCATCCAGAAGGCGCTGCGGCTGGTGTGGTGGATTCATCTCGTGTAGACGATGGGTTCGTTGCAAGGAATGATGAATTAGGGTTTATCCCATCGACAACAATATATAGACATCCAGGGCAGCGCTGGGGAGGCCACATGCAAAGGGTTGTGCTAACACGTGGGCAGGGGGCAGAGATGGGGAAGGACACGAGTCCTGCATGCACAGCCCGCCTTTGGTCCCTGTTCTACTCACGAACGGGGACTAAAGAAGCACACGGATCGTGTGTTTCTTTAAAGCGCTTGTGAACCGTTGGATCAGGGGTGAGCCTGACTTTAGTCCCGGTTGGTGTTACCAACCGGGACTAAAGAAGCACACGGATCGTGTGTTTCTTTCAAGCGCTTGTGAGACGTTGGATCAGAGGTGTGTTTGTTTTGAGGGATTGTGAGCTGTTGGATCAGCAGTATCATGACCACTTCGTGACCCACATGACCCGATTGTTGTTACCAACCGGTACTAAAGAAGCACACGTACCCTATATATAGCCCCCCTCCCGGACATGTTCAGCACTCAGTGTCTACTCAATGTAGTTCATTTTGGCAGCACACGGGTAGCAGAGAGCAAGTTTTCTGAGAGGCAGGAGTTCCTAGAGCGGAGGCTGAAGGTGAACCCTCCTCTCGGTCGGATCCAAGCAGCGGCAAGACTCTCTGATGATTAGCAACATCCCCAACACTTGTTGCAAATCATTAGAGAAGTCTTGCCGCTGTTTGGATCGAAGGCCGATTTGCCGTCTCACGACCACGCGATGATTTGCCGATCTGCCGGTCAGAGTGGCCACTGGAGAAGGTAGGCAGGGGAAACCGTATGTTTTGTTCTATCACTTGGAGAATTCAAAACCATTTTCTGTTTTATAAAATAATTATTCGTAAGTACTACCATAATCCTTCAGTTCATCGACCGAACAAATCATTCGGTTCCGGGAATCCTCCCCTCGGTCGGATCCAAGCAGCGGCAAGGTTCTTTGATGATTAGCAACATTCCCAACACTTGTTCCGATGGTTGCAGATCATCAAAGAAGTCTTGCCGCTGTTTGGATCGAAGGCCGATTTGCCGTCTCACGACCACGCGATGATTTGCCGATTTGCCGGTCAGAGTGGCCACTGGAGAAGGTAGACAGGGGAAACCGTATATTTTGTTCTATCACTTGGAGAATGCAGAGATTGTGTTGGTAAAACTGCAGCTGATTGAAGCTTCTTACACATGCTCCTTACATAATGGTTTAATACATTCCATAGAATGCATTACATAAAAGGTTTAATACATTATTACACATCACCAACATCACCAACTATTGTTTCTGTTTTCTTCTGAGCCGTAGCCATGGAGAATCTTCATCATTTAACAGGATGCTTGGGTCAGTTTTCAATGTGAAGGGCGGAATTTCATGAAACTTATTATAATCTTCAGACATGTCTGTCTTGTTATCCACTCCCACGATGTTTTTTTTCCCTGAAAGAACTATGTGGCACTTTGGCTCATCGGACATCGTCGAACCGGCCCCCGAGGAGGTGGTACGTCATCGTATCACCGAGGAGAACGAGCACGTCAATCGCTATGTGTTTATGTTGGATACGCCAGCGGTGTATGACAGTACATGGATGGTTCTTCATAGGGATCCTTCTCACGTGAGTATTGTCCCTGTGATGGTTCCTGCTCTTTGGGTGCGCAGCGCCGACCGCTCAGCACCCCGTGGCTTAGGACCCATCAAAAGTTATTGATATTATTCATGATGTATTATGGTTAAATAAAAATGGACCCGAGCTATGTATTATGGTTTAATACATTACATTGACGAATTTCATTACTACACATCACATAAAGGTTTAATACATTACATTGATTTAAATATGTTAAATCTTGAATTTAAATAATAAAGTTGCTAACCTTTCAAAACCTTGGATTTAGGGGTTACCACCAAACTATATATATGTTAAATCTTGAATTTAAATAATAATTCTTTTTTGCCTTTTCTATTTAATATTGAATAATTCATATCTACAAATCCATAAATTGAAAATTAATAAATAATATGTCTACGTCGTTGTGTTGTCGCTACTACCGATGTAAATTCATTTGCAATGTTGACTAAAAAGAAAATTCAAATTGGCTCCATCCAAGTTGAATAAAAAGGAAATTCAAATTCATTTCCGGCAGAAATTAAAATTCACATGTTTATGCACATACTACTAGAGACACAGACACCCATCTACTCGTCCTCCGAAGAATACTTGCGGTACAACTCGAATGAAACGTATGCATCTATTGCTGCATAATCAAGGTTGATCCTGTCAAGTTGGTTCTTCTCCCAGAACTTGTGCTGCTTATTGGGGAATTTTTTCTTCATACCAGCGTACTTCGGGTCGATCAAGACGGCTGCCATATCAGCCATCCCAGTCTTGTCGGGATACCGAAACTGGATCAAGTCCTGGAGATCAATGTGGCAGTCAGCTGGTATCTCAATACCCCAGGTGCTCATCATCTTGATCTTGTCATTCATTATATCAATGCTACAAAAATGTATGCCGCTGTTGACAAGGAAATCCATGAGTTCTGGACAGTTCTTGACACTACTGCAACAACAAAAATGGAACGAATGGAACAAATGTTAAACATCGCTGCAACATTTTGCTATCCTATATGAATCAAAAGAAGCTCTCTCCTATATGAAAAAATGGATTCAAATGGCCACACGTATGTTGCTATCCTATAAAATTTTGCTATCATATATGAATCAAAAGAAGCTATTCCAATAGGATTCAAATGGCCACACGTTGCTATCCTATGAAATTTTGCTATCCTATGAATCAAAAGAAGTTCTCTTTCCAATAGGATTCAAATGGCCACACGTTGCTATATATCCTATGCAATTTTCCTATCCTACAAGAAGTTCGTGTTACCTTGACCATTGGAAGACCATGACATGGTTCTTGTGAGCAAGTTGGATGACGGCAACATCTCGTCCATCGGCCGTGTACTCGAGATCAAGGCCATGGAACTTGTGTTCATCCTCGTCATGCCATTTCTTCAAATTGGCAAGAAGACCCGGGACCCTAGCGCAGTCGTTCGTGTAGGCACATCGAGAAGGGTCTTGCATGGTGTTGACACATCAGTAAACTGAATACCAATTCGATTCATGGTGGAGGATTGAGGAAGAAGAGAGGAGAGCAAGAGGAAGAAGAGATCCCCGTACTGTAGCAAATGTCTCTGTTTCTGATCCCTCCCGATCGAGTACACAACTTCCAAAGCGCGCGGGAGGCAAACGGTTCGACCTTCTTGTCCCGGGCCGTATTACGAACCGGGACTAAAAGGTCTCGCGCCAGGCGAACGGTTGCCAGAACACTTTTAGTCCCGGTCCGTATTACGACCCGGGACTAAAGGGTGTACTAAAGGGTCGCGCAGCGTGGCCCCGGCTGGCGCACGAACCCAGCCGGTGCTAATGCCCCCTTTAGTAGCGGTTTTTGTTTCAACCGGTACTAAAGGGGCGCACCAATGCCTCCGTTTCTACTAGTGTATTAAGCATGTACAAAATCTCGTCCAATAGTGGTCAGTCTTCTCCATCTAAATTTTCCATGTCAATCCAATGAGATTGATGCCTTCAATAACTTGTTTATCAGAAAATATAAGTTGATTCAATTATTGGCATCACAGATTACATGCTCGAGACATCATTCATCGGCATTATTCAATTCCATAAGCTGAGAATCTTTGTCGCTCTCATTATTTTGACATATAACCTATATGTCTACAGAACACTGCAGCAGCACTGAAGATGATTGTGGTTGGTTTCGCAATTCAATTGAAAAGGTATGCGAAAGCCTCTTTGTAGGCAGTCACTCCTGCACGACATCGAGAGTGCAGTTCGCTAAATCTCCGCATGAACGTCGTTGAACTACAATGCAATACATCACGGAAGAAACAATTTAGTAATATAGTCCACAAAAATAAAAACAAAAACCCGCTGATAGTACTTTGCACATTTGGAAACTGCAGGTAAAATACAAAAAAAAATGCTGCCTACTTGCTTGGCAGGACGGCAACGTTGAAGACAAGATGGCCGTGAGCATGAAAGCAATAACAACCATGTTGAGCATCCTTTAGTTGGTTTTGCCGAGCGCCATGAGGAAAGCAGATGACTTATGCTCGGTGTACCGTTGTGTGTGTTTATATAGACGCAGGATGAAATAGAAGATATCGGTTGGTTAATTTCATGCGTTTATATATGTATCTCTCCCAATTAATATTTGGATATCTTTCCAGTTTTGCATAAACACCACAGCTTTTATTTTACAATGAAATTATGTATCTCATTATTATGTCATGGTGTTTAATATTGGTGAATATACATAGAGCCACAATAAAATCTGTAGATATCGGCACTGCATTTATATATGTATCTCTCCCAATTAATATGAGCATATCTTGCTAGTTTTGCATAAACACCATAGCTTTTATTTTGCAAAGAAACTATGCGTTTCATCAATATGGCCAGGTGTTTAATACTTGTGATCGATTGTATATAGAGCCACAATAAAAATTTAGATATCGTCACTGCATTTATATATGCATCCGTCCCGACTAATATTAGCATATCTTGCTAGCTTTACACAAACACCATAGCTTTTTGTTTTGCAAAGAAATTATATATGTATTCCATCATTATGGCCTGGTGTTTAATTAATATTGGTGATTATACATAGAGCCACAATAGAATCTTGTAGATATCGGCACTGCATTTATGTCTCTATTCTAAATTAATGCTGAAATTCTTTTCATGCGCTGGGTTCTGCTCAGTCTCTTTATCTTTCTGGGTGCGTTTGGTAGACTGAAGTTACCCCGGGCAGGCCCGTGGGCGACGAGTTCGACCCGTTTTGTTGCCTACAGTGCCCCCACTTCGTTGCCAGCACGATCAGCAAAGCATCCCACAGCCAGGCCTGCGGACAACGGCTGAATCTACCGTATGCGTGGAGCCAACCTTGTCTTGCGCCCGCCAACGGCAAAAAAGCACCCTCCTCGCTCGCGGCGGCCTAGACATGCATCTGGCGGCAGCTCTTCCGGTGTAGTGAAAAAGGGGGCGTGAGACATTCGTTTTGACTTTGGTCCGTTTTGACTTCGGTCCGCTGCTGGGAGAATGTGTTGTCGCTATCGCATTGGCCGCCGGCTAGCTCTAGCATAGAAATTTCTTTTGCGTACACCCTCGCATGTGTGATTTCATGTAATCGCATTACACTAGCCAGAAAAAAATTGGCGGGAAACTTCAAAACGGACGGGAGAACATCACAACAGTGGATTTTCAATCAGAGATGAGCGACACATGAAATGATAGGCCATGACCGTCTCCTAACAAAAGGTAAGCGTGAAGCATAATGGAGGTAGTATCTATCATCTTATGTGGCCTAAATGGTGCAGAGGGAATCATATGCAATAACAATTTTCATGCATAAAAAAGGGCGCACGGTCTAGAAGGTCATATAAATGGAGACAGACTATGGAACAATATGCAATAGCTTATTGGCAGGCCACTAAAAAATCTCGAAAGTTTTGAGCAGGAAAAAATATGGCCAATTTTTGGGAGCATGTGACTACAGGGCTATGTCACGTAAACCATAAAGAACAATATCGGGAAATAATATATGGGTGTTCCATTTAACGTCCGGTCACGAAAAATGGGCGGAAAAATGCCAAATACAAGATAAATGGGCGGGACAAGGCTGAAAAGTGAAATGGGCGGGAAAATGCTAAAATCAAGTACAATGTCCTAGATCATCCCAAAACTGGGGGGGAAATAATACCGCAATGAAAATTGGTCTGGAAAACTTGAAAGTGCGTGGAAGAACGTTGTAATACTTGATTTATTTGGCCGGATAGATGGCCACGTGTAACACACAGCTTACACATGCATGCATGAAGTCTCCCACTCGCTTGGCCAAATGCAAAGGTAGAGCTAGCTATTTTTTTCATGCATGTAGTGCAGTAGAGGTACATGTACGATGGCGACATGCATGGCGTCGTACATGTAGCATCTGGAGACCACCGTCCGAAGACTCATGCGTGTCTATATGCTCGATTTGGGAGAATGTAACTGAACAATAAAAAAATCAGAAAATAATAGGACATACATTGTATTTGACGACCCTCACAAAAAACAGGCGGGAAAACCTATAAAATCGGCAGGAAAGAACCTGAAACGAAATAAATGGGCGGGAGAATCCTGAAAAGTGAAACAGCAGGAAAAATGTCAAAACCAATTACAATACGCCAGATCGTCGCAAGGACGGACGGGTAAATGACGGTCGCGATACATTTTTATAGTCAGAGACGAGACGCACATAAAATGACAGGTAACGACCATCTCCTAGAATATAAGTTGAATGGAGTTTGTCTCCTTCCTCATACATGAAATGATAAGAATACTCAATCCGGCGAAACGGCACGGGTACCCTACCTTATTTTCTTGGCCTCTAGCGGCCACCTATAACCTCATACAGACAGAGGTCATACAACATGTCGCAAAAACGATCACCACGCTTCTAGAACCGAGAAGCCGGAGCCGATAATTGGATCTCTACCTAGAACTCATTTATGTATTCCTCCTCCGTCTTTTCCAAATGCAACAGTGACGTATACCCATTGGCGTATCCAGCGGGTGGGCCAGGGGTGCCGTGGCCCACCCAGAATTTTGGGAATTTTTTTTTACCCCCCATGATGGGCGATGGGCCATCCGACATAGGTAGGAAGCGCAAGTCTAAGGCGTGGCGCTCGTACCTCGTCATGGGAACGAGTAGCGACGCGAGGGAGCGGAGCCATGCGCATACCCGTGAGGGTTGACTATGTACGAGCCTGCTGGCTGCTGGTCATGATACGGTCGAGGGATCAAGCGACCATGTCTCTTGGCCTTTTTTCACTTTTCACATATACTCCTTCCGTTCTAAATTACTCTCTCCGTTCCACAATATAAGATGTTTTAGCCTTTATCCAAATACACATGTAAACAAATTTATTTAAACATGTTTTAGTGTGTATGTACATTTGTTTTAGAGTGTATCTAAACAACATGTGTAACACCTAAAACATCTTACCTTTAGTAACGGAGGGAGTAGATGACTTCTACTTTCACACATGTGGATGTATTTAGACATGTTACAAGTATAGATACATCTACAATTAGACAAATGAAAGACATCTAATTTAGAACGGAGAGAGTACAAACAATTTTGTGAAACATACATATTAAATTACATATTGAATTACACTTTTGGAAATTAATTGCCCATTTATACTATTCATTTGACACAAAAATCCGCGGTGTGACATTTTTGTTGCAGTGTGTCCACCCTTCAATTTTTTCCTGGATACGCCACTGCGTATACCCAACCCTCATAAGGCCGCGCCACCACGGGATGGCCACCGAGTTGCCAAGAATGTCCTCCACATGTGTCTCCCTCCTCAACCTAGAGGCTTGAAGTCTTGAACAGACATGAAAACTAGGTTTATCTTGGCGACGCAGATGTCCAACGACGCTCGCTGGCCCGCGAGGAGATCCAGGGCAGCGTCCCCTTTTTGGCACCCGTCTTAGGGGACCCGTCTTCTGTCACGGCCATATATGTACATTTTGTGTAGCCCATGATTAGAACTAGCTAGCAGATATTATCAAAGCTAATCAATAAAGTAGCTAGCTTATAGATTAAGCAGCTAGCTACGTTGTACCAAACTAACTAGCTGATCCTAGCTAGCACACAGCAGCGACTAGCTAACAAAGAGCTAAGTAGTAGCAGCCTAGCAAATTAGTCAGCTGGGTATTAATAAATAAAAATGCCATAGCCTTTCCTGATTTTTAGGACATTTACATCAGACAGCAAACAATATAAGCGCATGCATCACACCCATTATGACAGTATGCAAACACACAATCCAACCCAACCTCATCATAAGTCTTAACAATACAGAAACCGCACGTTGAGAACAAAGACCACAATAGATGTGTAAGGAAAACATCGACAAAGCCATTACAACGCATGTCTGGAGCATTACAAAACGATGTTACAAGGCCCAACATTCCACCGACGACACCGAGTCAGCACTGCAAAAAAGAACTCGGCGAGGGAGTTCGGTGCGTGAGACCAGGCCACATCGCCCTCCCCTGCACCAGACCAAGCGGAGTACATCTAGCTGATCCTTCTTGGTCTTCTTTACCTGCTGAAATGCAAAGATGGACATTAGTTGGAGGTACAGCAGATCGCCCAGAACACACCTTCCGAGTCTTATTTACCTAGAGATCACTAAGTTCTTTCTTACCAAAACTCGATCATCTTGGCATCATCAAAAATGGATATTACTTAACAGTGTTCCATAGTATCACGAGATCAACAGATTAAACACTCTTAGCATCTAGAAGTATCAGAACAGATCAAGATGAACATTTCGATATCCTAAGAAGAAACAAAAAGATATCCCAGCAATGGAACGCAACAACACAATAGTTTGACAGCACTACTCCTAGGAGCACACTACATCACAAGTGTTCTCAACACATAAACACATGGGCGCCATAGACCTCATAATTCAGGTAATTCATGGAGAAATCACAGAAAACCTGATTCATGCCTTATACATTTCATAGCAGCAAGATAAAAACAGTGGCGCCCTGTTCACTCTCCTGATGAAGATCATTACCGTGGCCATCGAAGAAACCTGACGACAAACAGGTTGCCGCCAGACACGTCAAGCTCCATGGGCGTCTTCTTGCCCAGCGCACACAAGCACCTGTACAAACAATTGGATCGCTGCAGTTAATTAACCATCGATCCTAGCTTATAAACAAATGCTCGATGGCCGGAGCACAGTACAACAGCAGCTCTTTGGCCGTTTATAAGCTCGGTTTCTCCACACGAAGAGAAGTAGAGAACCCGATGCATTGGCAAAAGAGAAACAAATGGGTCCGGAAGGATGAACCAGGTGTACTCACCAGCATGCGCTGTCAATCAGCAACAGCATGTCCCTGGCGTTGTCCTTGTAATCGGAGACCATGCTGTGCATAAGGTCGCGCCTTGTCGATGCGCCGGGTGTACTAACTGTCGTGCGGCAGCGCCAATCAGCAACAGCAGCCTGTCCACGGCAACGACCTTGTCATCGGCGGAGAGCAGGAGCAGCAGCAGCATGTCGGTCTCCTTGTCACGGCGACGGCGTATCTGGAGGACCTGCTCTTTCAATAATAAGTATGTCAGGGATTTTAGCTAGTCGGCCTCTCATGTTTTGCACTGTGCGTGTCCAACTTGTATGCTAACAAGTAATACTAGTTGTCTTTAAATAAACTGAAGAAAAGAACGCTTGTTCTAGCTGATTTCAGAAACAATGCATGAACAACAAGAGAGATCATTGCTGTCACTTGCATTGCGATATTGAAGAAGAATAGGCCGGCACTAGAGCAAAGTTTTAGCTGGGAATAAAAAGAGAAATCACTGTTTGTAGAAACGAATTGCCGTTGCTAGCTAGCTGTTTGGCTAGGAGGAAACATAAAGTAAATAAATGAGGGCTGCTGTTCTTCCTCTTGCAGCACAGCATCGTTATTATGCATAGTGAAGTTGCTAGTTTATATGGACTGAACTAGTGAATACATTACTAGATGCATGAGTGGCCTCACCGTCTTGCAGCGGCGGCGTCGGGAGCTGGTGGTGCGTCGTGGAGGAGTGGCCAATGTCATCTCGCGGGGCCTGCCGGCGTCGGCGGCTCTCCCCTCCGTGGCTGGCTTCCTGTACATGGCAGGGGCGGCGTTAGGAGAGCAAGAACGGAAGGGAGACGCATATATAGGAGGAGGAAAAGGTAAAAAGGGGGGAGGGGCTGACCTTGGATGGCGTTCACTGCTGCCTCCCTCCCGGTTCATCTCTTTGTCCACCTCGGTTAGGGATGGCAGGGGAAGGTATCCTCTTCATCTAGGTGGTGAGCTGCAAGAAATAAAACAAAGACGGGGACGGATTAGCTAGGTAGGCACATGGGAGGAGGAGCAGTAGCCATTTGTGCAAGTTAAAAGATGATGAATTCGCAGCGGTGTAGCCAGGGTAATTTGCAGAAGAAGAAGCGGAAAGTAGGACCTTCTGCGGGTGGTTGAGATGGTCCGTCGGGGCATGGTCGTCCGTTGGCATCCAAGTCGGCGAAGTTGATACACCCGACGCAAGCTGAGCTGAGGCTGCTGTCCTCTGCTGGGAACCAACACCGCGTGAGCAGAGCAGCGGTGGAAGGAAGGAAGGAGGCATCGGATGTTGTTGCCACACAGGCCTGCTCTCTCTCTCAGCTCACTCGAACGACGGTGGAAGAAGAAGAACAGTGGACACAAGATTTTCGTGCCGGCGACGAACGCCGCCACGGGCGCACGACGCCCTAATCTTCTTGTCTATTACAGTGGCTACATGGCTCTGACTCGGTTGCTCTCGAGGTACAGGAGGGGTGGGCTTATAAAGCCGCTCTAGCTCGCCCTAACGAAGCCACGGCCGTGCACTAACGCGCCCACCTCGCCACGTCCAGCACGCCCCAGCTCGCGTCCACCTCGCGCACTAACGCGATCACCACGGCCGGCTCGGCTGCTGGACTTGGTCCTCCGTCTCCCTCGCTAACTAACTAACCAAACGCACGCACACACACGCACGCACACGCGCACAGACGCGCCACACACACACGCACCCTCCATGGCCTCGACACGGACCTCCTCCTGGCGCACAGACGCCGGACGCCGCCGTGCACGGCATGGCTTGATGCTAACATGGGAGTGAGGGAGGGAGGAGGGTCTGGAGGGATTGACCTAGGAGGCGGCGGATCTCCGGCCCTGTCCATGGCGGGCGGCGACCTTGGAGGTGGCCTGGGACTGGCCTTGGCGTACTAGCTGCCATGCCAATGCCATCCAAGCGCGTGGCCTGTTTCGGGCCGCCGTCCTCGTCCTACTCCTACGACGGTGACGGTGATCAGCAGGACTACGACGCCTCCGGCCTCGACCCGCGGAGTAACCCCTTGAACAAGTACCTGCACCATCTCCAGGCTCAACAGGTTGAGGGTCGACGAGGTGGCCGGTGTTATCATTATGTACCCCATGAAGATGTGAATAATCCTCAAGCTATTGAATAATCCTCAAGCTGCTCTCATCATCATCATATGGCCTTGCGACGTGAATAATCCTCAAGCTATATCGACACCATGACGATGATGCATGCACTCCCCTCATGATCATGATCAATCGATCACCCATAAACATGTACTGTCACGCGCTTTTTCGACCTAGCTAGATATCAGTTCTAATTTTTGTTTTACATCATGTTTAGTGGAGTAATTATAATATTGTTTCGGATCGTCCTTAATGATGTGTGTTCTCTCTAGTACAATGTTTATCTACACATGCATGATTACTTACTATCCCGTTGTATATAGGTGCTTGTCTGCAAGTACGGGGTGATACGTTAACGATCGAGCTAATGGAGATTATTGGGTTGTTGTTGTCACATTACTATTTCAGTAACCGAATCGGATACATATTATTTGACTTCATTGATTAGCTGAAAACAGTATTTTACATCAGTTGTTTCTTGGCTGAAAACCGCATACGACAACATCTAAACCAATTAAACTAACTGAAGTTTCTTTTTTGAAAGGAGTTTCTTAAGAGCTGCAGCCAGCAATCCTTCACAGGTGATCGAGATGATATGTTCATCATTGTAAAAAAAACAATTGACCCCACCACTACCTCCAAACAAATTGTCCCATTCCACCTACTCGCGGCCAAAAGCAGTAGGCGACAACGCTTCGCTCCTATTAGGACTTCTCCGCTCAATTACTTCGATGGAAGCATCGTTTTAGTTACCGGTCGGGAAATCGTTTTAGCAGAGGATACTCGTAGTATCATACGGCGGTGGAGTCGGCGCACGCGGCGGCGGAGACGACTGATGCGGAGGCGACTGATGGTTGTCGTCCCCTTCATCGTCATCAGGTGGTGAATCGTGAATTGGCGGAGACGATGGTGGTCTTGGCGCCCAGCCTTCAAACTTGATGTATTTCTTCCGCCATAGAATTAGACCACCCACGACGTCCCCTAGCACCGACTCATCATCAGCTCTTGGGAACTCAAGGTTCAGTGATTCATATCCTTGTACAACTTGATCCACGCCGACACGAGCATATCCATCTGGAATGGCATTGCCAAGCCACGATGCTGTAGAGTCAATGTAGAATGCATAGCCGTCCGCCACCTTCGTGGATAAGTTAAATACTGGGACATGCAGCTCACAAGTTGTTTTCTCCGTGATATAATCCACGGGGTAACTTGTCTCATCATCACCGACCATAACCGAGGAAGCCACGCTGCTTCTGCGATGCGATGGGCCGCCTTGACTCGCTTGTTCCAGCTGAAGAGTTGGCGCCCCTTGCTCGCGCATTTGATTTATTTACTTCTGCTGCTCCTTATAGAGAGCAACCATCTGGTCATGATTTCATTCTAAGATCATCAACCGGTCTGATTCCTACTGCTCCTTCCTCCTCTTTGCTCTCAATCGGCTTCTGTAAGAGGCACGGTCCTCGGGAAACCTTCAATCCACGGCACTTCTCCTAAGCCTCGTTGGATCCTCCTTTTTCTTTGGTCCCGAGGGCCTCTGACAGCTCGTCCTTCTCTCTGTCGGAAATAAACTTTCCCTCTTTAGACTTGGCAATTAATTCAATAATTTTTTTTTGGGCTCCGTTGACTACTTTGCTTTCATCAATTATTAACTCCCCTGTTTCCATGTCATACTCCCCTCCATGCGCAAGTAGCCAATTTCTTATCCTTCTGTCCCATTCCTCTGTGACCGGGGTGAGCCCTTTTGCACGCAACTCGGACTCAATTTTTTCCCACTTAGGCTCGGCAACTCGGTAGCCACCTGGCCCCATCTTATGGTGATACTTCTTTTTCGCTGCATTATTCTTATTCGTTTGCGACCTTTTCTTAGCTCGTTCTGATTTCTTGTACTCCAGAAATGCAGGCCAGTGAGGTCGCTGCCTCTCTCGTGTGCCGGTGAAATCCGGAAGTTTCCCATCTTCTTCCCACTCACGGAATAATTTGTTCTTGTAGTTATTGAATTGTTGAGCCATCTTCTTATGAGCGAAATGCTTGACTTTGTCCTTCATTTTTTTTGTCTTCACCTCATCTTCCAAGACTGGTAGGGTGAAATGTGCAATGAGCTTGTTCCAAAGCACATCTTTGGTTCTCTTGTCGACATAACTAACTCCCTCTAACTTTGGCTTAATCCATTCCTGAGTGCTGATATAAACGTTGTCCCTGACAGTGACTCCGCATTGATGCACAAACTTAATTGCGTTCGGCACGGGTGCTAGTGGTTGGCCAGTAGTTGCATTCACCTCGTCAATTGTGAGATGCTCATCTTTGCCCATCCCTTGGGCATGGCCTCGTTTAGTGGTTTGGGTTCACAAATGTAGGAAAGTAGCTCTTCTTCCCCTTCTCTCGTTGCGAAGGGAGCATCGATATCCATTGTTTAACTAATACAAAAAAAAGATAAAACAATAATAGAATTAGTACAGTAATTCAATATACAAATATGCAGCAAAAACAATTTAATATTGCATCTAAAGAAAAAAAATCAAAAAAAAACTTAGGCTGCTGTCCCAATCCCAGCCCAGCCCAAATTTGGGCCAGAACTGGTCAAAGGTGGCCACCGTGGTCATCCCTGACCCACCTGCCAGCGCCTACCGCCCACCGCCACGTGTGACCGCCCACTGGCCACGCGTGGTCAATGCTGGCCCACCCGCCGCCCTGCCTCGTGTTCCCGCCCCTCGTGTTCCCACCCGGCCGCCTCGCCTTCACCCCCGTGGTCAATGCGGAGCACGAACAGCCCCCGCCCACCCGGAGTCAATGCTCCTGGCCACTTGCCAGCGACTCGGGCGCTGGCCCACCCGACGGTTCCCCTCCCGACGGTCCTGGTCTTTAAAAAGGGACGCGCCCGTGCGGATGTGGACACTCCACTCCGCTCCGCCCCCACGGTTCCCCTCGGCCCGACGGTTCCCCTCCGCCCGTCCAGTGCCCTCGCCGCCATGTCGCGCTGGTTCGGGAAGTCCCCAAAGAACGAGACCGGCGAGTCCTCCAACCGTCGCCGCGCTTCTCCACCGCCTCCACCGCCGGCGGCCTTGGGCGTCGTTCCCGTGGGCGTGCGGAGGACCGCGCCACCAGTGCGGGTCGCCCACGCACCCGACGCGCCGCCATGAACCTCCACCACCACCGCTGGAGGGAGGAGGATCCGGCGCCGGCGCTACGTGCCGGAGCCGGAGTGCCAGTGGCACTGGGACAACGCCGCCACGCTGGAGTGGCACGACGTCCACCTCCCCGAGGGCTGGCACCTGAACCCGCAGAGGATTCCGGTGCCGGCGGTCCCGCTCCCTGGGAGGCAACTGGACAGGGAGATCGCGCGCCGGCGCCGCCTCCTCCCTCCGGCGCTCCAGAACGACCCCGTCTACGCGGCGGACTCCCCTCACTGGGAGCAGTGGCTCAAGGACGAGCACGAGGACCGCCGCCACTCCTACTTCGCCCCGGCCCCCGCGCCGTCCAATCCGCCTACCCAGCGCTGCCCGACCCGCTGTGGTTCGACGAGGAGGTCCCCGAGGACGACGACGACCCGGAGATGCAGGCCGCCTACGAGGCCTCCAACCGCACCCTCGTCGAGGACGAGATCAAGAGGTGGGAGAAGGTGAGGACCGCGGCGCGGCCCGCGGCCGCGGCCTGCTGCCGCCGCCGCCGCCAATGCAGCAGCAGGAGTACGACCCGGACGAGGTCGAGCCGTGGCACTACGCCATGGAACGCGAGCAGGAGCAGGAGCAGGACCTTCCGCCGCCTCCTCTGCCTACCGGCCTCGTTGGCCAGTCCTGGGTCTTTACCGGCGGGAGCTGGGAGGTGCCACCGGAGCAGGAGCAGGAGGCGCCACCGCAGCAGCAGGCGCCACCGCAGCAGCAGGCGCCACCGGAGCATCTCTGGACCCCGCCGCCGTGGATCGTCCTCGACGACTAGGCGGCACCGGCACCGGCGACCCTCCCCCCACCCCCCCCAATGTAATGGCCTTATCAATGGCCCCCCCCCCCCAAATGTAATCGGCCGGTTGTGGCCTATAACTATATAATGAAATCGGCCCCTTTAGGCCCTAAAAATTTGTTCTTGTTTGCCAACTCCGGCGCCGGCCCCGTGGTTAGGGTCCGCCGCCGCCGCGCGCTAGATCTGAGAGAGGGAGAGAGTAGTTGGTCGGGGGGACGAGCTCACCGCGTGGGTCGGGGGCGAGCTTTGCTTGCTCGGGGACGACGACCTTGCTCGGGGGAAGAGCGGGGACGGCCGCGCCCGGAGCAGGAGCAGGACGGCGACCCACGGTGAGGGCGGCAGCGGCTCGGGAACGAAATCCGGCAGCCTGGCGGCGCAGGGGGCGGCGTCGTCTGGAGCCCGGAGGCGGAGCGTCGATTTGCTGGACTTGGGCAAATTTTCGGCCCGAGCCACTAGAAGTAGCGCCAAAAAGGCCTCTAGTACCGGGCCGTGGCTCCACCCGGTACTAGAGACCCTCTAGTACCGGGCCGTGTTACCACCCGGTACTAGAGGTCCCTCAGGGCCGCGAAAATTTGCGCGCCAAGCCCAGTGGACCTGTAGTACCGGGTGGTCGCACGGCCCGGTACTAGAGGTTAATTTTTTTTAATTTTCTGGTTTCTTACTTTTTTTATATCTTTTGATTTACTTGTCTAAATTAAGTAAAAATTGCTTTCATTTTCCTGTTTTCTGTTTTGGTTTAAAATGAAGTATCACATGCGCTTGGTTTTAAATTAAGTACTACCTCCGATCCATATTAGTGGGCACAACTTTGTCTAGATACACATGTATCTAGTCTAAATACTTAACTAGATACATATGAATTTAGACAAATCTATGCCCACTAATATGGATCGGAGGGAGTACTACATACGCTTAATTTAAAATCAATTCAAAAATTTATAAATCAAGTACTACATTCCGCCATACGCTTGATTTCATTGACATGTCTGTCTTGTCCTCCAGACTATAAATTATATAAAAGTTTAATAAATTATTACACATCATGAACAACATCCCTATTTAGTCTTCGCTTTTTCATTTTGTGAGACCCTTTCTTCATGAAATGAGAGTTTCCACCTAGAAGAAATGGGTTAATACACGAAATGAGAGTTTCCACCTAGAAGAAATGGGTTATAGCTAGGGAACCCGAATGTTTTGTGTTTGAGCGCCACTTCGATCCAAGCAGCGG
Source organism: Poa pratensis (assembly GCA_947311845.1). Classification (NCBI taxonomy): domain Eukaryota; kingdom Viridiplantae; phylum Streptophyta; class Magnoliopsida; order Poales; family Poaceae; genus Poa; species Poa pratensis. The sequence continues at coordinate 1,345,287 of CAMZMU010000119.1, read as the reverse complement.
TAAGACGTCTCTGATGATCTGCAACCGGCCGCAAAACATCTCTGATGATCTGCAACCGTTTGGAACGGTCGCAGGTCATCAGAGACGTCTTGCCGCTGGTTGCCCAAAGATGCCTTTCCGAGTGACGCTGGAATGTTTTGTGTTTGAGCGCCACTTCGATCTAAGCAGCGGCAAGACGTCTCTGATGATCTACAACCGTCCGGCAACACATCTCTGATGATCTGCAACCGTTTGGAACGGTCGCAGGTCATCAGAGACGTCTTGCCGCTGGTTGCCCAAAGATGCCTCTCCGAGTGACGCTGGAATGTTTTGTGTGTGAGTAACCTGTCTGAGGAGGGGGGCTATATATAGGGTACGTGTGCTTCTTTAGTCCCGGTTGGTAACACCAACCGGGTCATGTGGCTCACGAAGTGGTCGTGATACTGCTGATCCAACAGCTCACAATCCCTCAAAGGAAACACACCCCTGATCCAACGTCTCACAAGCGCTTGAAAGAAACACACGATCCGTGTGCTTCTTTACCAACCGGGACTAAAGGCGGGCTTTGCGGTCACGACACGTGTCCTCCCCCAGCGTTTGATGCTACATCAAAAATTTATAAATTAAGTACTACATTCCGCCACCGCCATACGCTTGATTTCATTGACATGTCTGTCTTGTCCTCCAGACTATAAATTATATAAAAGTTTAATAAATTATTACACATCATGAACAACATCTTTATTTAGTCTTCGCTTTTTCTTTTTGTGAGACCCTTTCTTCTGATCGCTCCGTAACCATGGACAAGTGTCTGCGTATAACTTGAGACTTGGGTCAGTGGTCACTTTGAAGGGCGGAATTTCATGAAACTTGTCGTAATCTTCTGACATGTCTGTCTTGTCCTCCACTCCCACGATGGTTCTTTTCCCTGAAAGAACTATGTGGCGCTTTGGCTCATAGGCTGATGTATTCACTTCCTTATCTTTTCTTTTTTTTGGCTTGGTAGACATGTCCTTCACATAGAAAACCTGAGCCACATCCTTGGCTAGAACGAATGGTTCGTTGTCGTACGCAACATTCGTGAGATCCACTGTAGTCATTCCGTACAATGGGTCTTCCTTTACCCCGCCGCCTCTCAGGTTGAACCATTTGCACCAGAACAAAGGGATCTTCAAAGAAGGTCCATAGTCAAGTTCCCATATCTGCTCTATGCAACCATAATATGTGACCGTGGCCTCATTCGTGCTCTTATCATCAAAGCGGACACCACTATTTTGGTTGGTGCTCTTTTTATCTTGGGCGTTCGTGTAAAATGTATTCCCGTTTATCTCATACCCTTGGAAAGTCCAAATAGTCGAAGATGGCCCCTTAGACAACAAGAACAGCTCATCTGAGACTGTGTTGTTGTTGTTCAGATGCGTTTCCAACCAACCGCCAAAATTCTCCATGTGTTCCTTTGCAATGGCGGAGTCATCCATCCCCGGGTTGTTAGAGCGTACAATATCCTTGTGCATCTGGATATACGGAGCCACCAAAGTGGAATTATGCAGAACTGTGTAGTGTGCTTTTGTGAAAGAATACCCGTCCCTGCATATGTATGATTTCTTTCCTAGAGTGCCTTCTCCACTTAGTCTCCCCTCATGTCGCGATTCAGGAAGACCAATCGACTTAATGCCGGGAATAAAGTCAACACAAAACTCAATGACCTCCTCTGTTCCATACCCTTTGGAGATGCTTCCTTCTGGCCTAGCACGGTTATGAACATACTTCTTCAACACTCCCATGAACCTCTCAAAGGGGAACATATTGTGTAGAAATACAGGACCCAGAATGTGAATCTCGTCGACCAGGTGCACTAGGAGATGTGTCATAATAGTGAAGAAGGATGGTGGGAACACCAACTCAAAACTAACGAGACATTGAGCCACATCCTTCTGTAACCTTAATAGAGTGGTTGGGCTGATTGACTTCTGCGAAATTGCATTGAGGAACGCACATAGCTGAACAATGGATACTCGAACATTTTCCGGTAGAAGCCCCCGCAATGCAACCGGAAGCAGTTGAGTCATCAGCACGTGGCAGTCATGAGACTTTAGGTTCTGGAACTTTTTCTCTGCCATATTTATTATTCCCTTTATATTCGACGAGAAGCCAGACGGGACCTTCATACTGCTCAGGACTTCAAAAAATATCTCCTTCTCTTCTTTGGTAAGAACGTAGCTAGCAGGACGTAGACGTCCTTTATCCGTCCTCATTGGATGCAGGTTCTTTGGGTCTTTCAAAAGTTGCTGGTCCTCTCGTGCTTTCGGAGTATCTTTTGCCTTCCCATACACGCCCAAGAAGCCTAGCAGGTTCACGCAAACATTCTTCGTCACGTGCATCACGTCGATTGCAGAGCGGACCTTTAGGATTTTCCAATAGGGTAGTTCCCAAAATATAGACTTCTTCTTCCACAGGGGAACGTGGTTGTTAGCGTCATTCGGAACAGACTGTCCGCCAGGACCCTTTCCAAAGATTACATCTAAATCCTTGACCGCATCATATATATCTTCACCACTTTGGAGGGGTGGCTTCGGCCGGCGATCTTCCTCGCCTTTGAAATGCTGCTGCTTGCTTTTCTTTCTTAGGGGATGCTGAGTTGTAAGAAATCGACGATGACCCGGGTACACATTCTTGTTACCTACATATATACTTTCAGTGCCATCTAAACAGTGTGTGCATGCATTGTATCCCTTGTTCGACTGTCCTGAAATGTTACTAAGAGCAGGCCAATCATTGATGGTTACAAACAACAACCCTCGTAGGTTAAATTCCGCTTGTTTGTACTCATCCCACACAGGTACCCCTTCATCACGCCACAACTGTAAAAGTTCATCAACTAATGGCCTCAGGTAGACATCAATGTTGTTACCGGGTTGCTTCGGGCCTTGGATGAGCACTGGCATCATAATGAACTTCCGCTTCATGCACAACCAAGGAGGAAGGTTATAGATACATAGAGTCACAGGCCAGGTGCTATGACTGCTACTCTGCTCCCCAAAAGGATTAAAGCCATCCGTGCTAAGACCAAACCTTAAGTTCCTTGGGTCACGTGCAAATTCCTTGTACTCTGTATCGATTTTTCTCCACTGCGACCCATCAGCCGGTACCAAAATGAAATGAGCTAAACTTGTTGGAAATGGCTAAAAATTGGCCTCCGGGTGAAAGGATTAAGTGTTTCTAACCCTTGGAGAGATGGGTGCCGTCTATCTCCACAAATCTTGGAAAGAAATGGGCTACACTTGAGCTTGGGAGAGGAAACAATGGAGATGACCTTGATAGTTCAAAAATGGTGGCCGGCCGGGGTGGGAGATGATATAGCCGGACCTCTAGTACCGGGCTGTACCACGACCGGGGACGAAAGGTCCAGCCTCCTGTCCACACCTGCCGCTGACAGCCTCGGTCCCGGGCTGTATCACGGCCTGGAACTAGAGGTGCCCTACGACCCGGGACCCGACCTGCGCAGCGTCCGAGCAGCCGGCCCGGTACTAGTTCCCCCTCTAGTACCGGGTCATAAGCCACCCGGGACTAGAGCCAATATCGGCCCTCGACCAAAGGTCCTGTTTCCACTAGTGCCTGTAGTTTTTTGTTTTCCTCTGAATTTAATATTGAAATGGTGCAAAAAAATATGCGTTTAATTAATTAAAAACAGAAACTACATATAACATATCAAAATATTCATAAATAAAAATATGTTCACGTCTATCCGGTTACATGGAGTTGCTCATAACCGGGACTAGAGCCCGTCTATTCGATTACACGTGTGTGGAGATCATAACCGGGACTAGAGCCCGTCTATTCGGTTACACGGGAGATCATAACCAGGACTTCACCACTATTCTCCATGGTATGTTCCTTTTGTAGATATGACATCGCTGAGCAGAAACCCCGCAAGTCCTCAGCTAGTGCTTGAAAGCGCTTCTTTAGTGGCAAATTCTTGCGCAATGGCTCTGCCTATGAAAGACGGAGATCAATACGAATATTAATCATGACTATAAAAAATTATGAATGACACTGGAGATCAATTGATGAATATGATTGTTCACGTACGTCTAAATATTTCTTTGGGTCCCGCTCAGTGACCGCACGACGAATCCACCCGCAAACGAAATATCCACAGAAATTGGTCCCCTGTGGTTGCCTCTCGATCCACTTTACAAGAATAGAATTCAATCAAATCATAGTCAATATATAGTGGTATTGAAAACTATAAATAAAGAGATGCCGAACCTAGCTAGACCGTATTATCTACCTGTGGGTGAATAAAATTCAGCTCTTATTCAAATGAACCTGAACCCTTTGTCCTCGCTTTGAATTGTTTCCAAACCCTGCCGGCAAAAAAAAAAGAATAAATAAGTTATTAGTTGCTTGATATCTCTGAAATCAGTAAGAGAGACTGATATAGTGCGATAATGTTTGAAATTACCTTTGAAGCGTATCTAGAATGCTTTGGTACCTCTCCTCAGGCCAGTCCAATGAGTCGTAGACTTCAACTGTTGATCTATCAACTTCAATGACTAGCAGAATGTAATGATCGCTGCGCATGATTATATACACGTCAGTAACTCATCAGTTACACTTAATTTGTACAAGCGAGTAATACTCTCTTACCTGAAGTAGTAAGGAAACATTATATGCCCCTTAAAATGTTGCTTCATTAGGGTATTTAGCAAGTTCTTCTCCGTGTCCTTCACGTGGTATTTTAGTGTCCTTGCATTAACTCGTACTGGGTTAACGAACCCAAAGCCATAGATGCCCTTTCTGTCACATTCATCACTCTTCATTCTGCATAATACCGTAGTGAGCACAATTAGCGATGGCAATGAACGAGCTGAGAGCTAAAGAATTTATCTTTTTTGGAAATAAATGAATTAAATCACTTACACACAGTAGGCACCGACGATAGCCAAGTCGAGGGCGTCAAGGTTGTATAAGTACCAGAGTTCTTCGAGCTGAATTGTGAACATGTCTTCACCCGCGAAATGATTTTTTGTAATTTTCACAGAGATCAAAAAATCATCAAATTCCTTTGTGGTTTTCATGTACCAACTATGAAGTTGTCGCATACATGTCGGTAGAAACTTTATCTGATCACCTCGCAGCAGGGACCTCCCCCATTTCCATTTCCATGAATCATCTACATGAGACGGAAAGAGATTTTCGTTGTCCAGTTGAGCAATAGTAATACCAGCAGCTGCAGCAAAGTTCTTCTTGAAGGATAAAGTAGGAATTAGGTCCGTCGCGGAGCCATGACCACTGGGTATAACAACGAGCGGGGTATCGACTTGTTTACCAGTTGTCCGAGCTGGGCAACGTCTCTATTCCCTCCGGCACTATTTTTACTCAGAGCTCGTAAGTAGTTATCTTGCTTATTTTTCTCATATTGCGATGGTTCCGTGGCGAATCCAGTAGCCCACTTCATTTCCTTTGAAGTAAATGTTTGCTTTTCCTCGGGCTTTTTCCGTGCAAGCTATTTTTTGTGTCTGCATCCACCCACGTATCCAATTGCTCTTTAGTCATGTCGCAAGCTCTGAGATCGTTAAGGTTTTTGGGTACTTTTGGGAGGGGCGAACGTCGGGGGTCCCGCGGACGACGAAGTGGCGCCCTTCCTATGTCGGGGTTCAGGAGTCGGCTCATGCGGCGGCGGAGTGGGCTGACGCGGTGGTGGAGTCGGCTCAGGCGGCGGCGGAGTGGGCTGACGCGGCGGTGGAGTAGGCTGACGCGGCGGTGGAGTCGGCTCAGGCGACGGCGGAGTGGGCTGACACGGCGGTGGAGTCGGCTGACGCGGCGGTGGAGTGGGCTCAGGCGGCGGCGGAGTGGGCTGGCGCGGCGGTGGAGTCGGCGCATGCGGCGGCGGAGACGACTGATGGTTGTCGTCCCCTTCATCGTCATCAGGTGCTGAATCGTGAATTGGCGGAGACGATGGTGGCTCCCAGCCTTCAAACTTAATGTATTTCTTCCGCCATAGAATTAGACCACCCACGACGTCCCTAGCACCGACTCATCAGCAGCTCTTGGGAACTCAAGGTTAGGTGATTCATATCCTTGTACAACTTGATCAACGCCGACACGAGCAAATCCATCTGGAATGGCATTGCCAAGCCACGATGCTGTAGAGTCAATAGAAAAAGGATAGCCGTCCGCCGCCTTCATGGATAAGTTAAATATTGGGACATGCAGCTCACAATTTGTTTTCTCCGTGATATAATCCACGGGGTAACTTGTCTCATCATCACCGACCATAACCGAGGAAGCCACGCTGCTTCTATGATGCGATGGGCTGCCTTGACTCGCTTGTTCCAGCTGAAGAGTTGGCGCCCCTTGCTCGCGCATTTGATCTATTTGCTTCTGCTGCTCCGTATAGAGAGCAACCATCTGGTCATGATTTCTTTCTAAGATCATCAACCGGTCTGATTCCTGCTGCTCCTTCCTCCTCTTTGCTCTCGCTCGGCTTCTATAAGAGTCACGGTCCTGGGGAAACCCTTCAATCCAAGGCACTTCTCCTAAGCCTCGTGTTGATCCTCCTTTTTCTTTGGTCCCGAGGGCTCTGACAGCTCGTCCTTCTCTCTGTCGGAAATAAACTTTCCCTCTTTAGACTTGCCAATTAAGTCAGTAATTTTTTTTGGGCTTCGTTGACTACTTTGTTTTCATCAATTATTAACTCCCCTGTTTCCATGTCATACTCCCCTCCATGCGCAAGTAGCCAATTCCTTATCCTTCTGTGCCATTCCTCTGTGACCGGGGTGATCCCTTTTGCACGCAATGCAGACTCAACTTTTTCCCACTTAGGCTCGGCAACTCGGTAGCCACCTGGCCCCATCTTATGGTGATACTTCTTTTTCGCTGCATTATCCTTATTCGTTTTCGACCTTTTCTTAGCTCGTTCTGATTTCTTGTACTCCAGAAATGCAGGCCAGTGAGGCCGCTGCCTCTCTCGTGTGCCGGTGAAATCCGGCAGTTTCCCATCTTCATCCCACTCACGGAATAATTTGTTCTTGTAGTTATTGAATTGTTGAGCCATCTTCTTAAGAGCGAAATGCTTGACTTTGTCCGTCATTTTTTTGTCTTCACCTCATCTTCCAAGACCGGTAGGGTGAACTGTGCAATGAGCTTGTTCCAAAGCACATCTTTGGTTCTATCGTCGACGTAACTAACTCCCTCTATCTTTGGCTTAATCCATTCCTGAGTGCTGATATAAACGTTGTCCCTGACAGTGACTCCGCATTGATGCACAAACTTAACTGCGTTCGGCACGGGCATAGAATTAGGCCACCCAGCCTTGGCGCCCAGCCTTCAAACTTGATGTATTTCTTCCGCCATAGAATTAGACCACCCACGACGTCCCCTAGCACCGACTCATCATCAGCTCTTGGGAAGTCAAGGTTAAGTGATTCATATCCTTGTACAACTTGATCAACGCCAACACGAGCAAATCCATCTGGAATGGCATTGCCAAGCCACAATGCTGTAGAGTCAATAGAAAAATCATAGCCGTCCGCCGCCTTCATGGATAAGTTAAATACTGGGACATGCAGCTCACAAGTTGTTTTCTCCGTGATATAATCCACGGGGTAACTTGTCTCATCATCACCGACCATAACCGAGGAAGCCACGCTGCTTCTATGATGCGATGGGCCGCCTTGACTCGCTTGTTCCAGCTGACACTACAAGGATCTGGGTCTATTGCAACAAAATCATTTGTCGCAATACATGCCGATTTGTGGCAATATGTATCTATTGCCACGAAACGAATTTCGTTGGCAACCGTTGCAATTAAACGCCTGGTAATAGGTTATCGCCACGAAAAAACAATTGTGAGAATAAAAGTGTGCTATTGCAACAACCATGTGGAAAGTTGCCACATTTTTTCTGTGGCAGAAGTCACCTAATGCCACAATTCGGTTTGTGGAGATAGCTGTAATGCAACATGTAACGAATCGTGGCAACTGATAACTCGTGGCAATAGACATTTGTGGCAACAACTTATGCCAACGATGCTTCTTTCGTGGCGCATACTCTTTTGTGGCAATAGTCAATCGTGGCAAAAAACTATGGCAACAATCCTTATTTTCGTGGCATTAGGCATCTTGCCACGAACCGCTATGCTTGTGGCATTAACTTATGGCAACAAACATTCGAGTCGTCGTAACAAGAAATTGCAACATACTCGTTTTGGTGATGATAACTAGTTATCACAACATGTAAAATATTTGTAGCGCGAAACTATTGCGACAATTTAAACTTTCGTGGCGATACTATACTTTCGACAATTATATTTGGGAGCTGGTCCCACATATCAGATGGGTCCCACTTGTCATATTCTCATACATTGGTCACACATGTCAGAAATTTAAAAATTGCACATGTACTTTGAAAAGTGGGTCGCACTAATCCTGTTTTCATATCACATACACGATAACTATTTTCAAAGAGAACAACAAAATTGTAATTGAGAAACATAGAATATTTCATTCAGAAACACAGAGAAGATACATGAATTCCAGAGTTCACATCGCCCTGATAACCGAACTATCATTATATAAATTGCTATACAAATATCTTTGCGCTTCTTTGAAGATATTCAACTTGGTTTCCCTTGCATAAGAAGAACACTTTCGTCTTGAATTTAGGCAAAATATCTGCTAACGAGAAAACATAACAGCGAGGTTAGAGTAAAAAACACGTCCACGGGCAGCTAGACTAAACCATGAAGTATTGCCAGGGAGTAACATGATAGCTCAATACAACTATCCAATTGTTTAATATGAGACACAGGATTGCCGAAGTAAAAATATTCCAATAGTTCAATACTGCTAGGCTAGTAATGGGAAAAATCAAAGCAACTGTTCTAGACTTGGTGTTAACAAACAGAGGATGTAAATCAATAGCAGATTATCCGCCAATTTTGTCACATATGTAGGGAGAAGAGGAGCAGAAAAGCGCAGAGCAGTAGACAGTGCAGTCCCTGTAGATGCCGTTCAGCTGTTCGCAGACGGATATGATACATGGGGCATGGGCTCCCCAAGAATCGGACTTGTAGGCTTGCAGCTGCAGCCGGAGCTTTTTGATATCACCATCGAGCACATTCGGCTCCAATATTCATTAATTGCCTCCAAACCGGTCAGCCTGCAGCGAAACAGTTTCAATGCATAGCAAGTTAATAACTTTTTAGTCTGATGTAAAGCTACAAGTTGTTTGCAAATTGGCATTAAGGAGTATCAAAGGTGAACCCGATTACTAGAAAGGAATTATTAAACACTAATATTACATGGAAATGTAATACATAGAAAGCATACCATATATTAATTTAACCAAGGAAACAAACAAACCCCTCGGGAAAAATGACATGCATTATCATCATAGATATAGCCAAGGAATTAATAACTATGGTGCATCCTCATAGAAATGAAAACTGCAATACAGGTAACATGTTGCTGCGAAAAGACATACCAAAATAGATAACTAGCATTCAGTTTATCAAGAGAAAATTATGAAGTTTCATATGTATGCTTAGATATAAGCATGAACTTGTTTAGGTAATGCATGACTTGGACATCATAAAATAGAAGATATGACCAACAACTATTACTGAATCTTATGTACTGTACTAATTTGACCGCCCACGATCAAATTCAGATGAGCAGCCCACGATCCTGATTTATATTCACTAGCTTATAACATAATAGGAACATGTATTGAGGATTATTTATTTACCGGGTTAAAATAATATGAAGTATGGATGGTGGTACCAATAAGAAGTTGCATACTGGTGGTACAAATATGAACAAATCTGGACAGACCCTAACTTTGACAACATCTTCAAGTTATACGAGTGCATAAATAATATAGCATTTTCAGGTTAATAGTTACCAAAGAGAAAGTTTGACAACAAAAAAAATCCATGGTAGCACTCAAACCATAACTTCTGAAGGAAAAAAATTACAGACAGCACGAGGCCGGTGAGTCGATCTGGCGACACCAGGAATCATCTGCACGGTGCAACCATGCGCAGTCACGATCTAGAATCCTCTGTACAAGCAACCAACGCACGAATCACTTACGACAAAGTTTCGTAGAAGATGTACTTACCTTGCGGCCGGTGACGGCGTTCTCTCTAAAATAGGTCGCGGCATTCTCGCGGTTGAGGCTGGCGGGTGAGATCCCGTCGGTGAGGAGGGGTGCGGCGTTCGCGCGGCCTGGGGCGCAGAGGAGAAGGCCGCGATAGAGGCTGCGAGCGGAATCCCATAGAGGAGGAGGAGTACGACCTGGCTGGGGCGGGTGGATCGGGGGACCTCCGATCTGCTGGTGGCGAGAAAGGGGGGACGATGAGCAAGAGATATTATTGGGGAGGGGTAGAAGTAGAACTGCTACGCGCGGAATTAGATCGTGGAGGCTGAAAATTTTGGTGACCGACCGGTGGGGCACAACGCCAAAAATTTGGAGAAGTGGAGGGAATATGTGTTTTGGTGGAGGGAAAAGGTTATTTTTGGCGTAAACATATAAATTATTTTCAGAAAACTAGAGGGAATAGTTGTTTCGTTGCAGGAAAAATATTCTGTTAAATACATTTGGTTTCAAAAATAGGGAATGAATTTCAAAATTGAAAGCTCATTTTTACTTTCATCAAGATGATTTTCTTTCCATCTCATCAAGACAAAAACACAATTCAACCATATCGTTCCGAGCAAGGTTTTTGAGTCGCGACTCAAAAGTGTGTCGAATACCCAGCGACTTGATGTATAGTCGCCAAAGTCGTTATATAGGTTCCCCAAGTCGCCTGATTAGTCGTGACTCGCCCTGATTTTGAGAGAACGACTTGGTGCTTAGTCGGTGAATAATCAGCAACTCAAAAACCATGGATGATAGGTCAGATGCAAATTAATGATGAAATTACTGAATTATTTCAATCCGAGGTCATATTAGGAAACATTGATAGTGACATTACATGTTCTTCGTAGTTTATAGACGATCCAGTGTGATACAGACGTTTACGAGCGATCTAGTGTGACACTGTCGTTTATAGACGATCTAGTGTAACACTGTCATTTCCGGACGATCTAGTGTGACACTGGCGTTTCCGGACGATCTAGTGTGACACTGGCGTTTCCGGGCGATCTAGTGTGACTTTGGCGTTTACGAACGATCTAGTGTGACAGAGGCGTTTACGTGTGATAAGTGTGGCACTAGCCTTTACGGGTGATCTAGTGTGGCACTGGCGCAGACGATATAGAATGGTGTTGGTGTTTCCGGATTATCTAGTGTGACAGTGGCATTTACGAGCGATCTAGTGTGACACTGACGTTTACTGATGATCTAGTGTGACACTGGCTGACACTGTCATTTCTGGACAATCTTGTGTGACACGGTCATATCTGGACAATCTAGTGTGACACTGGCGTTTACGGGCGATATTGTGTGAAACGGCGTTTACGGGCGATCTGCTGTGACACTGACATTTCTGGACGATCTAGTGTGATATTGACATTTACAGGCGATCTAGTGTGATAGTGATGTTTACGGATGATATACTGTGACACTGGCGTTTATGGGCGATCTATTGCGAAACTGATGTTTAAGGACAATCTAGTGTGACACTGACGTTTACGAACGAACTGGTACAGCCATTATAAACTGAACGTGATTCCAACTTGGCCTATCCCATGACCTGCCAAGTTACCATCACTATACACTCTTGGATTTAGCAAGAGTTGGCACAACTTAACAACCTCTTGACAATCTGTCTCCACTATTAATTTCACCAAATTCAGATTATTTCAGAATTCAGATTGTGCATAGGCTTCAGCTGTTAGCGCATCGGACATGGAGCCATACATGAAACATCTAGCTGCAATTAAGTTGACATTCTCGCATTTAATCAACGACTCATGTATAAGTTAATTCAGCACGCATATGTAGTACTTGTCCTTGCATAGCTGTTACTTCAGCAAGTTGTTATTTCTGCAACTAAGCTGAGGTTCAGAACTATTCAAAAGTTTCAGTAAAATGATAGGCTTCATAGTTCGGTTCATTGCTCTAGTAGCTGCACTGTTATAACTTGTTATTTTAATTAAGTAGGAAAGAGTACCACAGTAGACCATGTGTTTGCCGAATATTTCTTTCGGTTGGCCACTCCAAGAATTAGTGGAGTACTAAATTACCGGTGTTTTGTTTTTACATATATCCTCATGTGAGTCTGGTAGTGTTTTGTCGGGCTACAACTCTGACGTTTTCATTTAGATACAATTAACCTCGCCTATAAACGATATACAGTGAGACCTCTACACTTGCACGAACACACGCAACGCCTAGTGGTCTGTACCTTGATCTGAATCCAGTCGGCGCCAATTCGAATCCCCGCCGAGGCAAAAGGCTTCCACTTTTTGCCGGGCTGCAAACCTGAAGTTTTGCTTCCGGTGCAGTTAACCTCTCATAAACACAATCAGTATATAGGATAAGACCCTATAGCGTAACTATCACAAAAACAGTTCAGTGGTCTGAACCTCGTTATACAAAGTCGTGTGTTCGATCCCCGTGGAGGCTCCACTATTTTTGGCGGAAAGCACTCTTTTTCAAAATGGCCATTTTGTTTACGGTTTTGGTTAATAAAAATTGGTTCAATTAATAACACTTTAATTGGTAATTACTTGGCCATTTAAAATCCAAAATAAATAAATAAAATATGTATTTCCTAATAGAAAATTGTGTTTTATCCATTTGTAAACTTTGTTTAAGGTTTTGGTTAATTAAAATTTGTGCAATTAATAACTATTTTAATAACTCCTTAAAACTTGCAAAAATCATAGCTAAATATCTATAAATACGAATAATATAAATTATATGTCTATCATTATCAAAAAAATGCATAGATATTTTGTTGCTTTTTCACAACACTAGGGGATTGTTGCAATATGTTGGACATATTGCCTTGGATGTACAATTTGTCGCAATATATAATAGTTATTGCAACACAATGAAGGTCAGGCAAAAAGTCGCCATACTACAACCAATACTTGTTTTGTTGTAATACGAAGCCATTTTTTTGCAACAATATCTATGACTAGCGCCACATGTCAGAATTGTTGCGATATATGTTCGAATATTACCACAAAGATATACTATGTTGCAATACTTAGTCTCTATTGCAACAAAATGACTAATTTACGCAACGTGATTCAACTTTCGCAATATCACTACCATATTGCAACGCGGATACAACTTGTGGTAATATGTGGCTCCTATTGCAACAAAAGGAGTACTTACCGCGACGAAACAAAACTGTGGCAATATGTGGATATTAATACCATGAAATGGATTTTTGTGGTAATATCGCATTTTATTGCAACGAAAGATAGCTGTAGCAATAAATTTTGTTGCAATATACCTGAATTCCTGTAGTGTGAAGAGTTGGCACCCCTTGCTCGCGCATTTGATCTATTTGCTTCTGCTGCTCCTTATAGAGAGCAACCATCTGGTCATGATTTCTTTCTAAGATCATCAACCGGTCTGATTCCTGCTGCTCCTTCCTCCTCTTTGCTCTCGCTCGGCTTCTATAAGAGTCGCGGTTCTGGGGAAACCCTTCAATCCAAGGCACTTCTACTAAGCCTCGTGTTGATCCTACTTTTTCTTTGGTCCCGAGGGCCTCTGACAGCTCGTCCTTCTCTCTGTCGGAAATAAACTTTCCCTCTTTAGACTTGCCAATTAAGTCAGTAATTTTTTTTGGCTTCGTTGAGTACTTTGTTTTCATCAATTATTAACTCCCCTGTTTCCATGTCATACTCTCCTCCATATGCAAGTAGCCAATTCCTTATCCTTCTGTCCCATTCCTCTGTGACCGGGGTGATCCCTTTTGCACGCAATGCGGACTCAACTTTTTCCCACTAAGGCTCGGCAACTCGGTAGCCACCTGGCCCCATCTTATGGTGATACTTCTTTTTCGCTGCATTATCCTTATTCGTTTTCGACCTTTTCTTAGCTCGTTCTGATTTCTTGTACTCCAGAAATGCAGGCCAGTGAGGCCGCTGCCTCTCTCGTGTGCCGGTGAAATCCGGCAGTTTCCCATCTTCATCCCACTCACGGAATAATTTGTTCTTGTAGTTATTGAATTATTGAGCCATCTTCTTAAGAGCAAAATGCTTGACTTTGTCCGTCATTTTTTTTATCTTCACCTCATCTTCCAAGACCGGTAGGGTGAAATGTGCAATGAGCTTGTTCCAAAGCACATCTTTGGTTCTATCGTCGACGTAACTAACTCCCTCTATCTTTGGATTAATCCATTCCTGAGTGCTGATATAAACGTTGTCCCTGACAGTGACTCCGCATTGCTGCACAAACCTAACTGCGTTCAGCACGGGTGCCAGTGGCCAGTAGTTGCATTCACCTCGTCAATTGTGAGATGCTCATCTTTGCCCATCCCTTGGGCATGGCTCGTTTAGTGGATTGGTTCGATGCGGAGGTCTGAAAATATGAAACATGTGTGAATACATATATGCACAAATCAGTTATTGCATCTGCTCAACATAGGCTTAATATACCTCGCCAGACGCGTGGGTCCACCAATTTCCGAGTCCTCATCTGCAGATCCTTCAGGTCCTTCCGCGGGATGCCGGAATTCCCCAGGTTCCCTAATGTAGGAAAATATCTCTTCTTCCCTTCTCTCGTTGCGAAGGGAGCATCGTGATCCATTGTATAACTAATACAAAAAAAGATAAAATAATAATAGCATTAGTACAATAATTCAAAGTAGGGAACTATACAATATGCAAAAAAAACAATTTAGTATTTGCATCTAAAGAAAAAATCTTTAAAAAAAAAACGTAGGCTGTCCCAATCCCAGCCCAGCCCAAATCTGGATCACAACCTGGTCAAAGGTGGCCAGGTCGTCATCGCTGGCCCACCTGCCAGCGCCCACCCGCCCCACCACCACGTGTGACCGCCCACTGGCCACGCGTGGTCAATCCTGGCCCACCTGCCAGCGGCCCAGTTCTGACCCCCGCCGCCCCGCCTCGTGTTCCCGCTCCACCTCGGTTTCACGTCCCCGCCTCGGCTTCCACCCGGCCACCTCGCCTTCACCCGTGGTCAATGCTGACCACCAAACGCCCCCCGCCCACCCGCAGTCAATGTTCCTGGCCCACTTGCCAGCGACTCGGGACGGTTCCCCTCCAGACGGAGCACACCAGACAGTTCCCCTCCCCGCGACGGTTCTCGTCCCTGGTCTTTAAAAAGGGACGCGCCCGTGCGGATGGAGACACTCCGCTCCCCGCTCCCACTCCAATGCCCTCGCGCCATGTCGCGGCGAGTCCTCCGCCCGTCGCGGCACCACTCCTCCACCACCGGCGGCGGCCTTGGGCATCCTTCCGCAGGGCGTGCGGAAGATCGCGCCCCCGCACCCGACGCGCCACCACGGACCACCATCACCACCGCCGGAGGGAGGAGGATCCGGCGCCGGCACTACGTGCCGGAGCCGGAGTGCCAGTGGCACTAGGACCACGCGCGCACCTAGAGTGGAGCGACGTCCACCTTCCCGAGGGCTGGCACCTGAACCCGCAGAGGATTCCGGTGCCGGCGGTCCCGCTCCCTAGGCGTCAAATGGACAGGGAGATCGCGCGCCGGCGCCGCCTCCTCCCGCCGGGGCTCCTCAACGACCCCGCCTACGGGCCGGCGTCCCCGCACTGGGAGGAGCCGCTCCTACTTCGCCCCGGCGCCCCGCGCCGTCCAATCCGCCTACCCAGCGCTGCCCGACGCACTGTGGTTCGAGGAGGAGGTCCCCGAAGACGACGATGACCCGGACATGCAGGCCGCCTAGGAGGCCTCCAACTGCACCCTCGTCGAGGACGAGATCAAGTGGTGGGAGGCTGTGCTGGCCCAGGTCCAGGCTGATGCGGCCGCGGCGGCAATGGCCCTGATGCCGCCGCCGCCGTACGTCGACCCGGACGAGGTCGAGCCATGGCACTACGCCATGGAACGCGAGCAGGAGCAGGACCTTCCGCCGCCTCCTCTGCCCCACGGTCTCGTCGGCCAGTCCTGGGTGTTTACCGCGGGACCTGGTCGCCGGATCAGTCCCAGGAGCAGGAGCAGGACCAGCCACCGCCACTGCCACCGCAGGGCCAGCCACCGCAGGCGCAGGCGCCGCAGGAGGAGGAGGTGCCTGCGCACCTCTGGATCAAGCCGCCGTACATCGTCCTGGACGACGACTAGGCGCGGCGCCGGCGACGACGACCCCTCTGGGCCCTTATGGCCACTGCCCCCCTAATGTAATGGCCCTTATGGCCACCCCCTAATGTAATAGCCCTCGTGGCTTCCCCTACTATAATGGAACCGCCTTAACTATATTGTGTTCTTGATTTGCTTCCAACTCCGGCGCCGGCGCCGGCCCCGTGGTTAGGGTTAGGGTCCGCCGCCGCCACGCGCTAGAACTGAGAGAGGGAGAGGGGTGTTGGTCGTGGGGACGAGCTCACCTTGGGTCAGGGCCGAGCTTGCTTGCTTGATCTGGGGACGATCTTTGGACGGGGACGGGGACGATCTTTGCTTGGGGCAGATCTAGAAGAGAGCGGCGAAGGCCGGGGCTGGAGAAGAAGAGGGCGGCGACGGCCGGGTCAGCGGCGGCGCGGGGACGAAATCCAGCAGCCTGGCGGCGCAGGGCAGCGTAGTCTGGAGCCCGGAGGCGGAACGTCGATTGCTGGACTTGGGCAAATTTTCGGCCCGAGCGCTTAAAAAGTAGCGCCAAAAGGCCTCTAGTGCCGGGCCGTGGCTCCACCCGGTACTAGAGACCCTCTAGTACCGGGTCGTGGCTCCACCCGGTACTAGAGGTCCCTCAGGGCCGCGAAAATTTGCGCGCCAAGCCCAGTGGACCTGTAGTACCGGGTGGAGCCACGGCCCGGTACTAGAGTTTGATTTTTTTAATTTTCTCTTTTCTTACTTTTTTTTATATCTTTTGATTTACTTGCCTAAATTAAGTAAAAATTGCTTTCATTTTCCTGTTTTCTGTTTTGGTTTAAAATGAAGTATCACGTGCGCTTGGTTTTAAATTAAGTACTATATACGCTTAATTAAAATCAATTCAAAATTTATAAATCAAGTACTACATTCGCAGTGGATCATTTCACATCACAAAGTTTGATGCTACATCAAAAATTTATAAATTAAGTACTACATTCCGCCACCGCCATACGCTTGATATCATTGACATGTCTGTCTTGTCCTCCATACTATAAATTATATAAATTTTTAATAAATTATTACACATCATGAACAACATCCCTATTTAGTCTTCGCTTTTTCTTTTTGTGAGACCCTTTCTTCTGATCGCTCCGTAACCATGGACAAGGGTTTGCATATAACTTGAGGCTCGGGTCAGTGGTCACTTTGAAGGGCGGAATTTCATGAAATTTGTCGTAATCTTCTGACATGTATGTCTTGTCCTCCACTCCCACGATAGTTCTTTTCCCTGAAAGAATTATATGCCGCTTTGGCTCATCGGCTGATGTATTCACTTCCTTATCTTTTCTTTTTTTTGGCTTGGTAGACATGTCCTTCACATTGAAAACCTGAGCCACATCATTGGCTAGAACGAATGGTTCGTTGTCGTACGCAACATTCGTGAGATCCACTGTAGTCATTATGTACAATGGGTCTTCCTTTACCCCGCCGCCTCTCAGGTTGAACCATTTGCACCAGAATAAAGGGACCTTCAAAGAAGGTCCATAGTCAAGTTCCCATATCTTCTCTATGCAACCATAATATGTGACCGTGGCCTCATTCGTGCTCTTGTCATCAAAGCGGACACCACTATTTTGGTTGGTGCTCTTTTTATATTGGGCGTTCGTGTAAAATGTATTCTCGTTTATCTCATACCCTTGGAAAGTCCAAATAGTCGATGATGGCCCCTTAGACAACAAGAACAGCTCATCTGAGACTGTGTTGTTGTTGTTCAGTTGCGTTTCCAACCAACCGCCAAAATTCTCCATGTGTTCCTTTGCAATGACGGAGTCATCCATCCCCGGATTGTTAGAGCGTACAATATCCTTGTGCATCTGGATATACGGAGCCACCAAAGTGGAATTATGCAGAACTGTGTAGTGTGCTTTTGTGAAAGAATACCCGTCCCTGCATATGTATGATTTCTTTCCTAGAGTGCCTTTTCCACTTAGTCTCCCCTCATGTCGAGATTCAGGAAGACCAATCGACTTAATGCCGGGAATAAACTCAACACAAAACTCAATGACCTCCTCTGTTCCATACCCTTTGGAGATGCTTCCTTCTGGCCTAGCATGGTTATGAACATACTTATTCAACACTCCCATGAACCTCTCCAAGGGGAACATATTGTGTAGAAATACAGGACCCAGAATGTGAATCTCGTCGACCAGGTGTACTAGGAGATGTGTCATAATAATGAAGAAGGATGGTGGGAACACCAACTCAAAACTAACGAGACATTGAGCCACATCCTTCTGTAACCTTAATAGAGTGGTTGGGCTGATTGACTTCTGCGAAATTGCATTGAGGAACGCACATAGCTGAACAATGGCTACTCGAACATTTTCCCGTAGAAGCCCCCGCAATGCAACCGGAAGCAGTTGAGTCATCGGCATGTGGCAGTCATGAGACTTTAGGTTCTGAAACTTTTTCTCTGCCATATTTATTATTCCCTTTATATTCGACGAGAAGCGAGACGGGACCTTCATACTGCTCAGGACTTCAAAAAATATCTCCTTCTCTTCTTTAGTAAGAATGTAGCTAGCAGGACGTAGACGTCCTTTATCCGTCCTCATTGGATGCAGGTTCTTTGGGTCTTTCAAAAGTTGCTGGTCCTCTCGTGCTTCCGGAGTATCTTTTGCCTTCCCATACATGCCCAAGAAGCCTAGCAGGTTCACGCAAACATTCTTCGTCACGTGCATCACGTCGATTGCAGAGCGGATCTTTAGGACTTTCTAGTAGGGTAGTTCCCAAAATATAGACTTCTTCTTCCACAGGGGAACGTAGTTGTTAGCGTCCTTCGGAACAGACTGTCCGCCAGGATCCTTTCCAAAGATTACATCTAAATCCTTGACCGCATCATATATATCTTCACCACTTTGGAGGGGTTGATGCGCACAAAGTGCACGTTCGTCAGGATACCTCAAGTGCAAGGTTTGATGAATACAGCAGCAAGTCTTCCCTCAGTTATGAAACCAAGGTCATCGAACCAGTAGGAAATCGACGATGTTCTGAAGGTGTCAACGCCGTCAGAAAACTTGGGTGTTGATGGGGATGTTGAGCTCCCTGAAAATGGTGCCAGAAAACTTGGTGGTGCGTAGTTGACGTGGAACCTGCACACAAGACAATCAAACTACTTTGCCCCGACGAGACAGTGAGGTTGTCAACCTCACCGGCTTGCTGAAAACAAAGGGTTAAACGTATCGAATGGAAGATGATGTTTGTTTGCATAAAACAGTAGAGAACAATGATTGCAGTAGATTGTATTTCAGATGTAAAAGAATGGACCGGGGTCCACAGTTCACTAGTGGTGTCTCTCCAATAAGATAACTAACATGCTGGGTAAACAAATTACAGCTGGGCAATTGACAATTGATAAGTGCATATAACATGCATGTGTGAGCTGTGGTGTCTACTATGAGATTCATTTGGGCATTACGACAAAGTACATAGACCGCTATCCAGCATGCATCTATGCCTAAATAGTCCACTTTCCGGTTAACATCCGTACCCCTTCCAGTATTAAGTTGCAAGCAACAGACAATTGCATTAAGTAATGTGCGTAATGTAAACAATACATTCATCCTTGAATAAAGCATTGCTGTTTTACCCCTAGTGGCAACAACACATCTACAACCTTAGAACTTGCTGTCACTATCCCAGGTTAAATAGAGGTTGAACCCAACTATCATGCATAAATACCCCCTCTTGGAGTTACAAGTATTCACTTGGCCAAGGCTTCAACAAGTAACGGAGAGCATGCAAGATCACAAATGACATAGACATGATAATATAATATTCAGCTCCACATAGGTATCAATATAAGTCAGATCCCAGCAAACACAACATGTAGCATTACAATAAGATGATCTTGATCATGATAGGCAGCTCACAAGATCTAAACATGATGGCACAAGTGGAGAAGACAACCATCTAGCTACTGCTATGGACCCATAGTCCAAGGATGAACTACTCACGCATCACTCCGGAGGCGGGCATGGCGATGTAGAGCCCTCCGGTGATGATTCCCCTCTCCGGCAGGGTGCCGGGAAGAGCTTCAGAACCCCCCGAGTTAGGGTTGACGACGGCGGCGGCAGCGAATATGTTCTGGATGAAAGGCTCGGTGTTTTAGGGTTTTCACGTCTCGGGGAATAAATAGGCGAAGGGGCGATGTCGGCGGACCCCCGAGGGGCCCAAACCACTGGCGGCGCGGCTGGGCCGCCGCGCCATGTGGTTTGGCCACCTCGTGGCCTTCGTCTCTCCTTCGGACTCCGTGTACGTGCTGGAAAAATAGGGACTGGCCTTTTGTTTCGTGCAATTCCGAGAATATTTCCAGAAGTAACTTTCTGAAACCAAAAACAGCAGAAAACAGGGAACTGGCACTGTGGCATCTTGTTAATAGGTTAGTCCCAGAAAATGCATAAAAGTGATATGAAGTGTATATAAAACATGTAGCAAATGGTATAATATAAGCATGGAACAGCAGAAATTATGGATACGTTGGAGACGTATCAAGCATCCCCAAGCTTAGTTCTACTCGTCCTCGAGTAGGTAAAACGATAACAACAAATAATTTCTGAGGAGACATGCTTTCACACAATCTTGATCAATATATTGCAAGGCTCATGTCATGAATGAAGTGACTCAAAGCAATGATCTATAGTTTGCTAACAAATAGATAAAGAGTAAACAATGAATCATATAAGCAAAAACTTTTCATGAATAGTACTTTCAAGACAAGCATCAAAAAGTTTTGCATAAGAGGTAACTCATAAAGCAATAGATTCAAAGTAAAAGGCATTGAAGCAACACAAAGGATGATTAAGTTTCAGCATTGCTTTCAACTTGTAACATGTATATCTCATGGATAGTTGTCAACATAAAGCAATATAACAAGTGCAATAAGTAAACATGTAAGAATCAATGCACACAAAGTTGACACAAGTGTTTGCTTCTAAGATAGAAAGGAGTAGGTAAAC
The DNA here is from genome assembly GCA_947311845.1 of Poa pratensis. Lineage (NCBI taxonomy): Eukaryota > Viridiplantae > Streptophyta > Magnoliopsida > Poales > Poaceae > Poa > Poa pratensis. Next base: position 1,324,096 of record CAMZMU010000119.1, on the reverse strand, counting down.
TGACTCAACATAAAGTAAAAGATAGGCCCTTCGCAGAGGGAAGCAGGGATTAAATCATGTGCTAGAGCTTTTTAAGTTTTCGAAAGCATATAGAGAGCACAAAATAAGTATTTGAGAGGTGTTTGTTGTTGTCAACGAATGGTAGTGGGCACTCTAACCCCCTTGTCAACCAGACTTTCAAGAGCGGCTCCCATGAAGGACGTTATCTCTACCAGCAAGGTAGATCATCCCTCTTCTCTTTTGTTTACACATGTATTTTAGTTTCTTTATAGATGACACTCCTCCCAACCTTTTGCTTACACAAGCCATGGCTAACCGAATCCTCGGGTGCCTTCCAACATTCACATACCATGGAGGAGTGTCTATTTGCAAAATTAAGTTGCTTACTGATAAATCAGGGCAAAACATGTGAAGAGAATTATTAATGAAAGTTGTAATTAATTGGGGCTGGGCACCCCGTTGCCAGCTCTTTTTGCAAATTATTGGATAAGCGGATGTATATGCCACTAGTCCATTGGTGAAAGTCTGTCAGAAGTAAATGACAAGATTGAAAGATAAAACACCACATACTTCCTCATGAGCTATAAAACATTGACACAAATAAGGAGTAATAAAGTTTTGAATAGTTTAAAGGTAGCACATGAAATATTTACTTGGAATGGCAGGAAATACCACATAGTAGGTAGGTATGGTGGACACAAATGGCATGGGTTTTGGCTCAAGTTTTGGATGCACGAGAAGCATTCCCTCTCAGTACAGAGTTTAGGCTAGCAAGGTTGTTTGAAGCAAACACAAGTATAAACCGGTACAGCAAGAATCACATAAAAACATATTGCAAGTATTATAAGACTCTACACTGTCTTCCTTGTTGCTCAAACATTTTACCAGAAAATATCTAGACCTTAGAGAGAACAAATATGCATCCCAAGTCTCAACAAGCTCTACGGTAGTTCTCCACTACTAGGCTTTAACTACATGATGCAAGAGCTTAAACATGATCTACTTGAGAGCTCAAAACAATTGCAAAGCATCAAATCGAAACAAGACAATGATCTACAAGAATGCATATGTCTTTTCCAATACCAACTACTACATGTAGCATTTTCTTTCTTCCAAACAAACACCAATCAATTTATTTAAACATAAACTCTCCAAATGATAATATAATGCAGCAAGAGAGTATTTATAAACAAGTGCTAACAGCTCGAAGAGATGCATGAAAAACAGGAGCTAAAAGCACTGCAGTAGCTAGTTAAGAATACTCAACAAATATAAGTGAAGAACATGAGTATTCACATGAAAAAGCGGAGCGTGTCTCTCTCCCACACAAGGATTGCTAGGATCCGAATTTATTCAAACAAAACAAAAATAAAAACACACAGACGCTCCAAGTAAAGCGCATAAGATGTGAAAGAATTAAAATATAGTTTCACTAGAGATGACCTGATAAGTTTGTTGATGAAGAAGGGGATGCCTTGGGCATCCCCAAGCTTAGACGCTTGAGTCTCTCTGAATATGGTTGGGATGAACCACGGGGGCATCCCCAAGCTTAGGCTTTTCACTCTTCTTGATCACATAATATCACCCTTCTCGCTTGATCCTTGAAAACTTCCTTCACACCAAACTCAAGACAGTTCTCATTAGAGGGTTAGTGCATAATCAAAAATTCTCATATTCTGTAATGATACAATCAATCCCAAAGCTTCTGGACAGCATTAGGGAGCCATTGTTTTATTTCTGAAATTTCGTTTTCTTGAGTCAAGGAGTTTGTTACTTCAAATTTATCAAAAGTAGATATTTCAATAGAATCATAACATTCAACAATATAGCACTCTTCCTCCTTAGGTAAGCATGGAGGGCAATCAAAAGTGTAAGAGTTGAAGAGTTACTGTCATTAGAAGGTAGATCCTCCTTTTGTTCTTCACTCTCCTCCTCTTTTTCATCCAATGAGATCACAGTTTCAGCAATTTCCTCTTCCTCAGGTTCCTGCAAGGCACAAGTTTCATCTTTTTGAGGAAACATCCTCTCAAGATGTTCAGTAATGTAAGAATTATTATCCTTGTAGGTATCACAACAATATTTAAGTATGTCAATACATTCAGATTTATAAGGGCATCAGTTTTATGCTCAAGATAAGAACTAATTTCAAGGGCACCCTTAAAAACAATAAACTCTTCAATTTGTTCAAGATCTCCAAAGTCAGAGTTTCCTTTAGCATAAGCAGCCAATGTTTCATTATCAGTATACTCACATTGGAAAGGAGATGTTTGTGCCTTCTATATCAAAGAGATTCATTAAAGCAGTAGGATTCATCATATGTAGAACACAAGTTTTTAGCAAAACCATTCAATCTTCTTATTTGTTCCCATAGATGTTTCCCTTTTTGAGAAAAGCGGTGATTCTTATAACAAGATCCAGTTTCATAGAGATAAGACATTGAAAGCAACTAGTCATAATAGTAATTCGAAATAAAAAGGAACTAATTTTTTTGCGTTTTTGATAAAGAGAGCAAACAAGACTAAATAAAAAAAACTAATCAAGACAAATAACAAAGTAAAATGATTGGGTGTGAGAGACTCCCTTGCAGAAGCAACTCGACTTCCTCGGCAACGGCGCCAAAAAACTTGCTTGATGCGCGCAACGTGCACGTTCGTCAGGATACCTCAAGTGTAAGGTTTGATGAGTACAGCAGCAAGTCTTCCCTCAGTTATGAAACCAAGGTTATCGAACCAGTAGGAAATCGACGATGTTCTGAAGGTGTCAACGGCGTCAGAAAACTTGGGTGTTGATGGGGATGTTGAGCTCCCTGAAAATGGTGCCAGAAAACTTGGTGGTGCGTAGTTGACGTGGAACCTGCACACAAGACAATCAAACTACTTTGCCCCGACGAGACAGTGAGGGTGTCAACCTCACCGGCTTGCTGAAAACAAAGGGTTAAACGTATCTTATGGAAGATGATGTTTGTTTGCATAAAACAGTAGAGAACAATGATTGCAGTAGATTGTATTTCAGATGTAAAAGAATGGACCGGGGTCCACAGTTCACTAGTGGTGTCTCTCCAATAAGATAACTAACATGCTGGGTAAACAAATTACAGCTGGGCAATTGACAATTGATAAGTGCATAAAACATGCATGTGTGAGCTATGGTGTCTACTATGAGATTCATTTGGGCATTACGACAAAATACATAGACCGCTATCCAGCATGCATCTATGCCTAAATAGTCCACCTTCAGGTTAACATCCGTACCCTTCCAGTATTAAGTTGCAAGCAACAGACAATTGCATTAAGTAATGTGCATAATGTAAACAATACATTCATCCTTTAATAAAGCATTGCTGTTTTACCCTAGTGGCAACAACACATCTACAACCTTAGAACTTTCTGTCACTATCCCAGGTTAAATAGAGGTTGAACCCAACTATCATGCATAAATACCCCCTCTTGGAGTCACAAGTATTCACTTGGCCAAGGCTTCAACAAGTAACGGAGAGCATTTAAGATCACAAATGACATAGATATGATAACACAATATTCAGCTCCACATAGGTATCAATATAAGTCGGATCCCAGCAAACACAACATGTAGCATTACAATAAGATGATCTTGATCATGATAGGCAGCTCACAAGATCTAAACATGATGGCACAAGTGGAGAAGACAACCATCTAGCTACTGCTATGGACCCATAGTCCAAGGATGAACTACTCACACATCACTCCGGAGGCGGGCATGGCGATGTAGAGGCCTCCGGTGATGATTCCCCTCTCCGGCAGGGTGCCAGGAAGAGCTTCTGGAACCCCCCGAGTTAGGGTTGACGACGGCGGTGGCAGCGAATATGTTCTGGATGAAAGGCTCGGTGTTTTAGGGTTTTCACGACTCGGGGAATAAATAGGCGAAGAGGCGATGTCGGTGGACCCCCGAGGGGCCCAAACCACGTGGCGGCGCGGCTGAAGGGGGGCCTGGCCTTTTGTGACCTGGCCTTTTGTTTCGTGCTTCGTCTCTCCTTCAGACTCCATGTACGTGCTGGAAAAATAGGGACCTGGCCTTTTGTTTCCTGCAATTCCGAGAATATTTCCAGAAGTAACTTTCTGAGACCAAAAAACAGCAGAAAACAGGGAACTGGCACTGTGGCATCTTGTTAATAGGTTAGTTCCAGAAAATGCATAAAAGTGATATGAAGTGTATACAAAACATGTAGCAAATGGTATAATATAAGCATGGAACAACAGAAATTATGGATACGTTGGAGACGTATCAGGGGTGGCTTCGGCCGGCGGTCTGCCTCACCTTTGAAATGCTGCTGCTTGCTTTTCTTTCTTAGGGGATGCTGACTTGTAAGAAATCAACGATGACCCGGGTACACATTCTTGTTACCTACATATTTCCTTTCAGTGCTATCTAAACAGTGTGAGCATGCATTGTATCCCTTGTTTAACTGTCCTGAAATGTTACTAAGAGCAGGCCAATCATTGATGGTTACAAACAACAACCCTCGTAGGTTAAATTCCGCTTGTTTGTACTCATCCCACACAGGTACCCCTTCATCACGCCACAACTATAAAAGTTCATCAACTAATGGCCTCAGGTAGACATCAATGTTGTTACCGGGTTGCTTCGGGCCTTGGATGAGCACTGGCATCATAATGAACTTCCGCTTTATGCACAACCAAGGAGGAAGGTTATAGATACATAGAGTCACAGGCCAGGTGCTATGACTGCTGCTCTGCTCCCCAAAAGGATTAAAGCCATCCGTGCTAAGACCAAACCTTAAGTTCCTTGGGTCACGTGCAAATTCCTTGTACTTTGTATCGATTTTTCTCCACTGTGACCCATCAGCCGGGTGTCTCAACATCTCGTCGCTTTTGCGGTCTTGTTTGTGCCATCGCAACAACTTGGCATGCTCTTTGTTTCTGAACAAACGTTTCAACCGTGGTATTATAGGAGCGTACCACATCACCTTGGCCGGAACCTTTTTCCTAGCGGGCAGGCCCTCAACATCGCCAGGGTCATCTGCTCTGATCTTATACCGCAATGCACCACATACTGGGCATTCATTCAAATTCTCATACTTCTCACCGCAGTAGAGGATGCAGTCATTAATTCATGCATGTATCTTCTGCACATCTAATCCTAGAGGGCAGATAATCTTCTTTGCTTCATACGCACTCTCGGGCAATTCGTTACCAGCCGGAAGCTTGTCCTTCACTATTTTCAGTAAACTCCCAAATCCCTTGTCAGATAACCATTCGCTGCCTTCCATTGCAATAATTCCAGTGTGGTACCGAGCTTTGTGTTGCCATCTTCGCAAGTTGGGAACAACTTTGTTTTGTGATCCTCTAACATGCGCTCAAACTTCAACTTCTCAAGTGTAGTTTCTGCTAGGGTATGTGCATCAACGATGACCCCACGTAAATCATCATGTATGATGGGATCATTTGGTACCTCTTCATCATCAGCTTCCCCTGTTGGGTTACCAACGTATTCATGGTACATGCCGTTGTCATCGTTCCCTTCTTCTTCGTTGTCTTCCATCATCTCCCCTTTTTCTCCATGCTTGGTCCAACAATTGTAGCCGGGCATGAAACCTTCAGTTACCAGGTGGAGGTGAATTATGTCTGTGTTAGAGTAATCCTTCTCATTCCGACATTTCCTGCACGGACAACACATAAAACATTTCGGCCCCTTGTTATCCTTAGCCACATTGAGAAAAGATTGCACGCCAACTATGTACTCTTTAGAGCGTCAGTCAGCGTACATCCATGGATGACTCATTTGCAAATCACCGCTAAAACCCATTACGATAAACCGACATAATAGGAAACATACCATATTCATTAATACAAGTTCATCACATTAAAATCAAAGTATAGTAGTGACCAAATGTAATACATAGTTCTCATAAAACATAAATTAATTGAAACTAGAATACAACTATCTAAAGAATTTAAATCCAACAACAAATGCGATCAGAATCGCAACTAAGGTAACTATCACTAGTAGAGAACCCACTTCTAGTACCGGTTGTAGATGGCCTTTAGTACCGGTTGCACAACCGGTACTAAAGGGTCGGCACTAAAGGGGTAACCCTTTAGTACCGGTACCAAAAAAAAACCGGTACTAAAGGGTCTCCACGTGGGCGCACAGGCGAGCGCAAACCTGAGGACCTTCAGTCCCGGTTTGTAATACAAACCGGGACAAAAGGTTCACGCTTTTTTGCTTATATTTTCAGGGGGGTTTTGGTTTTTTTTCTTTTCGATTATTTTTTGGGGTTTAGGGTTTCTGTTTTTGTCCTTTTCGCTCACTTTTCAGGGTTTCGGAGGAGATCGCGTATAAAGTACTTACTACACATATAAAGTAGTCATTATACACATACAAAGTAGTCTCGTCACATATAAATTTAAGTAGACCTAATTAATTACAATGGAGCATGTTCCTTTGTAGCATCGACTGCAGGGGTTCCCTTGTAGCAACGACTGCAGGGATTCCCTTGTAGCATCGACTGCAGGGGTCCCTTGTAGCATCGACTGCAGGGGGTGGAGGGGTCTTCGTCAAAGTAGAATTCACCGAGTTCATCTATGACATGTGTAAGTAAGAATCCCGCCAATTCCTCCGCAATAGCTTTTACGCGGTTGTGTGGTAGGAGCGGTTCCGCTTGTTTGACATCTTTAAAAGAAGGAAATAAAATCAGCTATGATCACTAAACACAATTGATGGTGGCAAAATAAAAGTTGTGTATGATGTTTACGTACCTCTCGATTTCTTACACTCTTGACTCTCTCATTGACCTTCGTGTGAATGTACTCGCAAACGTAGTATCCACATAGTTCTGTCCCCTTGTTGTCGCAGACACCACTATATATACAAGAATATAATTTAATCAAATAATAATCAAGAGAATGATAATGGTATTAGAAAGATACACGTAGTAGTACTTACGTTGTTAGACTTGAACTCCAGCTTTTCTGGCCATTCACCGCGTTCTTCCGCTTTGAACTTTCTGTAAACCCTGTCCGGAAAAGAAAATGAATTGAGTAGTTATTACTTATACTTTTGATATCCGGAAATGAACGAAAGAGGCTGATATAGTGCGATTGAAATTACCTCTTGAGCATTAGACGCACGCTTTTGTATTCATTTGATCTTCCTTAGTGAGTCCCAGACTTCAACTTCTCCTTCCTCGAGTCTAATGATTAGCAGAATGTAGTGGAACCTGCGCACATTTATATACGCAGGTATTCAGAACTTATCGATTACACTTAATATCGGGGAAGCAAAATAGAATGTGGAAAGACGGTAAAACTCACCCGAAGTTGTAAGGAAAAGTATTTCCTTTTTGTACTTTGTCGCTTAAAAACGTTAGCAAAACGTCCTCTGTGTTCACGGGATTTTCATCCACGGTCTTGACATGAACTTTATCCGGGTCAATGAAACCAATGTCCCAGATTCCTCCGAGTCTGCATTCACGTATCTTCATTCTGCATAATTAGCGTACAAAAGAATTTTGTGACGATAATTACAAGCAATGAACGAGAGCTTATAACTATAAATAATTAAATTACACGAATAAATTACTTACAGACAATAGCAGCTGATGAGAGATTTGTCGAGAGCACGTTGATTGTACATCTGAAAAAGTTCTCGGAACTCAACATGCACACAATATTCTCGGAAGTAGTGTTGTTCCTTAACCGCCGCCATGATAGAGAATTTCCCTTCTTTTGCGGCGGTCATGTACCAGCGATTCAAATTCCATAACTGTGTTGTTAGCTGGCTCGGATTTTCCACCATAGGCAGCCCGAGTTCAAAATCAAATCGTGGGGCAATCTCCGCCATGGGGTAACCTGAGTCGCCAAGACAACTTCTCCATGCTCGATTTCCCGAGTTTCAGAAGGTACAATGAGCGGGGCGAGCGATTGTGCTTCTTGTTCTCCGAGCTGGGCAACTCCTTTCCCGCACAATTTCTCTTGCTCATTCTGCGAGGAAAGTACCTTGTCAATACCTCGCTCGTAGTCTGAAATGGGCGGAGGTGGAGGGTCATATAGGTTGTCAACGGTGTGATCTTTTACCTCATTTGGTATAGTCTTCAGAAGTTCCTTTATGGGGTCAAGTCTTGCCTCCACTCTTTCCTTCTTTTTCTGCTCAAAAAAGGCTCTCGACCCTTCACGTAGGCTCTCAGCTATTTCCTGCTGAGTCATCTCAGAAGTTAACTTCTCAGGAGCCTTGACTTCCTTGGGGTTCTCAGGAGCCCGCACACTTTTTCCACGTTTCTTGACAGGGGGGACGACGGGAACAGCTTCCGCTTTGTCAAGTTACTAGTGGGGCATCAGTCGGTTGACGGGACAGCGCGGGAGATGGACTCGCGGCGGGATCCCAAACTTCGTGGGGGGAGGCGGGTGGACTTTGATGTGGTGAATGTCTAACGGGAGGAGTCGGTGGCCTTGGCTCCGAGTCTGGAAACTTGATGTATTTCTTCTTCCATAGAACGATACCAAGCTCAACTTCTCCCAATGTCTTCTCGCCTTCAGCTCCAGGAATTCAAGACGTATTGCGTTGAATCCCGGCATAACTTTCGTGACCCCGACACGAGCAAATCCAGGCGGAATCACACCAAAATGGAAGGTTTCTCCAGGTTGATGTCGTAAAGCATAGCCAGTCGCCACCGGACAAGTAATGTTCATCATCGGCGCATGTAACTCACAATTTGTCTTCTCCGTGATATCATCCACGGGGTAGTGAGCCGCCGATGGTTCAGCAACTGGTTCATCAACTGCAGGATCTTGTAGCTGCGTGGAACCCACGCTGCTTTTCCGCTGAGATGGGCAGGCATCGCCTGCAGGATCTTCTACTCGCAGTTGAGATTCCCTGGTCTGGGTCATTGAGGCCAGTTGCTTCTGCACATCCTGCACCGTGCGTTCTAATGCAGTAACCCTCTCCGCCTCCCTCTTCTTACTTCTGCAATGTTTTCTATAAGTTGCAACGTCTTCCGGAAACCCTTCAAGAAAACCAACCCCGCCTCCTCTGCTCGACATCGCCCCCAGTGTTCTTTATTCCCGAGGGCTTGTGAAAGCTCGTCGTCCTCTCTATCGGGAACATATTTTCCCTCCTTGACTAGTACTATGACATTTTTTATTTTTCTGATGACTCTTCTAATTTTTCTCCGCCATTTTCCCTTTGCAACAATCAGCCTGTTTTGGGTGCAACACTGCCCCATGCGCGAACAACCAGAACTTGGACCTGTCGGGCCAGTCATCTGTCTGTGGAGGATCCCTTTTTCGCAGCTCGTCTTCATAGGCTTGCCACTTAGGCAAGGCAGTCTTGTAGCCACCTGAGCCCAAATGATGGAAATATTTCTTCTTCGAGGCATTCAACTTATTTTGTGTCGATCGGGCCACAGGACGCCCGAATTCTTATACGCCACAAATTCAGCCCATCATCTTTTAGCTTCTCTAGATGTCCTTTGAAAACTATATCTTTGTTCCCATATTTTTCCACAATGTGTTCTTCCAGTTGTTGAATTGCTGGGCCATCTTGCTAAGAGTCCACTCCTTGACTTTATCCTTCATCTTCTGTGGGAGATCTGCCGGTAGGCTGAATTTAGACATCATCGAGTCCCAAAGGGTCTCTTTAATTCTTTGCTCGAGATATTTTGCGCCTATGTTGGCTTTCTTCGGCTCATTCCATTCTGTCACAGTGATCGGGACCATGTCCCTTACAAAAACTCCACACTGACGTACATATTTATTGTAGATTCCATCGGGTTTCTCCGGTTTGCCTTTGAAGGTAACTTCGTCGATCGACAACGTTGCACCTTCCGGGAGCTTTAACCCTTGGGCCGGGCCTCGTACGGGGATTGACGACTTAGATCCAGAGGGCTGAAAGAAAAATGTTTCGTTAATAAGTGCGATATAAATCAATTAATGCATCTAGCTATAGTGATCAACAAGACTTAATATATATATACCTTCTGCTTAGCTAGTGATCCGGACAGTTCTTCTTCTCGTCGTCGTCGTCTCTGAAATTTTCTAACTCAAGTCCCTCACCGGAGTCATTCAAACATTTCGCGCTGAATTCTTCGGCGTCTTCTTCGTCGGACGAATCTTCTCCATCGGAATTGGGTCCGGCAGCGTTGTTATATATTATTTGTTGGAGACGGTCTTCTTCCTCCAAATCTCGGACGAAGGTGGGGGCATCGTCAGCCATAGCTCAATGTCACTGCATATTTTCAAACTTAGCAAAATTTTGAAACTTAGCAATATTTGAAACTTAGCAAAATTGCTACACTAATAATAACCTAAACAACAATATTTCAAACTTGACAATATTATGAAACTTGACAATATTTGTAACGTAGCTAAAATTTTGAAACTTAGCAATATTTGAAACTTAGAAAATTGCTACACTAATAATTTTGAAACTTAGCAATATTATGAAACTTAGCAAAATTGCTACACTAATAATTTTGAAACTTAGCAATATTATGAAACTTGACAATATTTCTAATTTAGCTAAAATTTTGAAACTCAGCAATATTTGAAACTTAGCAATATTTCAAACTTGACAATATTTCTAACTTGACAATCTAATTTTGCAATCTAATTTTCATAGCTAAATTGACAATATTTTCTAACTTTGCTAAATTTGCTTCAATTTCAAATGGAGAAATAACAAAAATAACATAAATTACAACTACAATAGCTATTAAATTTTCATAGCAACTAATGGCTAAATAACAAAAAAATTACAACTACAATAGCTATATAATGCAACTATGGAGAAAAAAAAAGAGAATGCAAAATTAAATCTCTCACCATGGGCGGCCGGCGGCGGTGGTGCTGTGTGGAGGAGACCCGGACGGCGGCGGCCTCGGGGCAGTGGCAGAGGGGCCGATGGACGGCGGTCTCGTGGCGGTGGCAGAGGCAGTGGGGCGGTGCCGGGGCAGTGGCAGAGGCAGTGGGCGGCGTCGGGGCAGTGGGCGGCGCAGTGGCAGTGGCAGAGGGGCCGGGACGCGCGACGGACGCGGCGGTGGGGTGGCTCCTCGCCGGAGAATCGCCGGGGCAGGGCTCGTCGGAGCGCGGCGGGGCTGGAGAGCGGCGGGGCTGGAGAGCGGCAGGGCTTCACCGGCGGAGTCACGTCGAGGAGCGCAGCGTCGAGGAGTCGAGAAATGGGGATCAATTCGTCGAGCCCCAATTAAAACTGCATTCAAACGACCTTTAGTCGCGGTTGGTGTTACGAGCCGGGACTAAAGATCCTTTAGTACCGGTTGTAGAATACAACTGGTTCTAAAGGATCTTTAGTCCCGGCCCGTAACACAAACCGCGACTAAAAGTGTGTTTTGGGCCGCGGCAAAATTTCGCGCGCGAAGCCCAACCCTATAGAACCAGTTGTAAATAACAACCGGTACTAATAGTCTTTTTTTCCTGTTTTTTCTATTTTGTTTCTTTTTTGTTTTTTCTATTTTGTTTCTATTTTGTCACACCACCTCCAGTACCTCCGCAGAAATGTCAGAGCAAACCTAACCGCGACGAAGAGAGGAATAGAGGACAAAATCTAGAAAAGCCGGCCGCCATCTTCGCAACCGTGTGCTTTTGTTTATTTTTTCTTTCTATTTGTTTTTCTTCTTTACTTTTTTTGTGGACTGTTTATTGGTATATTTTCTAGAAAAGCCCTGAGCATTTCTGCATGAATTTGGAGCGAGGTCCTATACGGAAACCCATCGCTGCATAACTTTGCCCCGAGCAAAGCGAGATGACTATCAGTGTGCAAAATTTCTTCAATTGGAACTACCCTACCATCTACCTTTCTTCTGATTCCGTCGTAGCCATGGACAATCTTCATCATTTAACAGGATGCTCGGGTCAGTTTTCACTTTGAAGGGCGGAATTTCAGCAAACTTATTGTAATCTTCTGACATGTCTGTCTTGTCCTCCACTCCCACGATGTTTCTTTTTCCTGAAAGAACTATGTGGCGCTTTGGCTCATTGTATGATGTACCGGCTTGCTTATCTTTTCTTTTTTTCGGTCTGGAAGACATTTCCTTCACATAGAAAACCTGAGCCACATCATTGGCTAGGACGAATGGCTCGGTTTTGTACGCAAGATTTTTGAGATCCACTGTAGTCATTCCGTACCGCTTGTCTATCTCTACCCCGCATGACAGGTTAACCCATTTGCACTGAAACAAAGGGATCTTAAAAGAAGGTCCATAGTCAAGTTCCCATATCTGCTGTATGCAACCATAATATGTGTCCTTTGTTCCATCGTCGTTTGTTGCATCAAAGCGGACACCACTGTTTTGGTTAGTGCTCTTTTTGTCTTGGGTTTCCGTGTAAAATGTATTCCCATTTATCTCGTACCCTTGGAAAGTCAATATAGTCGAAGATGGTGTCTTGGCCAACAAGTATAGCTCTTGTCCAACAGTGTTGTCATTAATGAGATGTGTACGCAACCAACTGCCGAAAGTATCCTCGTGTTTTCCTTTAATCCAGAAGTCAGTCTTCTCCGGGTATTCTGAGCGTAAAATATCCATGTGTTCCACGATATACGGAGCCACCAATCTGGAATTTTGTAGAACTGTGTAGTGTGCTTGAGTGAAAGAATGCCCGTCCATACTTCTTGTTGCTTTCTTTCCTAGCGTGCCTTTTCCACGCAGTCTCCCCTCATGGCGCGATTGAGGAACACCGATGGGCTTAAGATCTGGAAGAAAGTCAACACAGAACTCAATGACCTCCTCTGTTCCATAGCCCTTGGACATGCTTCCTTCTGGCCTAGCACGGTTATGAACGTATTTCTTTAAGACTCCCATGAACCTCTCAAAGGGGAACATGTTGTGTAGAAATACAGGACCGAGAATGGAAATCTCTTCGACTAGGTGAACTATGAGGTGCGTCATAATATTGAAGAAGGCCGGTGGAAACACCAACTCAAAGCTGACAAGACATTGGACCACACCTGTCTGTAAACTTGGTAGAGTTGCTGGATCGATTACCTTCTGAGAAATTGCATTCAGGAATGCACATAGCTTCACAATGGGTACTCGAACGTTTTCCGGTAGAAGCCCCCTCAATGCAACCGGAAGTAATTGTGTCATAATCACGTGGCAGTCATGAGACTTCAGGTTTTGGAACTTTTTCTCTGCCATGTTTATTATTCCCTTTATATTCGACGAGTAGCCAGACGGGACCTTGATACTGCTCAGGACTTGAAAAAAGATCTCCTTCTCTTCTTTGGTAAGAGCGTAGCTGGAAGTACCTTCATACTTCTCTGAATTCAGGTTGTCTCTTCCGTGGTGCGTACTTTGCTGGTCCTGCCGTGCATCCGCTGTATCTTTCGTCTTCCCATACACGCCTAAGAAGTTTAGCAGGTTCACGCAAAGATTTTTCGTCACGTGCATCACGTCGATTGCAGAGCGAACCTCTAGGATTTCCCAATAGGGTAAATCCCAAAATATAGATTTCTTTTTCCACAAGGGTACGCGCTTGTTTACGTCTTTCGGAACATTTAGACTGCCAGGACCCTTTCCAAATATTACTTCCAAATCCTTGACCATGCCATATACAACATCACCATCACGGCGTGTAGGCTTCGTCCGGATATCTGCCAAACCTTTGAAGTGCTTGCCTCTGTTTCTTACGTGATGCCTGTTGGAAGAAACTGACGATGCCCCATGTACACAATCTTGTTACCTATATATGCACTGTCAGTCTTATCTAAACAGTGCGTGCATGCATTGTATCCCTTGTTCGACTGTCCTGAAATGTTACTAAGAGCAGGCCAATCATTGATGGTTACAAACAGCAACGCTCGTAGGGGAAATTCCTCTTGTTTGTACTCATCCCACACACGTACACCTTCGTCAGACCACAACTGTAAAAGTTCGTCAACTAATGGCCTCAGATACACATCAATGTCGTTGCCGGGTTGTTTCGGTCCTTGGATAAGCACTGGCATCATAATATACTTTTGCTTCATGCACAACCAAGGGGAAGGTTATAGATACATAGAGTCACGGGCCAGGTGCTATGACTGCTGCTCTGCTCCCCAAACGGATTCAAGCCATCTGTACTTAGACCAAACCTTAAGTTCCTTGCGTCAGCTGCAAAATCCCCAAACGCACTGTCGATTTTCTCCACTGAGACCCATCAGCGGGGTGTCTGAGCATCTCGTCTTCCTTACGGTCTTCTTTGTGCCATCGCAACAACTTGGCATGCTCTTTGTTTCGGAACAAACGTTTCAACCGTGGTATTATAGGAGCATACCACATCACCTTCGCGGGAACCCTCTTCCTGGGGCTCGGCTCGCCCTCAACATCACCTGGGTCATCTCGCGCGATCTTATACCGCAATGCACCGCATATCGGGCATGCATTCAAATTCTCGTACTTCTCACCGCGGTAGAGGATGCAGTCATTGATGCATGCATGTATCTTCTGCACCTCTAATCCTAGAGGGCAGACAATCTTCTTTGCTTCGTACGTGCTGTGGGGCATTTCATTATTCCTCGGAAGATTCTTCTTAAATATTTGTAGCAACTCTTGAAATGCCTTGTCAGATATTCCATTCTTTGCCTTCCACTGCAGCAATTCCAGGGTGGTACCTAGCTTTTTCTGGCCATCTTCACAATTTGGGTACAACGGTTTTTTGTGATCCTCTAACATGCGCTCCAAGCTTCGACCACTCGTTTTCAGTTACGCAGTTCATCTGTTCATCACGAATGACCTGACGAAGATCATCATCATCGGACTGATCAACAATGACCTCAAGCTCATTCGTCTTCCCCCATTGTAGTATCACCGTGTTCATCAGAGAACACAGGATAGTTGTCATCATCCTCTTCTTCAGGGTTTTCCATTATAACCCCTCTTTCTCCGTGCTTGGTCCAACAAAAATAATTGGGCATGAAGCCTTGTCGCAACAAGTGGGAGTGTATGGTTCTTACGCTCGGGTAATTCCTGTTATTCCGACATTCATCACATGGACAAATCATAAAACCATTCTTCAGCTTGTTTAACTTAACCACATCGAGAAAACGATGCATGCCATCAATGAACTCGGGAAGCGTCGATCACCGTACATCCATTCTCGGCTCATCTGCATTACATAAATACATCAAAAACCATTACACAGCTAAATAATGAATAGAGATACGTGACCAAATGTAATACATATAGTTCTCATGAAACATACATCAATAGAACTAACATACAACTATCTAAAGAATTTAAATCCAACAACAAATGCGATCAGAATCGCAACCAAGGTAACTATTGAACCAACAGCATAATGATACCAAGCCTCTTGACTAATGGCATATTTTCTAATTTTTTTAAGCTTCATGCGCATTGCATCCATCTTCCTCTCGTAACTAGCGACGACGTCGGCAAGCTCGATCCCGTGAGCATCATCGATGTCGGCAATCTTCAAGCTCAATTCCATCTTCTCGTCTAGGCATTGGAGACGAAGATCTTCACTTATTTTCAATTTTGCTCTCAATTCGTCATTTTCTTTTTTAAAATACTCGACAATAGGGTCGACCGCAAATTACGGTTCAACTACCTCCTAAATAAAATATATCTACGTTAAGTTTGTCGGCATGATTGTTATAAACACGAAACAAAACAAATAGTTAAAAAGATATACCACATCCGAATCATAGACAGGACGAGGGCCGACGGGGACGGATATCAAAACCATGACACTATATATATATAAAACATAAGAAAATTATACAATAAATAATTATGCATATAAATCATATGACTAACATTTTTTTATAAAAGATAAAAAAAGAGGCTCACCGAGGTGGTGTCAGCGACGGAGCGGCGCGGGCGATCGACAACGGTGAGGATCAGGGGACGGGAAGACACTACATAAAACCACAAATTATACTTCAATTAAAGCTCAAAATGCATATAAAACAAATGAAATCCCTAACTTAGGCATTTCATCAAACACCTTGCAAGCATAACCTAAATCAAACTTGCTAAACTTGCACGAAAATGAGCTAAACTTGAAATGCCGGAAGAGAAGATGAAGAAGTTGCTAACCCTTGTATAGGGTGCCACCAAACTTGACAAATGTTGGAGAAAAAATGGGTGACCTAGAGCTTGGGAGAGCTTGGGAGAGAGGAAAAATGGAGTTTGGGTCGAGTTGCTTCAAAATGGAGCTGGGGGTGGAAGATATAGGCAGGACCTTTAGTCCCGGTTTGTAATACAAACCGGGACAAAAGATAAAAAGGAGGAAACTTTGTAACCGGTTTATATTACAAACCGGAACTAAAGGTGGCCCTTGCTGGTGCACAAAAGATAAAATATAAAATGGAGGAAACTTTGTCCCGGTTTATATTACAAACCAGGACTAAAGGTCGGCCCTTTCTGGGGCACAAGCACAACCGGTGCCAATGCCCCCTTTAGTACCGGTTTTTGTTGCAACCGGTACTAAAGTGGCACACCAATGCCTCTGTTTCTACTAGTGTATTGAACCAACAGCATAATGATACCAAGCCTCTTGACTAATGACATATTTTCTAATCTTTCTAAGCTTCAAGCGCATTGCATTCATCTTCATCTCGTGAACAGCGACGACGTCGGTAAGCTCGACCCCGTGAGCATCAACGATGTCGGCAATTTTCAAGTCCAATACCATCTTCTCTTCTAGGCATTGGAGACGAAGATCTTCACTTATTTTCAATTTTGCTTTCAAATCATTGTTTTCTTTTTTTAAAAACTCGACAATAGGGTCGGCTGGAATTTCCGGTTCAACTACCTCCTAAATAAAAATATATCTATGTCAATTTGGTCGGCATGATTGTTATAAACACGAAACAAAATAAATAGTGATAAAAATATACCACATCCGAATCATAGACCGGACGAGGGCCAACGGGGACAGATATCAAAACCATGACACTATACATATAAAAAAACATAAGAAAATTATACAAGAAAAATAATTATGCATTCAAATCATACAAGTAATTTTGTAAAATAAAAGATAAAAGAAGAGGCTCACCGACGTGGTGCCGGTCACGGGATGGCGCGGGCTATCGACGGCGGTGAGGACCGAGACGACACTAAAATCCACAAATCATAAATTATTTTGAGCTGAAAATACATAAGAAAAATGAACTACCTAGTTTAGGCATTTCATCAAACACCTAGGAAGCACTATAAAAATGAAATGAGCTAAACTTGTATGGAAATGGCTAAAATTCGGCCGCCGGGTGAAAGGATCAAGTGTTGCTAACCCTTGGAGAGATGGATGCCGTCTATCTTGACAAATCTTGGAAAAAAATGAAGCTACACTTGAGCTTGAGAGAGAAAACAATGAAGATGAGCTTGAGAGTTCAAATATGGTGGCTGGCCCTGGGTGGGAGATGATATAGCGGGACCTCTAGTCTCGGGCTGTACCACGGCCCGGGACGAAAGGTCCACCCTCCTGTCTCCACCCTGCCGCTGACTGCCTCGGTCCCGGGTGGTATCACGGCCCGGAACTAGAGGTGCCCTACGACCCGGGACCAGACCTGCGCAGCCTCAGAGCAGCCGGCCCGGTACTAGTTCCCTCCTCTAGTACCGGGTTGTACCACGCCCGGGACTAGAGCCCAACACCCCTCTCCACCAAAGGTCTGGTTTCCACTAGTGACACAGGCCTTCGCCCGTGGCTCCGCGAGGTGACGCGGAGTGTGAGGTTGAAGGACAGGCCCGTGGCCGGGTCGAGACAGGAGACGGAGTCTATCCCAACTGAATATTGCGTGTCGACGCTGAAGTACTGGACGGGGACGACGGTGCACACCTTCATGTGTGGCGCCGGGGCTTGGGGCGCCACACCTGCGAAAGAGTTAAGTGTGTGGAGCCACGGGTGAAGTGTCCACCCCGCGACCCCCACCTTGTAAACCGAGCTCTCAGCCTCCCTCTCTCCCTCTTTCTCCCCCCAACTCAACCCCCTCAAATCCATCCATTTCGGTGCGATTTTTCCATGGATTTCGGCTCCCCTACGTGCAAGAAGGTACTCTCCTCCATCCTCCTTGTTTTTGTCCAATAGAAATCTTCCAATTTGGTGACATTGTGTAGATCTTGGAAACCCTAGAATTTGGATATAAGGACAAATGTGTGGTTATTTGTTGATAATATTGGTCAATGTGTGTGGGTATGATGGATATGAAGTGTTGGGTTGTTGATTGTAGGTTAGGGTTAGGTTTTGTTAGATGTAGTTAATGAGCTAGATTTGGGTAGGATTAGTGGTTAATGACTAGATTTAAAATTAAGATGAGTAAATAGATTTTGTTTACAATGCAAATCTTTAGTGCAATGTATCAATCATTTGATGCATTTGGGTTGTTGTAAATTTTTTTAGATGGAGAAAATGGTTAGTGTTCATCATGTGGACAATGAGGCTTTTTTGAAAGGCAATGTGGAGCATGACTCCAAGGAGAAAGTAGTGGTGTTTGGCCATAGTCCTAGCTATGCCGAGGTTGTGGAGAGAGTGCGTATTGCATTGAATTGGACGGATCCGCGGAGACCGGCGCCGCACCTTCACCTGCAACTCCGCACGCTCCGGCGCGGTACTTGGCTGCGATTTCTCCACTATCTGTCGTTTTGCCGCGCCGGGGCCGCCGGCGCTACTCCTTCATTTGCAGCGCCTCCACCTGGGGCGCCACACTACAAAATACCAGAAATTTGACTTGTTACACAACAAAATACCAGATTTCACCAGAAATTTTCAGCAGTAGTTCAAAATGACAAAATAACAGAATTCCACAACAAGTCACGACAACGTCCACGACAAGTTTACGACAAGTTCACGACAAGTTTACGACAAGTCACGACAAGTTTACGACAAGTTTACGACAAGTCACGACAAGGTCCACGACAAGTTATCGACATGGTTCACGACAAGTTACACGACAAGCTTACTTCCTTTTCCATAGCCTCCTCAAAGGTTCAGCCGGTGCCGGATCCCCGGTCCTCCTCCGACACCGCAGCTTCTGCATCGGCTCTTCCTCGGACATGTGATCGTCGGAGTCCTCATCCTCCGACACGTGCTCTTCCGCATCATCAGCCTCGTGATCGTCGGACTCCTCGTCCTCCTCCTCCAAAGCAGGCCCCTTTTTTTTTGTTGATGTAGTCGTCTGGTGAGTAACGCTTCGTAGACTTCTTCCGAGACCTTAAGTGGAAGGAGCGCTGATATGCCTGCAAGGTCATGTTATCGTCCACATTTTCATCAAAATCCAACTAGAAATGAAAGAAATCATACATGGGTGAGTTTGATGAAATCATTTTTGGGTGACCAACATGTAGCATATTCATCATTCCTCAACCTCCTCATCATTGGGCTCATGTGGGTTCGAATTAGAAGCATCGCCACGGGTAGGGGTTGAAGGGGACCTCGAGCGGGTCGGCATGGCATCATCGGCGCGACAACCAAGCAAATGCGCTAAAGTTCGTAGCCGAGTTGCGGAACGCTATGACATTTCGAAATAAATATCTTAGTACAAATGAACAACAAATTATGCAAGAATTGGAGATCGTCTAACTTACCTTCACAAATGCCCTAACGACATTATCACCCTTCTTGCCACGAGGGAACATGGCTGCCTCCTCGGCTTCACCCGCTTGGCGCTCGATCTCATTGCGCTATGAAAACAAACATGTCAACAACAAAACTCTATATGATGAGACCAACTAAATTGACAAAAAATTACCATAAAGTTGATCACGGGAGCGAAATCAGTTCGGTTGCCGCTTCTTACGGCCTTGTTGTACCGGAGCTCAACAATAGCATCATCGTCCATGTCCTCCAAAAGCTCCCCATAAGCCGGGGGGCATATACGGACACGGGTACGTGCAAGAAACCAACCAAGATATGCATTGAATGCCTCTTGACGGTACTTCGGGCGATCCCGCATATACACTGTAACACCTCAAAATTATAATAAGTATTATAATGCCAAATTAGGAGCCAACAAAAACTTTTTGTTGATTATCCTTACATGTTTAATATGCCTGTGCTTGTGTTCCTTATCACTTGCTTGTGTTGTTACTTGTGCTTGATTGATGTTGTTTGGTTGAATCTAAATAAAAAGAAATAAAGACAAATAAAAAAGAGGACAAGTATATCCACCACTTGTCCAAGTGATAACTTGGAAATTTTCAAACAAAAGTTAGTGGAGTGGTAATGTAAACACTCCCATTTAATTCCTACTCCTTTTCCCTTTCAAAATAATATTTTTTAACTTATATTAAATTTCAAAAGTAAAAACAATAGAAACAAATTAAAATACAAATAGTAAAATATTATGAAAGAAAATGTTTCAAAAACATTTTTATTATTTTATGCCAATTTTTGTGGAGCTTCTGTACATTAAGAGAAGGCCCCACAAATTTTGTCAAATTTTTATAAATTGTTTTAGTACCTCAAATAAATTCAAGAAGTGCTTCTGTTTTGAACAGAAGGACTAAATTGTAAATCGCAGAAAGAAGAAGGAAAATCATCAGCGCAGAGGAGGCAGGGGCAAACTGCAAAAACGCCGTCGTCTTCCTCTCTCCCTCGCCCTGACGCGCCCCGCTATCGAACACCTGTCGATCCCGCGTCATTCGCAGCCGTTCTGGCCCCCTGGCCTCGCGCTTGGCTCACAGCCGTCCACGCACCTCACCTCTGCGTCCGCCGCAGTCGCTCAAGCACCTCCATGACCAGAGGCCGC
Source organism: Poa pratensis (assembly GCA_947311845.1). Taxonomy (NCBI): domain Eukaryota; kingdom Viridiplantae; phylum Streptophyta; class Magnoliopsida; order Poales; family Poaceae; genus Poa; species Poa pratensis. The sequence continues at coordinate 1,303,396 of CAMZMU010000119.1, read as the reverse complement.
TCCCTGTCCCCCGATGCCGCCGCGGTAGAGCACGACGCCGCCGGTGAAATTCAGCCCAGCCTCTGCACCCCGACGCGTGCCACTGCGCCCAGAGCTTCTAGAAGACTCTAGAGCCTCGCTCGTCACTGCTTGCCCCGATCTTTTGCGCCGCCGACGTGTAATCGCAAATATCCCGCCGGTGCGCCATGGACGCCGCCGTGTGCACCCCGTCCACCGTACACCGCCTCCCTGCCTATAAAAACCACCCCGCACCCTCTGGAAGAAGCACTCCACCCCCCCTCTCTCTTTCCCTCGCTCCAATTTCTCTCTGCACCGCCAGGAGGGCGGGCATTGCCGCAGCCATTGCCGCTGTCGAGGTCGGACATGGCCGCGACGCCACTGCCTCTCTCCCTTTCCCCTCTGCCCCGCACTGGCTCCCACTTGCTTCACCACACTCGCCCGAACCTTTTCCCTCTGGATTGCGCACAGGTTCGCCGTAGATTCGTCGCCGGAGTTGCTGCCCGTAGTCGCGGAAGAACTCGAGCACGAGCCCGACGCTGTAGTCCACCGCAGCACGCGCCGCTTGTCTCCAAGGCCTTCCCGAGCTCTCCGCCATCGATCGCCGTCATCTCCGCCGTCCCTAACCCTCTCAGGTGAGCAACTCGAGCTCGCCCGTGTCGCCGGCGCGGCAGCGCCGCCCCTTTTAGGTCGCCGCCGTTCGTCGTCGACGTGGACACACCGTAGCCCTTAGATCATAGATCAACGGTAGCTTACCGCTTCGTCGTCGACGTGGACGCACCGTAGCCCTTAGAACAGTGCAGTTTTTCAATTTAATTAACTCTGAAAATTGCAGTACTGATATGAATTTGTAAATTCAATATCTAGAGATTTAGGAATCCAAATAAATCAAACTCAACTGTTCTGAAAAGCTTATGAAATTGTCTAACACAAAAATTGGTCTCACTCCATTTAAGTAAGTAATAAAAATACACTATCAAAAATACTACAGAAGGTTTAAAATCTAAACTTGATTGTTTCTGATACTCTGTTAGTCCAATTAATTATGCTTAGTGGTTAACCCCTCTGGACTATAACAATTAAATATGCTTAGTGGTTAACCCAAATGACTTGGAACCAATTTAGTTAGCTCACATTTAGCCATGTTTACATATCCCTAAAAGGATTTAATTTTAGGATTTACAGAACTTAGTTGGTAGCCAAAACTTGATAATTAAACTACTGGATTAGATTCAATGTGTAGGAAAATTGATAGCTCAATTGAATTCAAATCCATAGAATAAATAGTCTTCTACACATCAGTAGCTATCCATAGAATTTTAGTTTGTATTTTTAGGACAAACAGAACTCAAGTTGTGTAATTAAACACATTACACTAGATTCTGCCCTTTTTGCAATAGAATAAATAGTTGCAAATATACTTAAACTTAAAACCAAATTGTGTTGTTTGCTATGTGCAGTAGCTAATTGTGATGTTATGATTGTTATGTTGTGAGTATTACTTGAGTGGTTTGGTGATTGCTTGTATTCATTTGGTTATCGATTAGACGAGAACGTTGCCGGAACCACTGAGGAGGAATTTGCTGAACATCAAGAACAAGATCCCGAGAACTTTGCCGAGCAAGGCAAGCTACTCTCTGAGCTTGCACCAAAATACATATGCATCTACTTTGAGCAAATGTTTTATCCTACAGCAATGGTTTACAAAACCTTTTCAAAAATTATATAGATATTATTTTGCCACCAAGTAGATATATAAGTTAGTTTATATGAAACTATAGGATGGAAAACAATGTGTTTTATTCAAAACTCCTCTGGAAATACTGTGTGAAATATGATGTGCCGAGATGTCGGTGTAGAACTGGAGAAGTGGATAACTGAGATTATTTGGGAAAAATGCACAATGTGTCTTTGTACTTACGTCAACCAGCCGATACCTAGTGCGCCACATTTACCCCAATATGGGAACGGGGCTTAGTCATATAATTTGCTCTTATTAGTATGGGATACCTCATCGACGGAGACGACTCCGTTATGCATGAGGGATGGTTTGTGAACTCCCCTGACCTGGGTCCTCGCTCAAACTCTATGGAAAGATAAGGAGGGGGATATAAGACTTCATCAATGTGGTCACCGGGAAAAACATATGAGTCCTCACACTTAGGGTTGCCGACGGGGACTGGACTGAGTGTGGTGGAATTATCATTTGGGTAGGATCCTATACTAGCATGAGCAAATGAGAGACTATGGTCGGTGGCTCAACTTCGCATACACCTTGTATGGCGGGACGTGGCAGACACGATGAGTTACCGGATGGATGCGGGCTAAAAGCGTGCTACCTCTGCAGAGGGTCAAAACTATTCGAATAGCCGAGTACTCGGATATGGACAGTTGGGAGGCCCTACCTTGACCTATGTGCAAGTTTTATAAAAGTGTTGAGTTTGGAAAAAGAAAAGTGAAGTGGAAAATGTTCCAGTCACCTATACCAACTGATCGGTATGAGGTTGATGGAGGAAAGTGGACCATGATGGTCTACGGTCCCTGGCATTGTTGCGATGCCAGATTACGAGGAGCGATACGTCGAGGAGGAGTATGGCGACGTCTATGTGAACTAAGGATCTCCCTCAGTCAGCTGCCTGTCGGGAAGTCGTGTTAGGAGTTGTGGACTACTACGCCTAAGCTTCCGCTGATTCTTTTGGTTTGGCCCTCGAAGGCACCTATGTAAGACTTGGTCTAAATGACCATTATGTAAGACTTTTATTCGGTATTGTAATGGATGATAACTATGGTATTCAGTTCGGATTATGTGCAACGACAGACTGATCACGGGATCGTTGTGGTAAGCATAATCGGGTATTTCAGACAGCTAGTCTGGGGTCCCCCACATACACCTTCCTTTCCGTTGCCTCCTTCAACTTGGCATTGAATGTAGAGATGTAGTCCTTATGATGTTTATCCCATTTCGTCACCTTCCTCTGCCGGCGCCGGTCCAATCTACATGGTCAACAAATGAAAATTTAGTAACTACACTAACACATAAGATTGGTAAGACAAAATTTGGAGCCTCACTCGTGCAACGAAAACATGGTGTTAATCCACTTTGGCGGTGTACTTTGATACAACCCAAATTGGCTCATCACACGATGTGGTAGGTGGAACTCAACGGCATACAAGCATATCAATGGGCATTGCATCATCCAAAGATATTCTTCCTCAAGACACTTTGGGTTTAGGAGAATTCCGCATTCCAACCAAATCTCTCCCCGACACCATATATCTGCCATGTCACCTATAACACAGTACTCATTTCAGCATGTGCAGTTGGGATTTAAGATAGCTTCTGATTTAATGAAAACATTCTAATTATTACCTGCTCCGGGGTCAGCGAGTTGAACTCGTTGGTGTACCGCAAATACTCTTTGGTTTGGTCACCGGTGAACTCCGCAACCCTATCCCACTTGTACGCCCATGTAGCGTCCCGAAGCCTCTGGGGATGGTCATGGTCGTTCCAAGGCTTCCATTGCAAAACCTCCGGCCGTCCAACTGAGAAGTGTTCCCACATCCAAACCGAAAGCAGGAGCACTGGACCACCAATACCGGCCTCACTGCCGAACCTACGACATGCATCATCCAACTGCACATATAGATACACATGTTAGAATCTCATATGTTTTGCACTCACACGAAAGAAAACAAGATACAATATTTACCTGTCGGTACAAGCTAGCAAGCGCAGCCGTACCCCAGCTTTGTTTACTCTCCCAACGAGTTAACGCCTTCAGCCACATCCAAGGAGCGTTCCGCCCACTACTGTCAGCAAACAAAGTCCTCGTGATCACGTACCACACATATGCGCGTGCATGATTCTGAATGACCACTTTATCTGCCCCTTTAGGACACTTAGCAAAGTTTTTCCTGATCAAAACATATGAGGCGCTGGCGGAGAGTCTATCCTTACTAGAGTCTTCCTTCTCTGGAGGAGCCGCCCCTATAAGGCTGAACATCTTGTCGCGCCACCCATCAGATTTGGTGCTAAAACACACAGGTTTGCCCGTGATGGGGAGTGCCAGGATCATCGAGACGTCCTGAAGAGTCACCGTCATCTCCCCGGTGGGGAGGTGAAAGTTGTGTGTCTCCGGCCTCCAACGGTCAACAAGAGGAGTGATGGCCGAAGGATTGAAATTTGGCGTGGACCGAGACACGAGCTGGATGAATGGAAGGAGTCCAAGCTTCTCGATGTACTCGATGTACCTCTCGTCGTACGGCATGCCCTTCTCACCAACTTGCAAGGAGGCCTCGTGAGACCGAAGACGAAGGGGGGCAAGTACCTAAAAAAAATTACAAGTTACAACAACAATGTCCATGCCGAATAGAAATATGAACTAACATCTAAAATATGCAAAACATTACAAATTGCCTTTCCCTCCGCAATCTTTTTCGCACGGTGCTTTTTATCATATTGTTCTTCGAGAAGTTCCATCCTACATATTTTAAAAAACCACCACTAGTAAGAGATAGAACTTTCAATATTTTTTCAATATTCATTTCAACCTCATATAGAACATCTACCACATCCACACATACACCACATATAAAATTTACATCCACATCCATTGGCTAACAAAAATTACATCCACAAAAACACCTCACATACACATGGTTCTCATATACACATCTATACCGAATTAATTCAAAAAATTAAATAAACACTCCACATGATTACCAAACCATTACAAGTGCCATACAAATGCTAAGGATAAAAAATATAGCCTCATGCCATACTAATTTCGAAATCTAGAATGAACTACAATTTCACCTAGGGTTCAAAAACGGGACAAATACGAAAACCCTACTGGATGAAATTGAGAGGAACGGAGGAGCTTACCTTGAGGAACAAAGGGGAGACGAAATCCCTAAGGATCCGGCCGGTTTTGGTACGGATTTGAGAGGGAGAGAGCCGCCACCGCAGGGGAGAAATGAGAGAGGGAGAAGAGGGTCCGCTGGCAAAGGGGGGGGGATTCAACAGGGGGAGAGGGGGGGGAACCGCCGCCGCCGCCAGGGGGGAGGGGTTCAACAGGGGTGAGGGGGGGAGCCGCCGCCGCCTCCATTCTTCTCTTCCCTTCTTCTCTTGTGTTCAATAGAGGAATAGAGGGGCGTGGCGGGTACGGGAGGGCTCGGGCTCGATTTGGTGGCAGGTGTGGCGCCCCAAGCCCCGGCGCCACACATGAAGGTGTGGCGCCCCACGCCCCGGCGCCACACATGAAGGTGTGGCACACCATGGTTGGGGCCCGCCATGCCCCGCTGGCAGAGGTGTGGTGCCCCAGGCTGGGGCGTTGCACCTGCATGTGTGGCGCCGCAGCGGCGGGAGCCACACAAAAGGGTTAGATTTCGATTTTTTTTTTGAAAAAAAGGGTTATTTTTGGCTGAAGTTTCAAAAGAGGGTTAATTTTGTCAAATTTCACGAGGCCTTCCTCGACTGCAAGATAAGAGCGTATATGCATGCATTGATTGGATGTGTCGGGATGGAACTGCTAGCTAGCTGTTCGTGTTCGTTTCGACTCCGATACATGCGCTAGCTTTGAATCTGAATCTCCATCGATCGCACGAGCACTATATATGTTAGCCCTTTTTATGGAGATAAGTCAAAGGGACTATATATTATCTGAAACCAGTCCTCATAGGAAAAGCCTTACAAGAAAAGGAAATAACACACAGCTTATTCAAAATTTTAGCACCATCTTCTTTTTTGCGTCACTCTACAGCACGTGGTGAGCATAACTCGATGCCGCGTTGAGTCTCCGTCGTAGCAAAGATCATGTCGGAAAAGCATGACAAAAACCAGACGCCTGTAGAAGCAGCAACCCGGAGAAGTCGAAGACGTTGAAAAAAATAAGTCGGTGACCATGATGTCAAGACATCGCCATCCCATTAATGCAATTATCTGTTTCTTGCAACCTAATACCAACGGGGGAAACGGATGTTAACCTGGCAGTGTATTATTAGTCATAGATGCAGTTGGATAGCAGTCTATGTATTATGATGTAATGCTCAAATAAATCTCATAGTAATCAACATGTCATATATTACATTGTCATGTCCTCACTATTTGTCAATTGCCAGCTGTAATTTGTTTACCCAACATGTTAACTATCTAAATAGTGGACCCCGGTCCATTCTTTTACACCGATAAAACCACCAACTGCAAACATCTGCTCTTTTTTACTTTCTGCAATTAATATTGTTTTCCACACCATACGTTTAATCTTTATTTTCCGCAAGCCGGGGAGATTGACAACGTTCCTGTTTCGTTGGGGCAAAATACTTTGATTGTGCTGTGTGCAGGTTCCGCGTCCGTAATCGTAAACGACGCCACTGACAACCTTCTGAGCACTTTTGATTCCTCTTGGATTCGATAACCTTGGTTTTGTACTAAGAGAAAATTGCTGCTGCACGACGTCAAGAGGTCTCCCAACGAACGTGTGTTTTCACGTCATCAGGCGTCTAGTCTAAAAAGTGTCTGCTTACTGTCTTGCGTATCGCGCTGGAAGCAGGTCTCCTGCGGGGCGAGTTGCTAAGTATCTCGCCCGGCACCGCGGGTATATGAGGACGTGTTCGTGTGACGTGTTTCGAATGCATTAGAAGTATTAGAAAGTGATTTGAATTTTTTTTCTCTGTTTTTCCATTAGTAACGATTGTTTTTATAGTCAACGTAAAATTCAACCCTAAAAAATGCTAACAAATAGTAATATTTTGAAAATTCCGAAACCAGTTTTGTACACCAAGAATACATGTTCTACTAGGTAAACAAGCTAAAATGGGTATCTATGATGTGCGGTGTATGGGTAGCAAATTATCACTCAACATTCCTTGTGCAATATTCGATATAATTTTTTGTGCATGGGATTTTATGCAAACAAGAAAAAGATAAAATTGAAGCAAAGCAACTGTTTTTGTAAAACAGATAAATTATTTCAGCTAGACATGCAACCACCCATTAGTTGTCGCCACGTACGTACGGTTCACCCCGCTCGATGCCTGCGACATGCATATCTATATTTAGTGGTGCCCGCATGTATATATAGACAAATGGAATAACTAGCTATAGACCCAACCAAGAACCAGCTCCACGATCAACCCATCAAATATGGTAACATCGTCTATTGTGTCCTTCTTCATCGTCTTCATCCTCGTTAGTGTCGTGTCCCTCGCCAATGGTGATGGCAACAACGAGAACGTGAAGAAGACGTGCACCGGCTCTCCCTTCCCGGCGACTTGCATCTCCACCCTCTCGTCAATAATGATCAAGGGAGACGACACTGACGCACGCTCTATGGCAGGGCTAATGGTCCGGGCGACCATGGGAAGCATCGTTTCTGCGTCCAGTGTCGCGGCTAATCAAAAGGTCGTTTACGAAGACTTGTCTGATGAAGATTTGCTCTGCTTTACGGGCTGCAGCAATGATATGCAAAATGCCCATCGAAAACTTGAGGCCGCATGCGGAGATCGGGACTTTGCCCACTTCAACCTCGCCGACGTACGAACCTTCCTTAAGGAGGCCAAAGAGAAGCATACAATATGGAATTGCGACAGGTGTCGCCATGGTGAGATGAAGAAGAAAGTTGACGAGATATCTAAGGGAAACGAGGCTGAGAAGAGGATGGCCATCCTATCTGTTCTCGTAAACCGTGTCATGAAATGAAACGACTCACAACAAGGGTCGTACCAGCAGCGTCTGATAAGCAACCAAGATAAACAATAAGCATGCTACAATCTATGATATACCATGTTGTTGTTACAAGTTGTTGTTGTTCTTAAGTTATTTTATTTCCATAAATTTGTAACTTCGTCAATATAAGAAATTATAATATACTATGTTGTCTGTGATTGTGTTAGCTGAGATTGAGTTGAATTGGATACTTGTTCTCCTTCGGACTTGAAGATTTTGGTTTGAGTAATTTTAGTCTCACAGAGACTCTATAACATAAATAAATATATAATCTAGAAATCGAAGGTCTTAAATCTTACAAAGAAAAGAATCGCACAACTATGTCTATTACTGCCCTAGCTTGCTAAGCTGGTACGTAATCACTCCACATGTACATACTCTTGCGCATATCCGGACAAAACTCTGTCAAAGTTGAATTACCGTGACTATTTTGTGGTGCTAACTTATAAGGTTAGGACGCGATGAAGAGATCAAATGGGCCCAGTCTACGAAAGTTAAGCATATTCAAGAAGGTGGTGATAATACGAGATATTTTCATCTAATTGCTAATGGCAAACATAGCAAAAAGCGTATACTAGACGAGGGTACAATTGTGGGTGAGTCAAATTTAAAAGTCTCTTTATTTCAGAACACTACAAAAAACTATTGGGGCACCGGTTCCAATTAATTTTTTGATGGTAGAATCTGTTGTTGTTGATTTACCTCAGCTTTCAGGCATTCAGAATAGCATTTTAACAACCACATACTCCCTGTACAGGGAATCTCTAGCCCCCCCCTGAGCCAATAGGATTATTTTTTAGCACCGGCGGACAAAATAGCGCCGAAATTCTCAATGATGTATACTACCGGTGTACAAAATATCGATGCAAAATTCTTTATATAATGATCTACACAAAAATGACAAAATTGGGAGATTTGAAACTATGCATTGTAAACTATATAAGAGCTGTAAATTTTTAGTTTTCGTTTATGTAGAATATAATGTATTCCCATTTTGATTTTGCACGTCTATAGGCTACATCATCGAGAACAAAAATGTTTTTTTTCATATTTTTGAAATTTTTAATTTTTTTAATGTTTTAAAGTAATAGGAACACTGGACCTCGGGTGTAAGAAATATCTACTCGAAAATGATGCCATCCTAAAATACTTATTGGAAAAGGTTCAAAGACTGAGTAAACACATAAAAACAGAGTAAATATCATTACCATTATATAGATTTTTTTAAAACTTTTTGGAACTTAAAAATGGCGTTTTCAATTTTTTCAGGAAACAGGCTACATGTAGCCCGGGATACACTTAGACTTTTCGAGAACATATCTAGTGCTTTTGGATCTTGTCCGGCAGCTAGCCATTAGTTTGCTGATAGAGCTTCGATCGGCACTACCTCCAACGCCCACAGCTACGTAGCTATATATGTAGCTCTGGGTACACTACTAATCGATCAATCTACATGGATAACTTGGATTTTCATTCGGTTTTGCTAATTCTCAGTCGACTGAGAATTAGCTTAAATCTCAGTCACCTTATCCACCGTTAGATTCTGGACGATAAGATTAGTGCAGCCATTGTTTAGCCTTTTTGCCTAGCTGTGTTTGTTTGTACAGCACCGCGACTTCATTTTTCTTTCGCCCGTGCTGCTGGGCTGCTGCCTGCTGGCCGCAGGCCGGTGTCTTTGACAATTGTTAACTTTTTACGCCTCATGTTTGTCATGTGTTACATGTAAATTTTTTTGCTAATTCTCATCTGATTGATATTTAAGTTAGCGATTTTGCTAATTCTCAGTTAGCTTAGCACTCTGCCAACACGCTAATCATACGATTTTGCGCCGTAAAATTCTAGTCTGAGGAGGGTTTTTGCAAAAGACATTTTTGTGTCAACAATATAAACTAGGTTGTATGTGATATTCATTACGGAGATTACCATAGTAAAGGAATATGAGTTTTCCTCCAATAGAGGTTGACTTTATTATCTCTGATGGCTTTCGTCTCGGCAGACGACTATTTATCATTCGTTGTTTTTGCTATATTTTTTATGTTTGTATGTTTATCTTATCAAAATGAGATTTACCAACTCTAGAAGCAAGTTTCAATTGAAATGTACCTTTTTGTTTTTTGTTTATTTTAAGTTATTATGTTTTTCAGGTTGCAACTGAGATTTGCCTCTTTTTTCTCTGGAAGCTAGTTACAACTGCCCTTGTAATTGAGATTTTCTCGAGTATAAGTCGGTTGCAACTGCACTTGGGAATGAGTTTTTTTTGCGCCGGTTGCAACTACACTTGCAACTAAGATTTTCTCGAGCCTATAAACCAGTTGCAACTGCACTTGCAACTGAGTTCTTTTTTCCAAGCGAGTTGCATCTGTAGTTGCAACTGAGACTCCCGAGTTTTGGAAGCCCAGTTGAGATGTTTTTCTCTTTTTGTGTTTTATTTTTTGTATTTTTATTTTCATTATTATTTTTGTTTTTTAAATGTTCTTATAACTATTATTTACTTATTTCTGTCTGGAAGCAACTTGCAACTGCACTTGCAACGAAGATTTACTCGATGCTACAAGCCAGTTGCAACATCACTTGTAACTGAGGTTTTTTGTGAGCCGGTTGCAACTCCACTTGCAACTGAGTTCTTTTTTTTTTCAAGCGAGATGCATCTGCAGTTGTAACTGAGATTCACCGAGTTTTGGAAGCCAGTTTTTAGCCGAGTTGTTTTTCCCTTTTTTATGTTTCTTATTTTTTGTATTATTATTTTAAATAATATTTTCTGTTTCCAATTATTTATTTTAATGATTTTTATTTGTTTTTGTCTGGAAGCCAGTTGCAACTGCACTTGCAACTGAGATTTTCTCCACGTTTAAAGCCAGTTGCAACTACACTTGCAACTGAGTTTTTATATTATTATTTTAAATATATTTTTGTTTTTAATTATTTATTTTAATTATATTTATTATTTTTTGTCTGTAAGCCAGTTGCAACTACACTTGCAACTGAGTTCTTTTTTTCAAGCGAGTTGTAACTCTAGTTGCAACTGATACTCCTTGTGTTTTGGAAGCCCAGCTTAGATGTTTTTCCTTTTATGTTTTATTTTTTGTATTTTTATTTCATTTTATTATTTTTAGTTATTTTTTTAGTTGTTATTATAACTATTATTTATTTATTTTTGTTTGGAAACCACTTGCAACTGAGATTTACTCGTTGCTATAGGCCAGTTGCAACCGTACTTCCAACTGAGTTTTTTTGTGAGCGAGTTGCAACTGGAGATTCACCATGTTTTGAAAGCCTGTTTTAGCGAGTTGTTTTTATTTTTTTTATGTTTTATATTTTGTATTATTTTAAATATTATTTTTGTTTTAATTATTTATTTTAACTATTTTTTTTGTTTGGAAACCAGTTGCAACTGCACTTGCAACTGAGATTTTCTCCATACTTTAAGCCAGTTACAACTACACTTGCAACTGAGTTTTTGTATTATTAGTTTAAAATTTTTTATTTTTACTTATTTTATTTAATTATTTTTTATTTTTTGTCTGGAAGCCACCTACCACTGATATTTTCTCCATGTTTTAAGCCAGTTGCAACTGCACTTGCAACTGTGTTTTTGTATTATTATTTTTATTATTTTTGTCTGGAAGCGAGTTGCAACTGCACTTGCAACTGAGATTTTCTCCATGCTTTAAGCCAATTAAAACTGCACTTGCAACTAAGTTTTATTATATTAAATATTATTTTTGTGTTTAATAACTTATATTAGTTATTTTTTATTTGTTTTTGTCAAGTTAATTGCAACTGCACTTGCAACTGAGACTTTCTATATGCATTAAGCCAGTTGCATCTTCGCTTGCAACTGATTTTTTTAGCCAGCTGCAACTGCACTTGCAAGAGAGATTTATCTTCCAGTTGTAAGTGGGGTTTCAAATAGAGTATTTATCAATTGCAAGTGAAGATACAATTGAGAATCTTGTCAGTTAAAACCGATATTATATTTTTTCTTGCAGATGGATTTTTTAGTTGCAAGTGCGGTTGTCATTGAGATTTTTTAGTCGCAACAAATAATTTATTAGTTGGTGATTTTTTTTTTGAAAATCAATATATAGCATAAACATATTATTCATTTATTTCAAAAAATTGTAGATTTTTTTGTTGTATTGTATTTTTTCTTACGCAGGGTGATAAATTTTGTACTTTGTTACAATATTAACATCAACCAATCTATGATTAGAGAAATAACACTTGACATTTTTCGTGGTGCATGCACCGGCCAGCTAGCAAAGCTAGCAGCGAGCTTAGCTCGCTAGGCTTTTGCATGCCGAGCGAGAAACAGTAACTAGGCTGCATGCATGCGAGTAACAGTAGCATAGGCAGCACACGCGACAGGCGCAGCAGGAAGCTAGACGTAGCGCGTGCATTAACCGAGCGAGGCCACCAGCCACCGCCTGATGACGTCATCTGACTGAGAATTAACCTAATTCTCAGTCAGCTGAGTATTAGAGAGACCCATTTTCATTTATCAGAATTTTTAACAGTTTTTCCGTCACTTATCCACACAAAATATATATACCTTTCCTTGATCTCATCTGAATTTCTGATTTATGTGCACGGTCCTACTCCATAGACCGGGTCAATTTGTTCCTGTACACAAAGTCTTCATCCATATGATGTGTACAAAATTTCTCCTCCACTGTTACACTGTTCCAAAATGTCTGTGTGGACAGCAACGACAGCATTCAGTCTGGACACGAGCTGGCTCGGTCCAGGCTCGGTGCGAGCCATGCTTTAGCTCGCTCTTTGTGAGCTCGGCTCGGTCCGGCTCGTTGGAGCGGCGAGCTGGAAAACTGGGCACGGCCCGAGCTTTGACATGGCTCGGTGAAGCTCGGTCGGCTCGCGAGCCAGACGCCGTATGTCACTGCCATGTGGGGCCACCATCCCAGGAAGCAGCAGCGCGGCAGAGAGAGGAGAAGCGGCGGTGTGCGGAGTGGCGACGACCTGCGGAGCGGTGATGACGGCGACGACCTACGGAGCGGCGGCGACAGAGACGACCTGCGGAGCAGCCGCTGGCGGGGAAGCAACTTCGTCGTCTCGCTGCTGTCCATCCACGCGGGCGCGGCGCTCGCGCTGGTGGCCGCGGCGCCCGGGCGACACGCATCAGGAGCTCCTGGACTTCCTCGGGCCGTGTCGCTCGACGAGCTGCACGGCGCAGCGGAGGCGGACCTGGTAGGCTGGCTCGACAGCCTGACGAAGATGTCCTTCGCTTGCGGCGTGCAGGTCGAGCGGCACGACGTGCTGCGGCCAGAGTTCATGGCCACCGCGGCGTACCGTGGACTTCGCTGCATACACCGAGGACGCGAGGCGGCGAGTGAACGGCTTCGTTGCACACGCAACCAACGGACTCGTCCGCGACGTGCTCCCTGGAGGTTCCGTCGACGCGTCCACGGTGGTCGTCGTCCTCGCCGAGCCACCGGGCTGGACCGAGCCGAGCTGGGCGAGCCAAAAGCTCGCTGCGGTCCAGGTATTTGGGCTCGGCCCGGTCCATCGTACTAGCGAGCCGAGCCAGGCTCGGGGCGAGCCCAAGAAAACTCGGGCCGAGCCAAAAAGCTCGGCCCCGACGTCCAGCCTGAGTCGAGAGGCACACAGCCCATGGAGATCCAGAGCTCCTCCGCAAGAAAACCCAGCCTGCCGGACCGTGCTACGTCTGCTGCATGGTCGTGATCTTCGCCCTCGTGATGGCCGTCTGCCTGCTCGTCCCGATTGAGTACTACAGGGGCGACCCGTATTACTCCGTCACGATAGACTCCGCCTCCGGGTCCGGCCTCAACCCCATGACAGGGCTCTCCTTCAACCTTACCCTCGGCGTCGCCTCACATAGTCATGGATCCAAGGCGTGCATCAACCCTGGATTGTACGCCGAGGTGTATTACCATGGCGTCCAGCTCGCCACCTGCCCGCCCCAAGCAGGGCGACTCTGTGCCGAGCCGAGGAAGGCTGCAGAGAAAACGTGTCCTGGCGATGGCCATAGCGGTGCCCCTGCAGGGCGCGTGATGGACAGTCTCATGGCAGATATGAAAATAGAGGCAGCGTTGTTCGACGTCGCGTTGCATATCCCGGCTGGCTCATACTGTGGGATCGCGTCTTACTACAGCGTCAAGTGGGTGTCGACGGCGAGGGCATGCGTGTCGTGCTGCCGCCACCATGTGCGGTTCCCCCGACCAAGAGGAGTTGTTTGCCTAGACTAGGTAGGACGTTAATTGACCCGTCCATTGTTATTTGTAGTGTTAGTCTAAGGGATGATCTCTTATTTGTAACTCTGTAAGCTCCGTTGTATTTTGGGCTACCTCCGTGATATTTTCAGATTTTTTAAACACATTTCAAAAAAAATTAAACCACCCGAATCACTGGTGCTGGGGAGACAAAGCCACTTTCCGGAAATAACACAAGTTACTTTCTTAAAATAAGAAAGCTAAGGAACACACCCTACTATATTCAAAATAATGCACGTAACTAATCATAAAATTTGAGTGTTTGAAAAATAATTGAAGAAGTAAAACTCATAAATGGCGTATGATCAGTTAGAGAAAAAATGTTTCTCCACACAACCTACATGATAAGCACGGGATATAAATTTGAGATGAAAAGTAGTACTCGTAGTAAAGTTGCACGGGCCATCAATATTCTGAATGTTCCCGTCCATCATGGCGGCTAGAGGTCCTCATCATAATCTGTTCATAAGAGGTCACCAATATTAATCGACCCCTTATAGACACGGTGGCCCAGGCACCCCACGAGGCGACGCGGAGGGTGAGGTTAAACTCCAGCTCCGTCGCTGCACCGTTGCGGTGACAGTTCGTAGGAGGTTGAGTCAAAGCTGCAAGGCACCCGCTTAATTAGTGGCTGCAGGTTTGAGACTTTTTTTTAGAAAAGGGGGGCGGCTCCCCGGCCTCTGTATCAAAATGATACACACAGCCGTCCGCAATTATTAAAGCAAATGTGTCACAGATTACAGTTCATGGATCACTTAAAGTCGATACAAAGATAAGCCACCTAAAAAACGCAATTCTAAACATCGATTCTTCTAGTATGTTGCCACCCAGCCGGCAGAAGATAGCCCGTAAAACCGTCAGCATTCGGGTACATCCTGCATCCATGAGACCACGCTGATCCAATGAATGGATAAAGGAAATAATTTGCTTACCGATCGATCAATACTGGTTCATGCGAGTATACTACCGATCGATCAATACTGGTTCATGCGAGTATACTATATAGGGAAATAGGGATTATTACATCTGTGCCCCCAGTTTCTTAGTTGTGCTCACTTTTCCTACCCTTCAAACTTGTGCTCTCTTTTCCCCACTCCCTTAGCTGAAACCCTTACGAATGCCCACAGCGGACGTTGCCTTCGGGTCCGTTAACACTGACAAGTGGGGCCGCCTGGAATTCCTTTGACTCTTCGCTGTTTGGACCTGACGAGTGGGACCGCGTGGGCTGCTCTTCGTGGCTTTGTTCGATGGGCTGTGGCTGGCTTTGTACGTCGTAGTAAATTCAGCCTGCTATGGATGCTTGCTGTCGATCAGCCTTTTATGCATGCGCGGCTTTGGCATCGAGTCAGCCTGCTATGCATGGGACGAGCGCGCAGCCTGGTATGCATGGGACGGGCGCAGCGTCGACCTGGTTGCATGCATGCGCGTCGCCACGCACGGATCCGGATGAACGGCTGCTCCCAACCGCTCTACACGCATGCAGTCTACCTCTATGGGGCTACGCATCCGCTCGATTCAGTCCCTAAGAATGCAACCGCTTGATTCAGTTGTCGCAGCCACTGATGAACCTGCGTAGCAATTGCTGTGTCGTTTGACAGGTCGAGTCCATGCATCGATTGACGCAGAGACGCAGCCCTTGACGCATAGACGCATCGATCCACCACGGCCTTAATTCAGTGTGAAATACGCCGTTTCAATCTAGGGCACCCGTCCATCTACCTCCTCTTCCTCTCCCGTGGCTATATAAACCGCCCTTCGGTTGCCTCTTCCTCTACACATCCATCTACGCCTCCTACCTTCTCTTCTACAGCAAAGCAAAGCAAACACGCAGCGACGCAAGGATGCAGTTCAATGGGCCGACTTTCCGGTGCCGCCCACCGTGCCGGAGAGGAGGTACCCCGCCGGCGTCGTCGTCGATACCGCGCTCCGCGTGTGGGCGATTTCACGCTGGAGGGGTCCTCGTGAGCTTGCCGAGGGTTTCCTTCGTGCGGGCTTTCACCACCTCCCGCCCGGCTCACCACCCGTGTTCCGCCTAGAGGAACACCGACCCCACGCCACCGCTCCATTAGGGCTCGTCGCCTACTTCACCAACAGATTCGACGCCTACTATCTACTCTCGGCCAGGTGTATTGGTGTGGGTGTGAGTTCATCGCCTTCTCCACATACAACATCTTCACCGACTTCGAGAGCATCTTCCCCTGCGGACCGCATGCACAGCCTGCCGTACCATCGCAGCGAGAATGGTGTAGAGGAGGAGGAGTGAAGATGGCGGTGAAGCAGTGAAGATGTCGTACTATCTCCTCGAGTCCTCGTGTGTGTTGCCCTATAGCTAGTGTGCTAGGGCTTTATCTTTAGGGAATCTTTTTATCCATGTGTTGTTGTTGCGTCCATGTTATGTTGCTCGTACTATGTATGTCGTGCTATATGTATGAACTTTATCTATGTGTGTTAATTGTGTTTCCATAATTCATATTGTGTTACATTTGTGTTGAAGTTAGTCAAGTGCACTATATCATATACACAAAAAAGCCTAATTCATGTTGTGTTACATTTGTGTTGTATCTGTATCAAGTTAGTCAAGGCTAAGTCAAAAAAGCCTAAGTCAAGTTAGTCAAGGCTGCAAGAACATGTCAAACTCAATAAATAATCTTGCAAACGAATTTAAACGACATAGTTCAGATTTTCATTTTCATATTTCAAACGAGTTATTTGACGATTTACAATAAATAGCATATTATTAAAAAAAATATTAGTTCAATAAATGGTGAGACTTCGTTTGTAACCTATATATATGGATAAGGTGTTAGGGGAAAATTATTGGCTCATTTAGACAAGGTCGGAAAAAACATGACTTACAAATAGGGTCGTTTAGCCTAGCTTTCGTGGCCGTTTTCTAGCACATTTTTCATTCCGATTGATCACCTTCAAATACTGGACTTGAAATGTTCGATCAAATGCACAGCATAGAGAAATGGAACTCATATGTTGGTTCAACTTCAACTTTGACTCAAATTCAAAATTTTGATGGACTTGAAATACTGATAAAATTCAAACTCAAATAACTTCAAATTCAAATATTGGTTGCAACATTATTGCAACTGATAAGTTTTCACAGTACATAAATTGACAACACAAACAACTTAGGGATTCAAGTTTTAGGCGATCGTCTCGCGCTCGAAGTTCAAGTTCAATATTTGAAGTTCAAGTTCAATCTTAGAAATTGTTTTATGGGCTGATCAGAGTGAAAGTGAAGGATTGTGTTGTTTGGGCCCAACTGCTAGTTTTTTTCTGGCTCTCCATGGAGGCCAAATTGAACTCAAGAATTCCGTGGTGCGCAAATACTGCTAAGTGTTGCTAAGTGTTTTCTGACGAAGCTGAAACTCTGACCAAATACACAATGAAATTTAGAGAGATATATCGATTTAAGCTTGCATGACATGGTTTGAAGTGTTCAGCTAAAGTACAAACAACCACGGTACTAGCATTCTCTAACGAGTGCTGACTACCAAATACACAAAGCCAAGAGCAACAATACAAAAATAAAATCCTAAAGCTATCAAATTTGCTTGCTTCTTCAACTGAATCATCTGCTTAATGTTCTTGTTCATTTTCTTCAACTCCCCCTTCAGATCCGCATCCCCCACTGTCGGTGTAGCAGCACTTGTGATGAAATTCTCCATGGCTGGCGGCAGATTGAGCTTCAAGGGTGGCTCAACGGGTGTGGCCGCCCTCAATCTATGACCCCCTCCCTCAGAAGCCTCTCAACGTAAATATCGATCCACTCAAAATGATTACATTTGTTCATCTGAAAACAAAAGAAAAACAGAAATAATAAGGCCTAGATCCCAGATCTGACGAGGAAAATAAGCAACCAGAACAAAAGCATGCAAGAAGAACTCAGATCTAACCTTTAGGTCGGGCCTGCTCTCGCATTTGATGAAGTCACGCAAATAGTTGCCATTCTTTTCCTCCTTTGAAGTCCATCTTTTCATTGACTCGGGGCGTCAGCAGTCTGGACACCTTAGCAGCGGCACTGGGCCATACAGCAGCCACGACGGGCGAGAGGCTGAAGTGGAAGTTGACATCTCATCGGAGAGGAGGAGGAAGAAGAATGGCTGCTCTGTTTTGGGGGAGAAGCAATGGCGAGCACGGGCAGATCTGTTTCCTCTGTATTTTTGGGGGAGAAGCGATGATGAGCGAGCAAGAGCACGGCCCAGCTGCTATGGACCCACCTGTCAAAGAGTAACCGGTCGCGGCCAATCACCTGGCAGAACCAGCGTCGCGCAGATCGCCCGTGGAATTCCTTCTAGAAGGCCGTATCTGACGGCTGGTGTTTGGCGCAAGGGGCTGATGGACGGCTGAGGTGAGTCACGAAGGAATTCCTTCTAGAAGGCCAAATTTTGAGTGAATCAACAAACTTCAAATGACCATAAGTACTTCAAAAAAAACAAAAAATGAAAATCCAGCGTAGTTCATCCGTTTATAAGACATAGTTACCCAAAAAAATATAAACTTGGTATAGGGACATTTTTTGGAAAAACCATTTTCAGAAGTGAAATATCCAAATCAAGTTCAAATGAGCATAAGTCATTCAAAAAAAATCAAAAAATATGAAAACTTGTGCAGATATGTGATAAGGTTATGAGAAAAAAATATAAACTTGATGTATGTCATTTTCATGAAAAAAGGTTCCCACAATAGCTATCACCTATGAAGCTGTTCAGAGTTCGAAGTAGAGGGTGAGAGAGATTATGTTTCGATAAAATCTAAAAAAATCCAAACATCAGCAAATGTTCATTTTGGATTGAGTAAGAAGGATCTGAACATAGATTTTCATTTTCATATTTCAAACGAGTTATTTGACGATTTTCAATAAATAGCATATTATTTAAAAAAAGTAATAATATGAATATTAGTTCAATAAATGGTGAGACTTCGTTTGTAACCTATATATATGGATAATGTGTTAGGGGGAAATTATTGGCTCATTTAGACAAGGTCGAAAAAAAACGACTTACAAATAGGGTCGTTTACCCTAGGTTTCGTGGCCGTTTCTAGCACATTTTTCATTCCGATTGACCACCTTCAAATATTGGACTTCAAATGTTCGATCTTTTACACAGCACAGAGAAATGGAACTCATATGTTGGTTCAACCTCAAATTTGACTCAAATTCAAAATTTTGATGGACTTCAAATATTGATAAGATTCAAACTCAAATAAGATACCAAAGTACAACTGATAAGTTTTCACAGTACCTAATTGTTGCAACATTATGCAACTGATAAGTTTTCACAGTAACTAAATTAACAACACAAACATCTTAGGGATACAAATTTTAGGCGATCGTCTCGCGCTCGAAGTTCAAGTTCAAATCTTCGACTTGCTCCTTGTGTTCGCAGATGGCTTCACGGACCTGCTTCTGGTGGTAATAATTGAGATGGTCTTTTGATTCAAAATCTTGCTCCTTTTGATTTTTACTTGGGTTGTGCCGTCTTAGGTGATGATGGAGTACTTCCACTCGCCGAGCACTTGACAACCAATTGACAGTCATCGGTTGGTTCAATAATCTTTAAAGGAACAACAGGAATAATTACCCCTCCTCTTCCTCTCTTATAGCTTCAAAACCATCAAAAGCCATGGCTTCAAATTCAAGGGCGTCTTCATTCCTCTCTTGGATTTCTTCATCTCTATGCCTTTTGTTCCCTCTGCCTCCATTTATCCTAGAGCTAAAGAAACAAATTATAAGCCTAGTTAAAAAAAAGAGAACAAATGCATACAAAAGGGAAGGCACTCATACCTAGGTGCTGGTAGTGCCTCATTTGGTTCAGTGTCCAGTGAAGCTGCATTCTCTGCTTCTTCAAGCTCAATTGCTGCTGCATTCTCCTCTGCTTCTTCAACCTCAATTGCTGCTGCATTCTCCTCTGCATTTGCTGCTGCCTATCTTGCCTCCTCTTCAAATGCTGCATCAACTGTATTGGTACAAAGCCGAGCAATATGCCTCAGAACTCCATTTTCTGCAAGCACACTGTTTTGGTACACGACCCTCCATCCGCACATGCCATTGCCAGATTTCAAAGGATCCACGGCTAGGTTGATCACACTTAAATGTGGACTGATGAAAGAATCGTAATACTAAAATTTCTTCAAGGAAAAACATCAACATTGACTATCAGTCCGAAACATGAACTAAGTCGATCTAGTAGAGAAATATATAACAGTATAACATGAAAGAGGGTGCCTGCACACTATGTAAGATGTATTACGGATAGTGCACTTCGCATGCACTGAGCTTGTCCCCGTGCAGCCTCGCCATGCAGGTCACCAGCTCGCCGCCGCGGTCGCGGTCGCCAGAGTTGTCGATCCGGAACGTCACAGTGAACCCCACCTCGCGATGCCTCACGCGGTCCACCGCTAATCTTGGCAAGGTGCTCCCCCGAGCAAGCACCGTCATCTGCTGTGGCCGCCACAACTTCCACCGTGGGGCGCAGACATCACCACCCATGGTCGCAAAGGCGAACGGGACGCCGTGGTACGCCACCGCCACATCGGTTCCACGGTCCAGGCACGCCCGGTCAGGCCACAGCATGCTCCGTCTCTCGACGCTGAGAGTCATGTCAATCTCCAAGTTGGAGTCTATCAGTGAGACAGAACGGATGCCGGCGTAGTAGCGTGGCGTCGGGTTGATGATTTGGATTACAAGCAAGACGAGTAGACTCAGGACGGCCAGGCCGGCCACGCCCAGGAAGCAACTGTAGAGGCATCCGCGGCCACAAGCCATTGGTATCTGATCTCCGGCCGGCTGCAGGTCCAGGTTCGGTTCTTCCGTACGTGATGATTGTTGGCGTGGCTTAGAATAGATCGATGGAAGGTTGATTCCATTCCATATGCTAGGAAGCAGAGGTTTCCTTTTTGTAGTTTTTAATTAAAAGATTGCTAATTGATCGCCAAGCAAATATACTAGTATCCAGTTCCCCAAAGTGTAAATGAAACTAGTAGTCCTATCCGTTTCCGTTCCTAACTACTGAAATATGAACACAAGGAAACGTTTCCGTCGGTTGCGAGCCCATTAAGATGACAAAATATGCTCTGTTTAAAATTCACACAAAATTACTTTGAATAAAAAGAAATTTGAACTTATACTACTCGGCGGAGTCGGAGGGGACAACAATGACGGCGTCCTCCACCGACGTGTATATAGTGGCCGTGTAGTGGTGTAGCCCGGCCACTCCTCCATGTCATTGGGTAGGACTTTAAAAAAGGGCTACTCACTTTTGATCCGTAAATATTTATTTTCAGTACACTAACTCAGGCGATGCGATCGATGCATGGTGACGTAGTTGTTGTTGTTCCGAGTTCAAACATACACATACTCCGGCAATCGACGAGGATTTAGAATCAAGCTAGCGCAGTAAGAGTCTAATTAAACTCTAAACCAACACGTTCGTGATGACTTTTTATTCGTCTCCAAAACGGAATAGCAGTCTGGTCCGACAATTACCCAGACTCGATGGAAGCATATATACATACACACAACGTCACAACCAATGTCCAAGGCCAAGCCTACCAACCTACCCGTTAAGAACCTTCAACGTACGGATCGACAAGCAGCCGGCCGGCCGGGATGGACGACGACGTCGAGAGGCAGGCGCCCCACGGAGACACGACGGGGATCGGGCAGGACGAGGAGAACAAGGCAAGGATGGCTGGTTTTTGCTGGTTCTTGTGTTTCATGGCGACCGTCGCCATCGTGCTAATCGTCGGCGTGATCGTCCCGGTCCAGTACTTTAGCGTCGACACGCAATACTCTGTCAGAATAATACACGCCGTCTCTCCCGGCGTCGACCCGGCTAAGGGTATCTCGTTCAACCTCACGCTCGCTGTGACCTCGCGGAGCCACGGCGCCAAGGCCTGCGTCAACCCTGGCATGTACGCGGAGATCTTCTATCGTGGCGTCCAGATCGCGTCCAGCGACGCCGAGACGCGGCGGTTCTGTGCGGGGCCGCGAAAGACGGCAGAGACGAACGTCGTGGCGGGGGCGACCGGGGTCCCCGTGGGTCACACGATGAATAGCCTCGCTGCGGAGATAAGGGAATTAGGGGCGGCCGTGTTTGACATCAAACTGCACGTTCCGGCCAGGTCCTACGGTGGTCTGGCCGCCAGGACGTCGTGGCTGACGGACTGCAAGGGCACTCGACTCGGTGATGATGCTGCCGTGCTCTGCGCTTCCCCGTACCAATCTTTTAGTAGCTAGTAGTAATGTTTCTAGATGATATAGCTATCTAGACGATTTCTGATTGCACGTACTAGTTGTTATACTTGTTAGTATCGTTCTGTGTCAAACCTTCGGATTGTCGACATATATATGCTAAAGTCTCTTTGCATACTTTCTTATTTATGTTGACAATGCTAGATGCTGGTTTTTGTATATTCGAATTAGTTACGCGCGATAACATAAGTGGCTATATGACACCGATGAGAGCAGGCCCAGATAGCGAACACGCAGTCGTCTCGATATTCTGTCTAGCAAAAAAATTATGTCTCAATATATATGTAGACAATGCAGATTCCTCCTCTCTGACTATGCTTCATGCTATACACACCAGCAAATTTTGTTTGTGCAATGGCTAAACAGCTGATGAGACCCGCGGTGGCTAGTCGGATAAGACTTGCTAGAGTGTTTTAGTTGAGGCATTCTGTATGGAACTTTGATCATGCGGTGATGAAAGGACTCCCAAGTTTCAGTTGAGGTGTAATTTCGGTCCTCCTTTTATTTTTGAAGTTTAAATGTTGTTGTTTGATTGGATCAATCGCTATTGATTGATATGTGATATTTTAAAATTAAGAAAACTATTTAGTCCAGCAGAACATGAACAAATGGACCGATGAAAGTACTTACATCAAAACTTACAATCTGTTCCTTCATAGAAAAATAACATTAACTATCAATCCCAAGAAGGATGCAACTACTACAAAAATGCAACTATAATCATCAGGCAAGCAAAGCAAATCATTACGAGTAGTGCACGTCGCATGCATTGGCAAGGCTGTTGTCCCCGACGAGCCTCGCCACACACGACACCAGCTTCCCACCTTGGCCGTCCTGTCGGGTCGACGGGATCTGCATCGTCACGTCGAAGACCTGAACTCCACGCCTCGCGTCGGCAGCCATGGCTTCCACCACGAACTCCGGCAAGCCGCTGACATTGCTCCTATCCATCACGAGTACCGTCGTCGAAGTGTCCCACAGAGCCCCGCAAGTCTCACAGCTGAGGGCACCGGACACAAGCGCGACTCCGTTGTGGGCCACCTGCACGACCGTGCCCCTGTCGATGCACGGGTGGCGCCACATCGGGCTTCGAGACTTGACCCCGAGAGTCAGGACGAACAGCGCCAGCTGCACGTCGTCGCCGACGCCGGTGACCGAGTTGATGGCGGCGTAGTAGAGCGGCGGCGTCGGGTGCTTGTATTGGATAAAGAGCAAGACGAGTAGGGGTAAGACGACAACCACGGCCGCGGCCACGGCCAGGAAATAACTAAGACGGCATCCGCCGCCCTGCGCCATTGCTTGCTGATCGAGGTTCGGTTCTAATGTACGCTGGTTATATTGGTATGTCTTTGCTGCAGCAATAGCTAAGGACTTATATATGGATCGATTACCGTTTCCTAGGTACGGATTGATTCCCAATCACGCTTTGCACATGATCTCTGCAGCTGAAGTTCACGCAAGGAAACTGTGGATTCCCTACAGATTGGCCATAGGGGAAGCTAAGGTTCCCTTCTTTTTTTGTCTCCTTTTTCTAAAGGCATTATATAGTGTACTCGCAAGGACCAGTATTGATCGATCGGTAAGCAAATTATTTCCTTTTTCCTTGCCTTGCTGAAATATGCACACAAGGAAACTTTTATATGTCGGTCGCAACTTGCAAGTAGACTTAAACTTCCCTAATTTTTGTTTCGATGGCAGAAAAAAAATGTTTTCAAAATCACGTCTGAACGTCTGGTAAAGATGAATTTTATGAAGTAGATTACATTCATCGGATTATCCAAGCATTGCCTCTTGCTCGGGAATCGCATGGCGCGGCAGCTTCGCCGAGCCGCATTCCCTTGCACTCAGACGCCCATCTTACGGGGTGCTCCGATGCTGTCCCACCGTATTCGTAGCTGTTGTGGTCATCTTTGGAGCCTGGTATGCTCATCACGGCGCAACCGAACCCTACATGCGTTACTACATCTCAGTCGACTCCACCTCGGTCTAGACCTGCCGCCATCGAAGGACCTCGTGCTCGACCCGCGCTTCAACCTCACCGTCCACCTCGCCACGTCCCATCCCGGTCGCCACCCCGTGTGCCTGGACGCCGGCACCAACGTCCTGGTGTCTTACCGCTGCCTTCCGCTCGCCACCACCGTCGCCGCGCCGCACCAGCTCTGTCTTGGTGGAGAGAACAATTCGTCGATGACCATGCCCGTCGTGGCAAAGGGCACCGGCGTGCGTATCCCGGGATACATGATGGACAGCCTCCTTCCAGACATGCGCAGCGGGTGGCGTCGTTCGACGTCAGGTTCAAGCTTTCCGGCTATAACTTCCATGACATGGCGTCATGTGGCTTCATGCGAGTCGGGGAAGCCACAACCGAGTGTGGTTCATGGCCCATATGCCCAGAGAATTAGGAGTACTTATGTTTTAAGTTCATCATTAATTAGTTTGCTGTAGCGTTTTTCGTTTCAGCATATGTCTGTGAGTTCGAGGTGTAAATTTATCTTGAATCTGATCTGTTGTTCTAGTATTTGCTCTAGCACATCGTTGGTGTACCGCACATTATCCAAGCAATATTTTTCAGATTCGCTCCTCAATATTGGGGGCGAAGGGTTGCTCTCCTAATTTCTCTTCTGACTTGAATTTTACCCGGTTTCTATTCCAAACTCGAGACAAATAAGATATATGGAGGGAAACGGTACCTACTGGAGGGGAAACGGTCCGACTCCCGAGTCGATACAGGTGGCAGAGTCGACAATGACAAGACCTTGCATACATTGTTGTAATAGTGCATTATGAAGCGGGCAAAAGCTTTGCCTTTTATATTGATATAGAAGGAGCAAACACAACAAAGCCTAGGCCAAAGTTAAAACTGGGAATTGAAAAGATACAGATGCAGTCAACCAACACCGTCCAGTGTCTCATCTAGGTAGATCGTCATAACTTAAGCAACTATCTCAGCAAGAGATTTGTCTCCGGCGAGAATCCATTTAAGGCCCTCATCTTTAATCTTCTGTGTTAGCGTTGCCGGCGTCGTGAAGGTGTTGTTGAAGACGCGAGTGTTTCTTTCCTTCCAGATTTCCCAGGTAATCAGCGTGACCGCTGACCTAAGCCCTTTAGGGTAAGCTGTGGGAGACTTGGAGACTGCCTGCCAGTAGTCGAGGACCGTAGACCGGTCCGAGCCCAGAACCTGCACCAAGGAGGGGCAGGAAAGCCAGGAGGCCACCGCTTGCCAGATAGCCTGGAGAATCTGCACTCGAAGAGGATGTGCCTTGCAGTCTCGTTCTGACACCTGCAGAGCTGGCAAAGGGGGTGTGCGGCCAACCCCTCTTCGCAAGGCGGTCGGAAGTCCAGAGCCTATTCTGCACCACCAACCATGCAAAAAATCTGCATTTGGGAGGTGCCCACGTTTTCCAGACCAGATGGTTGAAGGAGCAGGGGTGGATCCGATGAATTGCGCCTTGTATGCCGATCCCGTCGAGTATTTCCCATCAGAAGTAAGCGTCCAGGTGATGGTGTCCGTGGAAGTGGGGTCCAGAGTTACCTCTTGCAGAAGGCCCCAGAGGGTTCACGAACTGATAGATGTGTTCCGGAGTGAACCCATGCACCGCAATGTCTGCCACCCAGCAAAGGTTGGCAAGGGCTTCCTTGACAGTTCTCTTTTTCTTTCTAGAAACTTGGAAGATCTTTGGGGCAAGTGCCATGGGCGATGTCCCGTTCAGCCATGACGAGGACCAGAAGCTGGCGGTCTGCCCGTCCCCGATAGTAACATTTGTCGCAGCATTGAACAATTCTCTGTCGGTGTCATCGTTAGGAGTTTCCAGCCCCAACCAAGGCTTTTCCGGAGCTGTCCATTCGAACCACAGCCA